>PVLD010000211.1:0-342313 GCA_004027595.1 Dinomys branickii
TCTGGGTATTTTCCCAGAAGATCTGAAAACATCATATCACTCTGATATATGTGCACCCATGTTTATAGCAGCACAATTTGTAATAGCTAAAATGTGGAAGCAACCCAAGTGCCCATCCACAAAAGACTGGATTAAAAAATTGTGGCATTTTTATATAATGGAATATTATTCAGCTATAAAGAAAGACAGTTTTGAGAACTTTGTAGGCAAGTGGTCAAAACTGGAGTCCATACTCATAAGTGAAATAAATCAGCGATACATTTGCAGGCAACGCATTGTATCACTGGTGTAAGAACCCGAGCGTGGGAATATAAACTAAGAGACATGAAGGAAATCTGTTCAAAAACAAAGAACAGATGGGACGAGGGAAAGGAGAAAAGAAAAAGACAGAAATGTATGTATGTATATATGAATATACATATATGCAGGAGAGCTAACATGGTTCTACTATTGTATTATATCACTTAATGCTAAGGAATAATTGATGACGGGTTATTTGATCAATACTGTATGTCTGTATGTATTATCCTGAACACACACTTCGAAGATATCAATATGCAAAGCAGCAACTATTGGTGGTTTTTTTTTGTTGTTGTTGTTGTTTACCTGTTTTGTTTTCTGTCTTTGGATGTTTGGTTTTTGTGTTTTTCTGTTGTTGAGAGGATTAATGGTCTGACCAATTTTGCATGTCTGTATATTGGTTCATATATTTACACTTCGAAGATATCAATGGATAAAGCAATAACCACTGTTCAGACCATGTCACCTTGTCTATAGATCAGTTGTGATTGTACTATTTTTTATGCTAATTGGTGTCTGTTTGTAAATATGTTTTTGTACTTTTATTTAAAAAGAAATAAAAATAAAGCTCTATGGCCAGGCATGGTGGCACAAGCCTATAATCCCAGTACTCTAGACTGGGCCATAGTGAGTTTGAACCGCATAGCAAAACTCTGTATATCGCACATACTTAGTAGTAAGCCCAATCAACTGCTATTAAGCATGCTAACGTCCCTTTTCAAAAAGATCCTACATAAACAGAATAATTATCTATGTCAATTAAAAAGGCATTCTGTTAAAAATAATAGATTAACCGACAGTGGTTCAAATGTGAGGAAGATTATTTTCTCAGCGAAAATCACTGCCTATAGGTGGTTGCTATGATAGATTAGCTGCTCCAGAGCACAGCAAAGGACCACATCATTCTACCTTACTGCTGACTTTCCATTCTCACACGTGCTGTCAGAGAACCACTGCCACACTTCCCAACTCCAATCAACATTACATCAGGAGATGCAGCACCGTCACTTGTCACTTTTATGAAGACAGTAAAATCCTTCAGCAGATATTTGTTAGTCAAAACCCTGTCACAAACGCACCCCTAACTACTAAGGAGATGGTCCTTGTTCTCTACAACCTCATCCTGTGTGTCTGCACACTCAATAAAATTTACTTGCAACTCTGCTATTGACACTTGTAGTGTTTATATGATCGGTATGGACACATGCAGAACAGTGAAAAATCTGTATATATACTCCCCGTTGAGAGATAACAAGGAGATCCTCTGCCTCTACTCAGCCCAGAAGGAGGTGATCTGAAGAAAGTGGTGGAGCTGAAGTGTTTCCCTTGCAGTTTGATTTTTGTTCATGAACTCTCTGCCTACTTCTATGTCTTGAAGATTTTTACCTACTTTCTCTTCCAATAGATTTAGTGTTTCTGTTTTAATATTGAGATCTGTGACCCATTTTGACTTGAGTTTGGTGCATGGTGATAGACTTGGGTCCATTTTCAGTCTTCTGCAAGTGGCAAGCCAATTCTTCCAGCATCATTTATTAAAGAGGCTGTCCTTCTTCCAGTGAGCTTGTTTGGCCCTTTTGTCAAAGATTAGGTGGGTGTGGCTGCATCTTTCAGTCTGTTCCATTGATCCTCAAGTCTGTTTTTTAGCCAGTACCCTGTTGATCTTATTACAGTATCTTTGTAGTATAATTTCAGGTCAGAGATTGTGATTCTCTAACTTGTCTTTGTTGCTCAGGATTGCTTTTGCTATTCTGGGTTACTTCTGGTTCCAGACAAATTTGAGGAACGTTTTCTCTACATCTGTGAGGCATGCCAATGGTAGTTTAATGGGAATTGCATTGAATCTGTACAACAATTTTGGTAGTATAGCCATTTTCACAACATTGGCTCTTCCTATCCATGAGCAAGGAATATTTTTCCATTTATTGAAATCCTCTTCAATCTCTTTTTTCAGAGCACTATAGTTTTCATTGAATAGATCTTTTACTTCTTTTGTTAGATTGATTCCTAAATATTTCAATTTCTTGGATGCTATTGTGAAAGGTAGAGTTTTCTTACTTTCTGTCAGTCTGTTTGTTGTTTGAGTATAGGAATGCTACTGATTTTTGAGTGTTGACTTTGTATCCAGGTACACTGCTGAATTTGTCAATTAATTTAAGGAGTCTTCTTGTAGAGTGTTTGGGGTCTTCCATGTAAAGTATCATGTCATCTGCTAATAGTGATAGTTTTACTTCTTCCTTTCCTATTCTCATCTCTTTTATTTCTCTCTCATCTAATTGCTCTGGCTAATGCTTCCAGAACTATGTTGACTAGGAGTGGTGACAGCGGACATCCTTGTCTTGTTCCTGAGTTTAAAATGAAAGTTTTTAGTTTTTGTCCACTTAGTATGATGTTGGCTGTTGGTTTGTCATAGATGGCTTTGATCAGACTGAGGTAAAGGCCATCTGTTATGGTTGATACATTGTGTCAACTTGGGGAGTCTATTGGTTTGGCTGAGAGACTCAGCAGGAAACCAGGGTGCTTACTTTGTACACATCCTGAGCCTGTGGAAGAGGAGGGCATGGAGACTGTGAGAGCTACACGCCCCCTGGGTGGGGGCAGGCTGTTTACAAGAGAAAAAGAGGCTGCTTGTCTGCCATTCCTCCTTTTTGCTCTTGTGGTTTTTGCTGTGCTCTGCTGCCATGAACGCTTGCCCTCTGCCATGTGCCCTTCTGCCTCTGAAGCAGCCAAGTATGGACTGAAATCTCCACAAACTGCAAGCTAAATAAACCTTTCCTTCCTTTATTTTGGGCACTGGGTATTTTGTCTGAGCAATGAGAGAAAAGTAACCAAGACACATCTATTCCTTTTTCCTCTAGGGTTTTTTTTTAAGCAGTATTCTTTTTTATTTTATTTTAAAGACAAAAGAATGGAGACATATGAACCAGAATAAGCCATAAACAATATTGAAAATACAAAATTATACAGAACATAGTAGGGAATTAGCACTGGATGGATGCTGTATTACATAATGTTATCTTCATATTAGTTATCACACAAACATTAAAGGAAATACCAAACTATAGAAAAGATAGCAAGGAATTAGCACTGGATGCTGCATAATATAAAGTTATCTTCACTTCTGTTAATACAAAAGCAATTGAGGAAATACAAATTATAGAGAACATAGAAGGGAATTAGCTCTGGATGCTGTCCTACGTAAATGTTACCTTCACGTTACTCGGTTACATAGATGATGGCACATTTCATCATTCAATTTTCTCCTGCCTCATCTCCGTTGCTCTACCACTCAATCAGTCATCTTCCCTGTGATAATAATGGTATTCCTGGGTTTATCTATACCCCTGGACTCTTGCCTTGGGAATATAGCTACTTCAGACCATACTATAGCAAACATGGGTGTATACAAACTGCCATGGTTGGAGGTGGAAAAGCACCCATGCTCACAGAGGACCATCCCGCTCCACCCTGTTGCTGTGTTTTGGGTGGGGGCGGGTCCAGTCCATGGGCGCACTTAGGGGGGCCCACAGGGGAGCGGCCGTGGGGCCCTCCGCGGAGCGGCCACAGGGCCAACAGAGGAGTGGCCACGGGCCCCACAGTGGAGCTGCTGCGGGCCCCATGGTGGAGCAGCCTTGGGGCCCTCAGCTGAGCAGCTGCGGGGCCCACAGCAGAGCAGCCGTGGGGCCCACAACGGAGCAGCCACAGGGGCCACAGTGGAGCCGCCACAGGGCCACAGCAGAGTAGCCATGGAGCATGCGCCCCCGTCGAGGTGCCCTCGGTGACCCATTCGGCTCTGTCCCGTTGCCTCGATGCCAGAGGCCTTTTCTTCTTCTCCTCCCTCTTCCTGATCCCCAGTATTACTGTTCCCCACCCCTTGCAGCTTGGCATTGGATGAACTTACGATGCTTGGTCTGAGGGCTTGAAATCTCTCCAGCCCGTTCTCACTGTGTTAGTTCAGGGTATAAACTGAGTTTAAAGATTAGTTCTAGAACAGAGTTGGAGGATTGTCTCGGGTCTGCTGTATAGAGTATGTTGTTGTTTTTCAGACTCCCGGTGTGCTGCTTTTCATCTAATTTGTTGCTATGGGTTCATGCAAGGTTCATATGTGCAAGCTGTAAGGAGACCCTCTTGGTGCTCACATTAATAGCCTGGGGTGAGTCCTGAAGACCGTGGATTTGTCCCATTGTTGCCAGGAACAGTCGTTGCTTGCTCAAGCCGCCAAGACTCAAGGTGCTCCCAGGGAGAGTTCAGGGTGGGAGCTGAGCCCCGGCAACCCAGCTCATGCTTCCTGCCTGATGTTGGAGTGAGAAGGGCATGGAGCCATGTGATCCACCTCCATCTGCATCTCCCTCCCGTTGCGGCGCTGGAGCCCCCGTCCGCTCCTCGGCCAGATCCCTGGGAGCTGCTGCGGCTCGCCGCCAAGGTTCCCCACTGCTCTCTGCCGGCAGCGGCTCACCCAGCAGAGAGGCAGGGGGTCACCACCTCGAGGCAGGCACAGAGCCGGGCATGGTGGGCTGTGTACTAGTTGCGTTGATTCTCTCCAGGCACTGATTAGAAAGGTTGCCGCAGGGTGGGGACTTTGCCCCAGTGGCTGTTGCAACCTCTCATTCTCACACTGGGTTCAACTACTGCTCCCAACCACCACTACCTCCTTTCCTGGCTGCGCCCTCCTCTCTCCAGCCCTGGACCAGCTCTCAGAACTCCGCTCTCCCCTGGCCGAGTCAGGAGGCTTCTGTGAGCGTGGGCCTCCGAATCTGAAGCTGCAAATGCCGGAACAAGGGCGCGGACCATGGGTGTGCTTGGAGCGGTGACTTCCTCCCTCTCCTCTCCCTCTGACTGTGCCATGGCTGATCTCTGATCCTTTCCTCCAGCAGAAGTTTTGGTCAGTCTTTCCAAGGGCTTCAATTTCCATTTCAGATCCTTCCTGAGTTCAAGATACCCACCTCTTTCCCTTCTGTCCTTTGTCTGAGTGGCATTCCTCCGGGAGGTTCTCTCTCTGCTGCCTACCCTGTCACCATCTTGAAGTTCTCTCATAAAATTTATTTAGTTATTTGTTACTTTCTAACGAATTGACCATTACATTTCTAAAAGTTCTGAAATGGCCAACAGACCTTAGAAAGATACCACTTTAGGCTCCTGCTTGGAACCAACAGCGACAGAAAACTGCTGGCCTTGATTCAGGGCCACTCTCTAGGGTTTTTAACATGAATGCATGTTGGGCTTTTTCAAATGCTTTTCCACATCTATTGAGATGATCATGTGGTTTTTGCCTTTAGATCTATTGATATGGTGTATTACATTAATTGATTTGCAAATATTGAATCATCCTTGCATTCCTGGAATGACTCCAATCTGGTCATGGTGTATAATTTTCCTTATGACTCGCTGCATTCTATTAGCTAGTATTTTATTGAGTATCTTTGCATCTATGTTCATTAGGGAGATTGGTCTATAGTTCTCTTTCTTGGTTGGGTCTTTCTCAGGTTTTGATATCAGTACACTTGCCACCAGAAATGAGTTAGGGAGAATTGCTTCCTTTTCAATTTCATTGAAAAGCTTGAGGAGTATTGGCATTCAATCTTCTCTGAATATTTTATAGAGTTCTGCCGTGAATCCATCAGGGCCTGGGCTTTTCTTTGCTGGTAAGTTTTTAATTACATTTTCAATCTCATTAATTGATACTGGGTTGTTCAGGATTTTTTTTTTTATCTTCCTGATTCAACTTGTACATATGTAGGAATCTGTGCACTTCTGAGTTTTCTATCCTATGAGAGTAAAGATTTTGAAAGTAGGTATTAGTGATCTTTTGAATTTCTGTAGGATCTGTAGTGGTATCATCCTTTTCATTCCTTATTACATGAATTTGTTTTTTCCTTTCTTTTTTTGATAAGATTTGCTAGAAGTTTATCAATTTTATTTATTCTTTCAAAAAATTAACTCCTTGGCTCATTTATTTTTTAATCATGTTTTCTTCATCTCATTTGCATTAATTTCTGCCCTGATCTTTATAATCTCCTCCCTTCTTTGGGCTTTGGGCTTGACTTGTTCTTCTAAAAGTTTGAAGTGCAACATTAAGCTATTTATTTGTACTCTCTCTGTTTTCCTTATGTGTGAGTTCACTGCTATAAATTCCTCTCTGAGAACTGCTTTCATTGCATCCCACAGATTCCAATAGGTTATATTTGCATTTTCATTTGTTTGTAGGTATTTTTTAATTTCTTCTGTGACCCACTGGTTGTTCGGGAGGTTGTTTTCTAATTTACAAGTGTTTATGGAGTTTTTAGAGTTCTTTTTGTCATTAATTTCCGATTTCATTGCTCTGTGGTCAGATAATATGAATGGAATAATTTCAGTTCTTTTGCATTTAGGTAGGTATGTTCTATGGGCTAGAATATGGTCTATTTTAGAAAAAGTTCGATGTGCAGCTGAGAAAAATGTGTATTCTGATGTTGTGGGGTGGAACAGTCTGTATACATCTACTAAGTCCATTTGTTCACAGATTTGGTTCAGGTCTGTTATTTCTTTGCTGAGTTTTTGTCTAGCTGATCTGTCTCTTTGCGTCAAAGGGTGTTTAGGTCCCCTATTACAGTAGTGTTATTTATTATTTGGTTTTTCATGTCTGTTAAGATTTGACTTATAAAGTTTGGTGCTCCAATATTTGGTGCATATATGTTTAGGATTGTTATCTCTTCCTCTTCCACTTTTCCCCTAACTAGTATGTAGTGACCTTCTTTATCTCATTTATTGTTTTTGGTTTGAAGTTTACATTGTCTGCAAACATAATAGCTACTCCTGCTTTTTTCTGGGAACCTGTTGCATGGAGAATTGTTTTCCATCCTTTAACTTTCAGCCTATGGATTTCCTTTTGAGTAAAGTGTGTTTCCTGTATACAGCATACTGTGGGATTTTGTTTCTTAATCACTCTGCCAATCTGCTTCTTTTGACTGGTGAATTGAGGCCATTTACATTAATGGTTCTAACTGATATATGTTGCCTTATCCTTGTCATGCTATTTACTTGCTGTTGGTTTCCTACTTTTGCCATCTGTTTAACTGCTTGCTTTGCTTGAGGATTCCTTTCTATTGTTGTTCTTGAGATGGTGGTCTCTTTTTTCTCTGTCTAGAATATCTTTTAGTACTTTTTGTAAGGTTGGTTTGGCACTCATGAAGTTTTTCAGTTGTTCTTTGTCGTGGAAACATTTTATTTCTCCATTGAATTTGAAGGATAGTTCTGCAGGATACATCAGTCTGGGTTGGAAGCTGTTTCGTCTCAGAATCTGTAGTATATTGCTCCAAGCTCTTCTTGATTGCATAGTTTCTGTTCAGAAGTCTGCTGTGATTCTGATGGGCTTTCCTTTATAGGTGATCTGTTTCTTTTCTCTAGCAGCTTTTAATATTGTGTTCTTTTACTCAATATCTAGGACCTTATTATATATCTAGGTGTGATTTTATTTGGGTTATGGCTAGTTTGAGTTCTATATGCCTCATTTAGCTGCACATCAGTCTTTTACCATGCTTGGGAAATTTTCTGTTATTATTTCTGCAAATATTATTTTTATGTTATTTGTGTTGCCTCCTGCTATTTTATTCACTCCTATTACTTGGACATTACTTCTCTTTGCCTTGTCTTGCAGCTGTTGGATTGATTTTTCCTAGATCCTTGATGACTTTAAGAGATCCTTCCTTTCACGATCACTAGCTGCCATGCTGTCTTCAAGATCTGAAATTCTATCTTCGGCTTCATTCAAGTGGTTTTGCAAGCTTTCAATGGAAGTTTTGATTTCCTGGAACGCTTTGAGTCTGTTTCATCTGTTCTATTTCCTTCCTAAGTTGCTCATGTAATGTTTCCATCTGTTGCCTATATTTCTCTATTTATTTATGTGTCTCTCCTCTAGGTGTGTGAAGCATTTCTTTCATCATTATTGTTCTTTCATTTTTTTGCCTGGGAGATTATTTCTGATCTGTTCTCTTCTATAGCCTGGTGGAGTTGTTTCTTCAGATGCGATCATTTCAGAGATTTCAGGTGTGTCACTTCCAAGTTCTCCTATGTCAGTGTCTCCTGGACTTGTTCTGGGTGGAGCTGAGTTTTGAGATTGCATTTTGCTCCTGTGTCTTGTCATTTTGGACGTCAGATGAAAAGTGCTGACCTACCAGTTACCCAGGCAGCTCAGTGAAGGACTGTAGGGAACCTAGTTTACCTGGATACCAAACATCCAATGATGGTAGCAGGCTGTGGACCACTGGGCCCAGGATCCCCAGGCAATTGCTGGGGTGGCACAGCTGAGACCACAACTGCGATGGTGGGGGAATGCTGCCCTTCAGTACCAGGGTCTCCATGCTGTGGACGGAAAGCTTGCAGGCCTCCGCCATGGATCTGATGGTGGCCAGACAGGGGCTGCTGCTCAGGGATCCTCAGGTAGCTAGTTGGTCAGGGGAGAGCAGGCCTCACCTCCCAACCTTGAGGACCACAGAGCTTAAGGCTGCTTCCACATTGGAGGCCTCACCCACTAACAGAGATGGGCCCCTCAGGCGCTACTTCCCAGGCCAAGCTCCATCTCTGTCCCAAAGGAGCAAGGCAGAGCACAGGAGAAGGCCTCACCCGCCAAGAGTTCCACACAGATGGGCCACTCAGATCACCAAAGACTTTTAAATCAGTAGCAAATCCAGATGTTGCTGTTTGGGCGCCAGATGTAGCAAACCTCAGTTGGTCTCTCGTTGTACCCCAGAAAGAAATGATGGTGCAAATGAGAAAAAGAGACAAGAGACAAGAGACAAGAGCTGGGGTCAGATGGAGTTACTTCTTGCCTGATGAGCAGAGCTCTTTAGTTCCAATCTTAAAGTGGACTATAATTTACCATTGGAGCACTGAGCTTTTTAAAGTATTTCAAGGGCCAGGGATGTACATCAGTAGCATAAGTGCTTGCCTGGCAAGCCTGAGGTCATGAGTTTGATTCCCAGTACAAAAAAAAAAAATTTCAAAAGAGTACAATTTATAACAACATGAAATAAAAGATTCTATACTGCAAAATTTCTTTATTTGAAATAAATGAGAAAAGAAAAAGTGGACTCTCCAGTACCAGTACAAACATCCAAACAAGGAGCTAATTTTGGTAAAGTGGAGAAAAACCAGGGGCATGAGGTAGGAGAGCAGGATCTGCTTTCGGCTATGCCAACAGCAAATTGGTTCATGTTTCTGGACTTTACTTTCCTTGTATGAAACAGTAAGAAGTTGGCTTAAGTAGTTCTCTACTGTGAGTGTTCATCGGATCATATCCTCACAAGTTTTATAACACACTTTAAACATCTAAATAACATTCATCCTATTATTTCAAGGACTGAGCCAAAATATATTAAAAGTGTTAAAGTCAAGAAGGATGAACTGCTTGCACTATAATTTGTTTATAACTCGAAAAGTTAAGATTCAAGAGACTACTGTATATAAAAATGACGATAAATAAAAGTACTGACTTTATAGTCTGGCAGCTCAAAATAGATCTCCTGGGCACAGCCCCAGGAGACGGGAATGGTTCCACATGAAATCAGATCCCGGGAGCTTGCTTTGATACTTCTCACTTCTTCCAACACAGAAAACTAATCGTTGCCTCACTTTGATTTAGGAAAGACTATGATTTGGAGAACAACTCTTGGTAGACATCTAAGTAGGCAATCTACCTTTTTAAGGGATATACCCGCAATATCCGCATTAACTACAAAGGTGTTATTGTTATCCCTGGGTTAATAGAAAAAATCATTTTGACCACTTCTCTAGGAGTTCACCCACTCTGGATGAGAATAGAGCCCTTAATGCTATTTAAAAACTTCAAGTCATATTTTGTGTTTCCTTAAATTTTTCTGATGAGAACAAAAAATTAACATAAATTTTTCATTAGTTTCCATATACATTTCCCCCTTTCACAGAAAAGTCTCTCTGTCCTCTCCAGCCAAATGACATATTTATATTCAATGACTGCTAAGTCCCCAAATCTCCTATAGATGAAATCAGTTCAGTCAAAATAAATGAACACCAAACATGGTAAGATAAAACTGAAAGCCTTTCCTCTAAGATCAGGAATGAGACAAGGTGTCTACTCTCATCATTCTTATTCAATATAGTAGAAACTCTAGCCAGAAACATTTGGCAAGAGAAGGAGAAAAGGCATACAAACAGGACAAGAACAAGTCAAAAACCCCTGCTTATAGATGATATGATTTTATACAGAGAAAAACCTAAAGATTCCACCAAATGACTATCAGAAGATACAAAAATCAACATAAAGAATTAACAGTTTTTCCATATACAGTACCAACAATGACTGTGCCAAGAAAGAAATTATGGAAGCAATCTCATTCATAGTAGCAACAAAAAAGAAGTAATAGTAGTAGTAGTAGTAGTAGTAAAATACATAGGAATAAATTTAACTAAGGAACAGGCCTCTGTAATAAAAATTATAAAACATTAATGAAAAAAGCTGAAATCACTAAAACATGTAAAGACCTTCCTATGTTCACGAATCAGAAAAATTAATGTTAAATTCCTGGACATGAAAAGAATTGAGATGTATAATGGACTAATAAATGGACTAATAAAATTTTTAAATGTGCAAACTACTCTAAGTGATGTACAGGTTCAATGAAACTCCCATCAAAAAAACCAATGACATTATTCATAGATCTAAACAATAGTAAAATTCATATGGGAGCAGCAAAGATCCTGAATAGCTAAAGAAATATCAGGCACAGAGAACGAAGCTAGAGGCAGCACAAATACTGGGTTTCAAGATAAGGGATGGAGCCCTAAATGCAGATACTGTTATTTCTATTAATATCAGAAAGAAGAAATAGCTTCTTTTTGTTAATCTTTTTCTTCCAAGATGCAATGAATATCATACAAAGTAACTCTATAATATCATGAGTCCAGGGTTCATAAAAATTAATTTCAAAATTCAGATGTTTCCTTGGGGAATGTAGAAAAGAACATGGGATCTAAAACCCAACTAACACCTTAGTGATGTTGCTCAAAAGGTACCACAGGGACCAGTCCATAAAGCTCCCTCAGATCACAGAACCCCTTCACAGGATGGGAGGATGAGAAGCACAGCCTTCTTCAGTGCCCCGGTGGAGCTGGCCAACAACTCCTCTGTAGCATGGCCATTCTGGGACCTTTTCTGAATCCCAAAATGGCCAAAAAGAAGCCCAAGAAGCTGGCCTGAGATCAGTCAGACTGGTGCATCAAAGTTAATTGCAAATGGTGGAAACTCTGAGACATTCCATAAGGACTGAAGAGAACACCTAACGATTGGTTCAGATGCCCAACACTGATTACAGGAGCAACAGGAGAACATAGCACATGCACCCAAGTGGCTGTCAGGGCCTCCTAGTCCATAATGCCAAGGGGCTCAGCAACCTACTACTCCCAGGGTTAGGCTGGGCAGCAAGGAAAATGAATTGGCAGTTCACGTGCACATGTATTGAAACTAAACCTCCGAACTTGAAAAGGAAAACAAAAGGATATCCAGGGCACACATAAAGATCTGTAAATAGTAAAGTATTATATGTGTGTTAGCTACTGTTGTTTATAAATTTTTATTGCCTGTCCAAATTCTGAAAAGCATTTTTATCCATGTAAGATTAGGCATGAACTTTAAGATGATGAAAACACCAACGATTTTAATTAATCTCAGGGTTCTATCAGAAGTACAAAAAGAGAAAAGATTACTTCTCTATTACTTTCTTTATAACAAACACCTTAATGTTTTAAATAGTATGATTTTTAATATCCTCTGTTTTGCTTTCCTGTCTTTTACAAAACAAAAATAACCTTAGGAAATATTTGCTAGAAATAAAGGCAACACTAACACTGAATAAATGTAAACACCTACACAGAAATCAGAACATGCTATTTTTAACCAAAACCCAAAACCACCACAGCATTTTTATGGCTTATAACTCAAGAGACCTTTCAAACCAGTGTCCCCAACTTGAACAGTAAGTCACTTCAAAACTGATAGAAGATCATAATCCAATGCAATACCAAAACTGAGATGTCACAAAATGTAGATGATTATTTAAAATCATCCCTTCCAGTAAGGCATTCACAAAAATTCCATTTGCTTTTTGAAAAGTGGTAGGATCTAATAGAATATTGTCATTAATGGGTATTTATTTTCTTATTTTTATTATGTGTAAAACATTATCCTTATAATACCTGTAACAACCCTTTTCCTCCCAAATTTTATTTTCTTGAAGCCAGGGATCACAACTTCATTAAGTTTGGGCTCAAATAGGCCTCCAGTAAAAAAACGTGAAGGTAAACCCCTAAAAAGGAAAAAAAAAAGAGTTGGGCAATTGTATTGACATTTCTTCCACATGAAGTAATCAATCTAAAGTCATCAATAAAACAAAATATTCCTTTACCAAAAACTTCTCCGTCTAAACACATAACTGAAATACAGATGTACAGAAAACATCCAGGTTTCCAAATATTGGAGAAACTGTATATAAACAAATACTAACCATCCTTATAATACCATATACCTAAAAACTCTGGATAAATTGTGGATTTTTTAGAAAAACACTATTTGAATATCTATTTACCAAAACAAGAATTTTCTTAATTCTCACTTTCTGCATACATATTTAAATTTATGGTAACTATTGGAAATATCATTTTAGGTCTACATAAACTTAAATAGAGCACTTTCCCAATAGTTTTAAGCACAAATTTAGCAAATTTTTTAAAAAAGTAACTAGGATATTTTTGTAAGTTTACACACAATTTTGGTACAGCTTATTTATTAATAAATATAACTCACAGTATAAATATATACCAGCACTGTGCTAAGTGCTTTAAAAACATGATTTCATTTCATCTATAGAGTCTGACAGAGGCTATTTACTTTACCAGTGCTCATGTAATGTAACTGAAATTTAAATGAAATTAAACTACAGAGCTAAACTCTAACATAAAACAATCTAGTTTTCAGAGTTATTGTCACTGGCATCTCTTACCTGGTTTTCTACACAGGAATTTGATTCTTTTTAGTAGTTCTAAATCAGTAACTGTGAACCACAGTTTCTCAATTAGGGCTTAGAAACTCTATGTATATTACAGAGGACTGTGACAATAGAACCACAAAGGGCCATGAAGCACTTTCAAAGTGGAAGAGACAGACTTCAGAGACATTAACATCCCTTTACTGATGCCAACTACAACATTCAGTTTAGCTGTTCCCTTTCTGGGAAACATTATGGCAATCCTACTACATAAAAACAAAATTATTTAGATCATAGACTGATCACATTGCACTGCCACTCTCAACTTTATTATTTGACTCACTCTATGGGCCTCTGCCTTTTTATCTTTGTGTCCCTAGTGCATACATAGTTGTTAAAACATAGTACATGTGTGTCATATGAAAGCCCAAATCATTAGACTGGAAATTTGACTGGATAATTTTTTTTCTTTGGGGAGATGGAACTCAGGGTGCTCTACACTGAGTTAACATTCCCAACCCTTTATTTTTTATTTTCAGACAAGGTCTCACTACGTTTCCCAGATGATAGTGGAACTTGAGATCCTCCTGTTCCAGCCTCCTGGAGTGCTGGGATTACAAGCACGTGCCACCATGGCTGGCTTGGTGGAATATTTCCTATATACAGGGATAAATGAGGCCACTTGATTCGAACTTTTCATTGGCACTCACTTCCACAACTTCAGTTCAAAATCAAAAAGGAAAGAAATCTGAGGAAGAGGCTCAATGCACAGCTCTTCCTAACTAAAGTAGGAAGTGGATGAGAGTCCAGTTGTATGTATCTGGGTTCTTCAGTGAAGCTCTGTGTGCTGTGCTCAAGATTACTCACTGCTCTGACCCTTGGTTTCATCAAGAAACATAACATATGGAGACATTAATATCACAAAGTAAAAGTCTAATGTGTGTTAAGCTTCAGTTTTGTTTAAATAAAAGATGAACCTCTTCCTTTTTTGGAGTTTGGTATAAGGATATTTAAGTAATTATAAAAGATTCTAACCCTTTCTTGCTAATCTGTAATACATGTTCCACATCTAAGAACATCTAGATCAGTGGCGGCGAATCTATGGCATGTGTGCAGGGGCAGGCTGTTTGTTATCACTGAAAGCTCTAGACGGTTTGCTATCACTGATCCAGATGGTGAGGCTTTTAAAAATCAGTTGTTTTAAAAGAGTGAATATGATGAAAACTGATTAAACATGAGTTAAGAGAACAGAGAGGGACTGCTTAAGGTACACAGTGTGTCTGGTGGAATAGGAAAGCTTTGGGAAATAGCATTCAGCAGTTAAAAAGAAACGCACTCTAAAGCACATTGAAGAGCCATAAATACATACTGTGACATTAAAGAAGTTAATTTCACAATATCGACACATTTTCTGATTCCAGCTCCATGATATTCTGGATATTATGCAAAAGGAGACAGTGTTAAGATCAGTGGTAGCAAAGGGTTACCAGAGCTAGGGAAGAGAGAGAGTGAAGGATGAACAGGTGGACCATAGAGGATTTTTTCAGGCAGTAAAACTACATTGCATGACACTGCAATGCTGGATACATGTCACACCACACATTTATCAAATGTACCCTGATGCATCAACTTTGACAAATGTATGACACTGAGGAAAGATTGTTAAAATAAGGCAAAGTAGGGGAGAGATAAAATTTATGAGAATACTCTATAGTTTTTCATTTTTCCAGAAACCTAAACTTCTGCAAAAATGAAATCTATCAGAGCCACGAATGGTGGCGCATACTTGAAATCCCAGCACCCATGGAGACTGAGGCAGAAAGTTTGCAAGTTTGAGTTTGGCAACTTAATGAGACCCTGTCTTAATATAAAAAATTTAAAAAGGGATGGAGATATAGCTCAGTGTGGAGGCCTTGGGTTCAATTCCCAGTACCAAGATAAAAAAAAAAATCTATTAATTAAAAAAAAGTTTTACAAACAGTATTGATGGTTGTATACTACTGTAAATAAAATTAATTCCACTGGATCATACACTCAAAATAGACTGTAAATTATACTATATTTTACTACAGTAGAAAGGGTCATAAGAAGTTCTTATTTTATTAGAATATAATTTGGTGATTCTAGGGGGAAAATGCTAGTAATGAATCATAGTCCAATGTAGAAATCAAAGAGCTTCATAAAAAATCTCACCAAATATTATTCCACCATAGTTAAGTGAGAAGATTTAATTTTATTTTCCAGTATTCCCCTATGCATAGAAGCAGTACCTTAAGGGATGCCTTGTTCCACCCAGAGGAAAGTCCCAGAGCTCTCTAGTCTCGGTCTTAAGAGAGGAAAATGCAGGACATAGAACAAAGAAGCTGATGAAGATGTTGAAAGGTAGATGAAGGAAGGTGAGCTACTTAAGGACCTCAAATTTGAGGAAGAACACGGTAATGAATCCCTTGGGTGTACTTCTTGCTTTCCACGTATCTCAGAAGACTCCAATATAGAACCACCAAGAAGCAGAGAAAAACCAAACCTGCATAAAAAGTCTGTTCCCCGCTAGCTAAGCACCCTCTCCCAAAAAGTAAGCCAACAACAGAAAACATTCTTAGTAATGTCTGCCCTATTGCAGCCTATCACCATGGAAAAACAACCCCACCCTCTTTTTTCACATGGGAATTGATATCTCCACTCTAACCACCCCCTACCCCCACACCTGCTCTGCACAGTCCATTCCTGAAGGTAGCCTAACTCACACACCCATGGTGAATCAAGAAGCTGGGCAGGCTGATTGCCCATGATCTACCAAGTAGACCCAGAGGGTGCATCAAATCCACTGCTGGAGTGCTGTCAACAGAGCAAAACTGGGGAGCTCAATTTCTCCCAACAGAGTACTATCTGTAGCATACCGGGATTAAGCTGAGCCTCCACCCACACCAACTGCAGTGAGAGTATTAAGAAAGTCACTCAAAGCAGAACTAGTCACCACTGGATCTGTTGTGGGTAGAAGCCAGGAAGGAGCTGAGCGTTAACCTCGAAATAGCATCAAAGCAACTGATCAATGCAGTCCAAATGAGAGCAGGGCAGTGTTCTCCTTTTGTCCTACCCCAGTATCCCTGTGGTCCAGAAGGAGGCAGGAACTCCATGTCACTCAGCAGAAGAGACAGAAAGGCAGTGTCAGGTAGAGCTGGTCAGCATTCCTACTCCATCTTACTCCCAGCCCTAGTGTCAGCAGGGCCCAGAAAGAAGCAGTGTCCCAGCCCACTCTGCATCAGTCAGGCAAATGAAGGAGGTAGCAGGATGTAGAGCTCCTTGGCTTTGGACTCCCCAGTTCCATGATAGACAGCGTCAGACTTAGCAAGAAACTGATCTTACAACTGAAATCAGAGATACAGGGGTGCTGCAAGGAGGTGGCCCATTCCATAGGAGAGGCACTAGCACCTACCCACCTGCAAGAAGGCAGTATGAGTCCCTATCCCACTCTGTTGAGGTGGTATAGAAAGAAGGGTGGTGAGGCTGAATATATGCATTCACTAGCCTCACATTATGACAGAGAGCCTAGCAGCTTTAAAAATAAATAACTAGCCAGGCGTGGTGGCACACTACTGCAATGGAGGAGGACTACTGTGAGTTCAAGGCCAGCCTGGGCTACATAATGAGACCCTGACTCAAAAAGACCAAACATAAATAAATGTATGTATGTCAAAAGCAAGATGACTCTGAGCTTAGAAATATCTGACAAAGGTTTTAAAGTAGGCTTTATAGACATGCTTCAAAAAGTCATTAAAAAACCCTTAAAAATAAAGAAAATCTCAGCAAAGAAATGCAATTTTTTAAAAATCAAAGCAAAAGTATAGGCAAAATGAATTTGCTGGATGGACTCAACGCTAAAGCTCCAGACCCAGCTACTTTTGCAGCATCCTGCCAAGCATTTACAGCATAGTAACAACCACGAAGTCCAGTACATACTGCTCCAAAATACCTTAGGCTGAAGGAATCTGAGAACACCTCAGAAGCAGAAAGGTCACTCTCACCTTCTTCCTACCTTTATTCTTGAACAAGGTCATAAACCTGAACTGGACTTTCTGGACAGACCTTTCCCTGAGGAAAATTTAAGGCTCTCCCCTGACAGCTGACCTCTCTTTACTTGGAGGAAAGGAGCATTCTTACTGATGGAGACAAAGGGTCACAGAACAGACTGGAGCATGCAGGACTTGCTGTTTCCTCTAGTGTGATCCACTAGGATCATGCTTTTTATCCAGTATTCCTTCTTCACAACCATCACTTCTCCATTAAACCCACCATTAAAAAATATACAATTTATCCATCTCTGTAGGGCATCACTTCCTCATTAAGGTTCTCATAAAAGTTATAATAAATTTATCTTTTCTCCTATTAATCTGTCTTTTATTATAGAAGCCTTGCTTATGAGCCTAAGATGGCTAAGAAAAAGCTATCTTTCCTGCCCTACATGTGAATTTACACAAACTATTCCAGAAATAAAGGACAAAAGTTCCCAAATGATTTTATAACTAATATTGCTCTGATACAGGAAAATACAGTACAAAGATACCAAAGTACAACAAAAGCAAAATGTAGAAAAGGAAATGGCAGATCAGTGTTTCCCATGAACTTAGATATAAAACTCCTGAATAAAAATTCACACATCAAATCCAGTAGTATATTAAAAAAGAAAATCAGACAACTGGCCAGTGGCATTTACTCTAGTTATGCAAGGCTGTTAAAACATTTGTAAATTGATCATTGTAATCTACCCTATCAACAAATTAAAAGGACAGAAGGCACAGGAAGATATAAATAAATACAGAAAACATATTTAGCATAATCCAGTATCATTTCATAATTTTAAAAAAATCTCTAAGCAAACGCTAGTTCAGAGCTCTTTCTCCTATGGCCCACTGTGCTAGTTATTGCTACCCCATGGTAATATAATGATGGGTAGAACAATAAATTAAATTAAATTAGTGTAAACAAGGGAACAGAGTAGCAAATGTTATTTTAGGTAAGTAATCGAAAGTCAGTGATCTCCCAAAGGGTAATATGAAGAGAGAACTAAGTAAAACTGAAAATATTAAGAGTAATCGGCTAAGAGAATTCATTAAGGATTAAAGTACAACAGACCTTGGGGGAGTATAAAGAATCTGAAGATCTAAATCCAAATATATTGCCCTCTGGCTCTGGTCTCTTTCCACCATAGAGCACTACCTACATAAGCACTTATAACCTAACCCATGCTGTTAACCTTGACAAGTAATCTGAATTCACCTCACTGCCATCTTTCCATTATATAGGTAGAAAAGTTCTCCACTGTAAAATAAATCTTCTTTAGGGTATAATAGATATTTTGTTGGCACTTTCTTAGAAAAAAACCTCAAAACAATTATAAATGAGAGGTCATTATTTCCATAGCAAATAAAATCACAGTGGGTAAAAGCAAATGTGCATTAAAAGATTTTTTTTAAATGCTTGAAGTAGAAATTTAATCTATAAGTTGCAAAGGTACAAAACACTCTAAGAAAGAATTAAAAGCCAAAAATGAATGCTTTTTTGTTCTCCATGTGTCATCTTCATAAATCACAACTTGGCCATTAAAAATTCAAAATCTTAGTTGGGCATGGTGGCACATGCCTGTAATCCCACCACTTGGGAAGCTGAGGAAGGAGTATCGCTATGAGTTTCAGGTCAACGTCAACTACACAGTGAGACCCTATCCCCCCAAAAAGAAAATCACATCTTAAACTAGAACAAAACCTTTGAAATATATCTCTAAAATGAAAAATATAATTTTTAATTTTTAGGTTCATTTCAGTTCAACTAATAAAAAAGATGGTAAAGATCTCATCCATCCAAATTTTGAGAGGAAATGTGGTTCCCTTTAAAAGAAGCAGGCCTCAGAAAATTTCATAAGCCAATCCTGTCCATCTCACCAAACCTATAGAGGAAGCCATAAAACAGAGTTTGAATAAGGAGAAGTGCAGCGGTCCTATTTATCAGAAAATATGAAGTATGTTTTCTGTATCAATCGCCCCAGATTGAAAGACCACCCAAAGACATTTTCACTGGTCAAAGCTTACAAAATAAGAGAGGAAGTCCTTGCTACGAGCAAAAACAATGTTCTTTCCAGAAGAATTTGTGAAATAAACCAAAAGCCGTACCTCTGAGACCTGCACAATGATTTTATTTTTATTGGAAAACCATTAAATAATAACCCATATTCCTTGACATCCCAAGTGACATAAAAAACAATTGGTCACATAAAATAAGCATAGCATTGGAAATATCTTCTAAAAACATTACCACAGAAAAATTCCTCTATACTCACAGCAAAATTTTAACTTTTCACCTTATCTTCCCTTTGGTAGTAAGCCAAGGAAACTTCCCAGTGCAAGCAACCCTAAGGCATCATTTTCCTTATGAATGTTCTACACAATGGTATTCAGAGTTTTAACAGATGCCTCAAACAGTAGGCTTCACTGTCAAGAGACATCAACTATTACATGAGTTTCTTTAAAAGAAACACACATTTGTTACAGCTTTAGTATGCATAACACTACATTTCCAAAACTGTGAAAAGGAACAAAAATTTAATGGGGAAAATCTATATTTTATATCTAAACCTTTAAAAATATTTAAATTCTAACGTTTGAAAATTGTCTTAAGTACAAAATAAAATGCAAAATCCTAGGTTGGTTCAAAGTAAACAATGGATTCAAAACAAGACAATAAATACTGTACTTTCAAATCTGACATTAAAGTTTTACAGACAAATGTCTATGCATATTTCAACTCTATATACAGGCTAAGATTTTGTGTTGAAACTTACATGAAAAGTGGTAACAATAAGAAAATAACTCAAATCCCAGAAGCTCAATGCAGACCCATCAAAGGAAATATACCAATGGCAAATAACTATACAAAAGATATTCCACATATATCATAGAGAACAACAAATTAAAACACCAGTGAGCTACAATTATACACCTAGAAGACTGACTAAAACCTGAAACACTGAAAATATCAAATGGTGCAAAAATGTGGAGAAGATCCCTCATTTACTGCTGTGGAAACACACAGAGCCACTTTGAAAGATACTGCGAGTATCTTAAAAGGTTAAGCATATTGCTACACAAGTCTGAACAAAGCCTAACCCCATCTAGCTTCAGAAATAAGTCAATATTGGCCGCACACAATGGACTACTACTCAGCCATAAAAGGACAAAAACCTGTCATACATAGCAATGTGAATGGAAACAGTAATCATAATGATGAATAAAATGAATCAGGCACAGAAAGACAAATAGCACACAGTTTCACTCAAATGTGGAATCTAACGAGTGCTGAGCTACAGAAGTAGTGAGGTTAAGGGTGCTAATCAGGAGCCAGGGAAAGGAGAGGGGCGGGTGGGGAGAGTTTACTTGACAGGTACAAAGTCACAGCAAACTAGGAGTAAGTGTGGGTGTTCTACTTGACAGAGGATAATGACAGCTAACATTATGGTGCTGTATAATTCAAAATAGCTAGGAAAAATTTAAATGTTATTCAAAAGTAATGGTAAGTGCTGGGCATAATCCCAGCGGGGGTTGGGGGTTGCTGAGGCAAGAGAATCACCAGCAGTAGAGGCCAGCCTGAACTATACAATGAGGCCCTGTTGTGAAAAACAAACAAAACAAAACCAACAATGGTAAGTGTTTAAGATTATGAATAACCTAAGTATTTTAACTTGATCAATATACACTATATAAATGTATCAATATATCACACTATACTTCACAAAGATATACAATTATGATCTGGCAATAAAAATTCTAAATGTATGCTTCACATTTTTAAAAAGTTAAACATGCTCTTACTATATGATTCAGCAATTAAATTATTTCATAATTGCTCAGAGTCTAAAACTTACTAAACATTGCTGTTTTTACCAACTTTATTCATGACTGTCAAAACTTGAAAGCAACAAAGACATCTTTATTAATGGATAAATTATGGTATATCCACATAACAGTATGACTCAGCAATAAAAAGAAATAAGCTATCTAACCATGAAAAGGTATGGAATAAGGTTAAATGGGCATTCCTGAGTGAAAGAAATATGAAAAGACCAAATAATATACGATTTCAACTATGTGACATTTCTGGAAAAGGCAAAACTACAAAAAAATTATAAAAAGAACAAGTGGTTACTGCAGTTCAAATGAGGAATATGCAGAGCACAGAATTACTTCTAGGGAAATAAAACTATCTGATATTCTAATGGTGGATATATGTTATTGTACCTTTGTCCATGCACACAGAATGGGAAACACAAGGAGTGAACCTTCATGTAAACCACAGACTTTAGTTAACAATGAATTAGTATATTGACTCCTCAATGACAACAAATGGGACTGAGGCAGATGGCAATGCGGGAGGGAGTAAATAAATTCTTTACATTCACCTCCATTTTTTCCAACGCTAAAAAAATAACTCTAAGGAAATCATATCATTTGAAGAAAAATGGATGGAACTTGAGACTAGCATGTTAATAATTCTGTCTATTTATTTCCTCTTATATGAGCAATCCACACTTAAATAAATTGTAAAAATAAAGGAGAGAGTATGGGAAACCAATAGACTTTAGAGATGGGAAGGATATCAAGGAAAGGAGAAAGAAAAAGGAGGTAGTGGGCATTCAAATAAACCAAATATGCCATATGCATGTACCAATATACCAAAATGAATCTCATTTTTCTATATTACTAATTTGAACCAACTTTTAAAACACTAAAAACAATGCCTAAAAATAAATGACACTCCAAAACAAGAAATTTATTTACATTTAAATTTTATGAAAATATTTTATGAAATCACAAATTCTATTCCTAAAACCATTTTTAAATATGCCATCAGGCAAAAACCAAGGAAATCATCCCAACATGCTAAGTGTCCATCCCTTAAAACAGCCTAAACCACGACAGTGAAAAGTATTTAAGTATTTAGTGGGGGTTTTTTTTGATTAAAAAAAAAAACCCATAAAACTATAACTCAAATTATTTAAGGAGGAGGAATAATTAGGTGATTTTGGTGTTTCTCCTAATATTTTACTAATAAACTATCTAAATATAGTGTTAATCTTAAGTTTCCAGAAGAAAAGTTCCCCACAGTGTAATAGCTTATACTACATAAAAAAGCAAAATTTATTCCTTACTTTTCTGATTTAGGTTTTGTGGGGTTTTTGTGGGGAGGGTACTGGAAATTGAACTCAGAACCTTGTGCTTGCCAGGCAGGTACTTGTGCCACTGAGCAATATCCCTGGCCCTGATTTAGTATTTCTAAACAAGGCAAAATATCTCATCCTGAGAATAAAGGTACAAAAATCTTAACTGCCTACTAATCATCATAATATACTAAGGTGGAGCATTACTTCAGAGAATTCAGTTACAAAATATATAGCAAGTCAGAAATACAAAATTCCAAGAGGTTTAAGACACAAAACTAGTAACTCTGACTTTTAGTATGACAGATAAAAAGAATGTAAAATTTTAAGAAAATATATCCCATTTTCATTGTTTCCATTATATGGAAAAGTTTTGTTATGATCAGCTCAAATTTCCTTGATTCGATAAGTATACTTAATAGAAAAACCAGGATGGAAATGAAATATGACCATCTTTTTGAAACTCATAGTTTTGAACTCATTAAGGAACCATAACATTAATTTTTTAATGAAATAATGGAGCTGGGGGCAGGGAGGCAGGGGGAGATAGTTCCCAGTGCAGCAATGGACAATTAGAGATAAGGACTGTTTCTTGAAACTTCAAATCAACAAAGAAACAGCCCAAAAAAGGAGGAGGAGAAAACATGTATGTGTATGTGTGTGTGTGTGTGTGTGTGTGTGTGTGTGTATGTATGTATATATATATATATATATATATATATAATGTATAACTGGTCATAAACGTAAATATATTATTTATAAGTAGACCATGATCAGAAAAGTTTAAACTCCTAAATAAAATGTTTTAAGAATTAGTTCCAAGTTTAAAATGGATTATTTTTTCATTGAGAAGATATTTCAGTATTTTAAGACTGTATTATGAAAGAGAGTGTATGTTAAATATTAACATACTATAACAAATTATTTTTATATCCCTCAAGACCTAGCAAACATTTGGTACTCAATAAGTATTTGTCCAGAAAAGTTTAATAGGTAAGTCATAGCAGGCTACAATATTAGTGATTTAATCCCAAAGTTTATTACATAGAATTCTTAGCAGTGAACTCCCAAATTACAGAAAAGATTTTGACACATATCAAAGATAACTGTAAACAAACATGTTTTTGAAATTTTAGTTATCTAGTCATATGAAATGAGTCTTACTTTAAAAAGATACTAAACAAAACATGTATGCTCCACACATGTATTTTAGAAATTTGAAGTATCAGGATGCACCTGGATCTTCACTTTTCCTTTCTAGTTATTCATTCATTACAAATTAATGACACACAGGGATTGGTGAGGCACATTTGCAGTCCCAGCTACTGAGGAGGCTGAGGTAGAAAATCCTAAGACTGAGGCCAAACTAAGCAACCCCGTGTTAAAATTTGAAAAGGGTTTGGTGAGTGTATCAGTGGTACACTGCTTGCCTATCATGCGCAAGGACTGAGTTCAGTTCCTAGTATCACAGAAAAGATAAAGACAAGGGAGGGGAGGGAAGGAAAGGAGAGAACTAATTTTTTTGTTTATTATTCATAGGTCTTTACATGGCTTATGCAAGTGTTTTGCATACGACATGCCCTCATGACCAAGAAGATTCTGGCAAATTTTACATTATGTAGTTTCTGGTTAAAAAAAATTAACATTTGTACTCCTTGTCTCTAAAAGAATCAGGCATTATGAAAGTTGGCTGACAGGGAAAAGAAATCTACCCTGAATAATACTTAAAAGTTTCGTTAGTTAGCGTACAGAAAGGAAAAAAGTCTTTGTCACACATCCATAAATAAAGTGTATGTTTTACTTAACCAATTGTTTAAAACAAATGCAAAATTCACAATTTAAAAAGGGCCTTTCAAATGTTTTATTGCATTGGTGAAAACTGTTTTCGATAAAAAAAACAGTAAAATTATCATTCAAACTTCTGTGACTAAATTATTGACATAAAAGTGGTTTACTTTTGAATGCCTTCTTAAGTGTATGCAGAAAAATGTGTTGGTTAAGTACATATATAAATCAGTGAAACACAGGTCTCTGGAACAGCATCCAAGCTAACGGGAATATATACGTGGTTCTAGAGGAACATGTCGTGCTTGTACACAACAGAAAAAATGCAGCTGCAATACAGAAAACTGAACCTATTATGATATTTTATTGCAGTGTCTTATATCAACCCAGTGTAAATCCAGTCTCATCTCATCTCACAGTGCTTAACTATTTTTACCCCCAAAGATACTGACAACTCTTTTAGCAAATTTATCTGTCTCCACATTACCAAGTTATAAAGGGAATACCAAAATGTTTAAACTACTGTGCAAAGAGATCTATAGATGGCAATACAGTGGTTTTCACCTGAAATCTACAGATCTAATTCTTGGGAACTGCAAGTTTTCTGTAGTATGTTTGTATAATTAAATTTTATGTTAATATAAAAAGAAACCAACCCATTGGCAGCAAAAGCCTTGTTAATTGTGGCAGAGTAATGCAAAGGGAGGAAAGGACACAGAATTGAGGCTTAATATACAAATACATAATGAACAAATAATGCCATGATATGCTACAAAAAGATTTCATAATAGTTAAAACAGAGAAAAGAGATGAGGGAGTTGGCTCAAGAAAAAAAGACAGCAACAATCAGACTGTACAACTCATGCCCCTTAGAGATAGAGGTATATACTGTATATTTTATTCTCTTCAGTCTGGGAGTGGCTGCCTGGGGCTAGACACATTTAGTAGCCCCTTGCTTGTGGCCTGCGGTCAGGAACCACCTACCACTTTACATCCAGTGCCCTATGAATATAATTTTTAATCTGTGCCATGATATGAAAAGGATTACAAACCAACTTTTATAACACAGCAGTTACACTGAGAAAGGGGATTTGTTTCCATGAGTGACAAATCTGCATGTTACATTAAAAACATTACTTTGATTATGGTTGATATTATGAATTTGTTTTTAATTTCTAAGTTTGTTTTGATTGTATAGTTTTATTAAATGTAATGAGGAATTGCAGTCTAGATTTTTATATTTGTACGTATTTCATTAACATTAAAAGGAAAATGCTTCATGTTAAAACTGAAGCCCACAAAGATTTTTCTACTTTAAGTGGGAGCTGCACAAAACATATGGTGAAAAAGCACTCAGATCAGTGGGTCTGAGGTTAAAGACTAGCTTGAATCCTGGGTCTACCACTTAAAAATTCTGTGCTCTTGGGCAAGCACATTCCAAACCCACTCTCTATTCCTCATTTTCTCATTTATAAGAGATAATAATCATCCTTATTCAAAGAAGAGTCAATGGAGGATTCGGAGCCTATAAAATGATAAAACTCAGCACACCCTGCATAGGGTAACAAACATTTACAATAAATGGACTCTTGATGGCAAAAGAATGTTTTGTGTCCATCAAAAGAACATTTAATTTATCTAATCCATCACAAATAAAAGTGACAATGGAAATCTGACATTATCTCTGTGACAATACTCTGTCATTTAAAAAGGGAGTGGGGGTCAGTTATATTGCTTTAGAAAGACTTCTACCATTCTAAAAATACTGTCCCGCAGCTGTTTAAAATTTATTTTTTTAGACCATAGCACCACTGTTTGGTTGTTTCCAATTTCTAAAACCACAAATAGTAAAAGTGTACTCAGTCTACTGCAAACATAAATAGCAAATGCACGCTTCAGCACTTTTTAAAGGATATGGAAATTGGCAACAAAAATGCAGTTCATGTTGAAAATTTATGACGGTCCTGCCATATTTCTTCAGAAATACAATCAGGTAAAAATTAGGAAGATCTCTTACCAGCTGGGTGGTATTTTTATGTTTTTTTACTTATATTTTCACTAACTGAAAGACTTTCATTATGCAGCCTCTGGCACTTGATAAAATAAAGCAATAGTACCTTTGCTAAAACCACAGTTTCTTTGGTTATGTTTAGCATTACACAAACATCTTTCACCTTAGATATCCTTTTGCATTAGAGTGTTTAATTTTAAATTGACTAATGGGAATACCTTTTTTCAGGTTTCTGGATATTACTAAACAGAAAAATTGTATTTTTATGACTTCTCAAAGATTACATCTGTGTTTCAATTATTAGGTATTTGGTGCCATAAAAATACTGTGAAAACTACTGCTGAAAGATGAGAGTAAGACTCAGGGAAACATAAGGAAACCTGATTCATTGTGTTGCTATAAATCAAGAAAAGAAAAAAAAAACTATAAAATATGTAAAAGCCACAACATAGATTTAACACATCTCCCCTAATAAAGGTATATCTCCTCAGCTTCTGAGAATAAAAAGGAAAATATCTCTGTTGCAAAAGATTAAAACAAAACTATTTAATGTTAAGATCAACAGTGCAGAAAAATGTTTTGTCACTAGAACTAATTATGCAACATTTTATTTTTCATTCAATATAAAATTCCAACTGCTACAAAAACTAAAAGATTATTTTTCAACTTTTTGATGCATCCAATAAAAAGGTTGTAGCATTCAAAAGGCTGAGGCAGGAGGACCACTGAGTTGAAGGCCAGCCTAGGCTACAAAGTGAGTTCAAGGCCAGCCTGAACTGAATAGTGAAATCTTGTCTCAAAAAGACAAAAAAAAAAAAAAAAAAAGTTATTTAATTAACATTGAATAAATAAGGGACCAAATAAAGAGAAAGGGCCCTTGCCCATTTGAGTCATTTTCTTTTTCTTTTTTTTTTTTTTTTTTGTTTTATTCCAAATTTTTAAAAGTGACCTCACAACTGCTAAGTCAGGGTGCAGTGGTGCATACACGGTAGTCCTAGATCCTAAGGAGGTTAAGGCAGGAGGATGGCTTGAACACAGTTCTGGCCAGCCTGGGCAATTACAGGGAGACCCATCTTGAACAGAAAAAAACTTGTGAACAGTCCATACAATGAACTATTTAATGGAATTGAGAGGCGAGTAAATTACCAAGGAATTTGTAAGTGGCTCCTGCTTTTCACCACGTTCCTCTTTGCTTCATTTTTACAAAACATGCTTAAGCAATAAAGATTTTCAGAAATTTGCTAAATATATGTTTTTACCAATTGGATGAATATTTGTATGTCTGTGATACTATATACTGTTAAACTAATAAAAATAATGTAAGAAATCAAAATATGCAACGTATGTAATAAAATTCTAGAGTAAAATGAGTAAGACAAGTTCTAAAAACTTGCAAAACAATTGATTTTGTTGTCTAGGTTACTGCAAAGAAAATCAAAACTATGAAATGAGTATGCTTTGCATTTTTCGGTCCCCATGTATATAATATAAGCAGGGCTTCTTTCCCCAGGTCTCCTGCGAGGCATTTGATTTTGTTAAAATAATTGTTTTGATT
Organism: Dinomys branickii; assembly: GCA_004027595.1. Classification (NCBI taxonomy): domain Eukaryota; kingdom Metazoa; phylum Chordata; class Mammalia; order Rodentia; family Dinomyidae; genus Dinomys; species Dinomys branickii. The sequence goes on from PVLD010000211.1 coordinate 27,846, forward strand.
TGAATTTGTAAAGTGGAAAGTGAACCCAACTGCCAAATAAAATCTCAGAAAGTACCTTAATTATATGACTTAAACACAAAGATGTTTTTCTCCTGTTCAGTTAGCATCTATTTAGACTGTAAATTTCTAAAATCATTTATACGTAATTTCTTCCAACTCTGAATGCCGTTTAAATAATACAAACTTGGTAATTATGTGTATCACTAAATTTCTAAAGATTACCTAAACATCTCTCAAAGTTTTCAATTTATCTTTTGGTCTGCGGAACAAGATATTATCTGAAAGGTTAGCTGCTTTATATTGCCCTTTATTACTTTAAAATGATACTTAATCATATTTTCCTAAAGCAAGACCTGGTTTAATCAATGTGAAAGCCAGAAACAAAATATTATTTTAAAAATAGCATTTCTAAATGGGAAAATATATTCTACTGATGAAGTTTTCTGATTGGAACCAGGATCACTTTTACAAAAATTGAGTATCATTTTGTATTGAGAGCAGGAGAAAAAAATAAAAGTATAAATGTCTACTTCACAAATTCTAAGATGACGAGCAATACAGAATTAAATGCTAGCAGCTAGTGGAACACACAAACCTTGCAATTTAAAACTAGAAACTTTCCTCCTAATACTTCATAACACCTTTTGGTTAAAATATCCTTTCTCTTAAATTAACCATGAGAGAATACAGAAAAAGAAAAAATTCACTGCCAATATATTAATTTGCTAAAAATTAATTGTGAAAGCAAATCAAGTTTCAGAAGTTAAAAATTGCAATATAACAATGAATCAACACCTCATCTATAACAGCACATACTTCCATATCAAAGTTGATGAAATTAATTTTGAAGAAACAAGTTTAATCCTAAATTAATTATAACAGCTGACAAGAATGGCCTTTGACTACATAAGGTGCTACACTTTGCTTTCAAATGTGAAACACACCTTCAGTCACAATGCATTAAAGTCACATTACCTGCAATTATAATATATGAACTACTGCTGTCTTAATCATTATAAAATAGCTGATCTCCTTAAGTAGATACATTAACTTCTAATTGCAATCATTCTTTTAAGCTCAGAATAATCTAAAACTAACTCATGCCTTAAGCAGTATTTAAAAAAAAGAGAATAGCTACAAACAAGCCAGTCTAATTACAATTAATTTCTTATGCTATTATTTCTCTTAGATATGTATGTTACTTTAGAATGTATTAAAGTGTCACAATTACATCTTCTAGTGCTTAAAAAACTGTCATCTTTGAAAACGTTTTTTCAAATTAGAAATGCATATAATTTTATATTTCAAAACATTCACCCAAAGATCATAAACTTGACTTAAGTCTTAAAACTATTTTAAAACATTCTTGTTATACTGAATTAAATTTACATACAAGAATAATGAATATTTCTAAAATAGAGTTAAGTGTATTATTATAAGCCAGAAAAAGTTCAGCTGAAGTTTTAACTATTTTTCACACCATTCAGAACTTAAATTTCATACAAATAATGTAACTTGAGATTTACTCTGGTCACTTGAAGAATTACCAGTTAAAACATGAACCGTCAGAGTTCAATAGCACTTTAAATAATTTTTTAAAAATTGTATTCTGCACATTTATTACTTAACCACAGTAAGCTCACTTCCTGGGCTTTTTATAGTGAAAAAAGTCACTTGTTTTGGAGCAGAAGATATACCAAAAATACTTGGTAATCCAGTGGACTATTTTTCCTGCATTCTGGTCAGGCAACAAACCCTACCAAATACTGAAGATTGACATCTGCAGGTAATTCAATAGTCAGATGATAATTCTTCAGTAGTTTCACAGTAGCATAATTTTTCACATTACTTAAAACCACTGTTAAACCTGTAACACATTTTTCTGTTTCACTGTGGCTATTTTTTGTATCTTTAACCCTAACCGTTATATCTTTTATCTGTCAGCAGTACAAAATGATTTCAAAATTGAAAAATGTTTTCCTTTTTTGCAATGCATGACTTTGAACTCTCCTTTTTAAAAGATCAGTTAAACATTGTTTCTTTTAAGAATAAAATCTTATTTCAGTCTGTGGCTTAACTGAAAAGAATTTTTCTGTTCCAGGGAAAGTCACTCATTTTGAATCTGAAATACCATGATGCAGCTTCCATTCATATATACACCTGCAGGGGAGGGAGTCAATGTTATACACCACATCAACCAAATCAGAGATTGTAAAACTCTCTACTCCATGCAACAGACAAGAGAAAAATGACAAGCAAAAGTTTAAGAAATAAAAGTTGTAATTTTAAAAATTAGTAAATAATATACTATACTGCAAAGTTGTGTAACACTTGCTATTCCATTCAGCAAAAACCTTAATAAAACATTAAACAAATTCAAGTTCAATAAATCTCAATATATGATCATAGTATGTGTCAGGTTTATGGGATGACATTGGCGTCTATATAATAAACATCTAAAAATTTCTCTAACTGTATTAACATACAAAATTTACACATGTAGCTGGCACATTATATTTATACACACAATCACCATATACATCTTATCTCTGTCTAAAAATTACTAATATTAAATGAAAGGTAAATTTTTTAATGTTAAATTAAAAATTAATGCATTAATGATAAACTACCCCACAATCAAAATGTCTACTAAAGCATATGTTGTTTTTGTTACATTTTATTTAAATTACAAATTTGAGAAGTTCCTAAAATCACATATATAGGTACAGCTGGTATGGTAATCTAATGTGTATTATATGCTAGCGTACTTATTATGTGCAAAGTACTGTGGGTAAGCACTTTGTATTTGTGAACCGCCCTACTGTTCAAAATATCCCTCACTTTATGGATTATTTTTTTTTAAAGGCACAGAGGGGTTAAATAACTGGAATTCACAGTTATTAACTGGCAGAGAGTTCAGTTCCAGAATCTATAGTCTTAAGGCCTACCTTATAAATATCACCCTAAAGTATGTTTAATTTTTTAAAATGTGACATTCTAGATATGCTTCCCGGATCAAATATATAAATATTCTTATTTGAGCACAGTACTATAAATTTTAAATAAAATTACTGCATTTGTAATAAACAGGGATTCTGTACCTTATTTGTCATCCACTACATTGAAAATAACAAAATCCAATTAATGTTTATCACCATTGAATTGGTGCATACCTATAATCCCAGTTATTCAGAAAGGTGAAGCAGGATGACAGCAAATTCAAGGCCAGCTTGGACAATTTAGCAAGATTTGTGTCTCAAAATTAAAAAAAAAAATTTTTTTTTAAGGGCTGGAAATGTAGTTTAGTGGTAAACACATTTGTCTAACATGTTTTAGCAGCTGGGGTCAATCCCCAGTACCACCAAAAAAAAGAAAATATTTTAACTATTAAAAAAATCAAGTAATATTTACCTATTATCAAGTTTAAATAATCATGTGTACAAATATATACATAAGTACATATGTATTACTTCAAAATTTCAATATAATTGTACTTATACATAAAATATTTTCTTATAATAAATATTATAAAATTAAATGTATACATTAAATTTCCTTTTACTGAAATTTTAACATCTAACGTTAAATGCATAAGTATCATTCATTTTATTTTTAATATGAACCAAAAGTTAAGCTTTTTAACTGTTTTATCCTTGCATTTTAAAAAATTGAGGGCAATCCTAGAGTTTTATAGAAGAATTAGAAATGTAAATATTCTCATTCAGCAACTTCTCAACTTAAAATGCAAGCAATTTATTTCTAGTTGTATGGTTTGTTGTTCACTTAGAAAAGTGTTTTATTTCTTCTTCAATGAATAATGTTTCGTATTTGGTTAAATACAGGAAGTCACACCATCAGTGGAATGTGATTATCTATAATGAGTTAGTTATTCCACATTCCCATTTAAAAAATAAATTAATGTATCAACACACTCTATAATGTTTATCTAACTTTAAAATACTAGCTAGTTGAAAGTGAAAAAAATATTATCGGTATAATTTTATACTGTGCATAATCATTCTTCACAGAATTATTACCCAGTATGGAATGGATTATAGTAAATGTATTTCACACATGCTATTTCTCATTCAAAAGAAAATACAGAATAGAATAAAGAGAAGTTCCAGCCAAATCTTCATTCAAATCCAACATTCATGGACGCCACTGTAGTTGAAAGACATTTCCAAACAGATAGCTGTGGACCTCATTTTCCTTTAAAATAATATATCTTTCACATCTGGTCCAACTAAAACATTCATGTTCTTAAACTTTACTGAACTGCCTTCTGCTTAGTTTGTAAAATTTATACTTTTGTTTAGCTTTAATTTACAACTAGATAGGTTCACAAAATGTTATACAAAATTTCAAATTATGTTAACATGTTCAAAAGTAGTACAGTACACATACCTAATAAATATTTTATATCAGTGATTTCCTATATTTTGAAACCTTTTTTGACTGACCTTTATGCAACCTTCTAAAATGGTACAAATCACATATGCCATTTATTAATATTATTAATTTCATTTTTGAATATACTATCCAAAATAAGGAATCACATTTTCAAAATCAGATATCAAAATCAATGCTATTAATTTTAAATATTTCTTTCCTTTTGACTTACTCAATAATTAGAAATTAAAAATGAACCACGTACAATTAAAATATGACATATTATATATTTCATGGAGCTTCTACAAAACTGTAAGATTCCAGATAATTATGAAATGAGTTAAAGTAAGTTTCAGATCCAGGGTACATTAAAAACAAAGTAACTATACAAAAAAGGAAAAAATAGAAGAAAAATAGGAAAAGGGTATAAAGATTTTCTGCGCTCTTACGGGGAGAAATTAAAAACTAAAAGCTCTGTAACACAAATTTAAAATTACTTTTTATCTGACAGTAAATGCAAAAGCATTTACAAAATGCATAAAAACTTAACCACATTGGCTTGTAGTTACTGACCTTTTATGTAAAGCAATCAAATGTCCCACTGAAAAGACTGCCTAAATAATCCATTGACTTTATCCATTAACTTCAAAGACAAGTGGTACGATATTGCTACTCTTCTAAACAAAATCTCTACTTTAAAATATCTTTGTCAGAGTATTCACCTACATTGGGCAATAAATACTTCAAAAACATAAACCTGATATTGGAAACCAATATAAAATTACATTTCTAAGAACATGTTAATGTAAGAGAGGTGGTACATATATTCTCTTTCTTTCAGGTATGGTTATTCACAATGTAGAAAAATTATACTATAATTTGGGGGACATAGTATACATGTATATGTATACATTAAGGTACAATTGAACACAGATATTGAGCGATTATAAAGGTTTTCTAACCAAAGTTAAAAGTGATGGTACACTCCACGAAGTCTTGTTCTATGGTTTAGAGGAAGATTTCAAAATGAATGAATACACTGATCACTGAGAGAACATGAGAGCAGGTTAGAAAAGTAGTTGCATCTCAGCCAAACTGTAGCAGTGGAAATAAATGTACGATGTAAGAAAATAAGGAACTCAAGATAGCTGCAAATTTGTTACAGTGTTTGTTTTTTCCTTTGGTTTTATAGGGTTTTGTTTTGTTTGCAGTGCTGGGGATCGAACCCAGGGCCAGTGCCCCATATATGTTAAATTCATGTTCTACCACTAAGCTACATCCCCATTCACTGCAAAGATTTTGTTTTGCCAGAGGTATAGAACTGCTGAAGACTGAGATGATGGGTAAAGGGCAGAAAAGCATGTTTGAGGAGAGAAAGGAACCTGATTTTGAATGTACTACACGCATATTGTCCACATGTTACATACCAGGTAGAGACACATAGTATTCGGCTGGATATACAAATATGAATTTCAGAGAGGAGATCTATGTGGATAGTTCAGAAGCAGCTGGGTAGATTCTTACTATTTGAAAGTATCTTACTGGATGTGGTAGTCTTCTGATTAAATGGTGAAAGAGGAGGTAAGAAGTTCAAGAGTTAATGTCTAGTACTTGAACAGTAACCAATATCCAGGAGATGAGAAGTGACTGAAGTAAAAGAAAAACCAGAACTGAAGTGTTCTGGATAACAAGTGAACAGAGTCTTTAAGAAGGACTTGATTACCCGTGTCAACTGCTACTGATTTATCAAAGTGGAGCACTGAAAAGTGACCACCAAATTTAGCAATTTCCAAGTCTCTGGTAAAGCCGAGAAGAATGGATTTTGTGGAATTACAGAAGCAAAGTGAAGTGTATTCAAGAAAGAACAAGAGGATAAGAATTGGACATAGTGAGAACACAACTTCCTTCTGAGGAATTCCATTAAAGGCAGCAAAGCAATACAGTGGTAAACAAAAGTGATAATGGATCAAGATATTATAGTTGCTACACCTGTTAATTGCACAAGAGGAGATAAATCTGTATGCTGTTGGCAGTGGTGGAGTAGACTAGAAAACACAAAGAAATTCTGATATATCCCTAGGCCAGTGATAAGGTAATGAGTCTAGAGCAAATGTGGCCTTAAACGGTTCATCCATAGCAGCTGGTGGGGAGAGAGGCAAGTATTAGATATAGATGGGGATGAAGGGACTGGCCTGAGAAAGAAACACAGTGCAACAACTGCAAAGGTAGGCATGGAGAGATGCAGATGAGTATGCTAGTTGTTGATGGTAACTTGGGTAAATTCTCCACTGATTAGTTACATCTTCTCAACAGCACAGGGAGCAAGGTCATCAGCCAAAAGAGCACAGAAAGGACAAGATATTAAAGGTACAAAGTGAAATAAGAATATATGAAATAACTGTCTACAATAATAGTACAATGAATGGGCTAGGAAAATAAAAGTCTGCCAGTAAGTAGAACTGAGGTTGATTATTATGATTTAAAGGAAAAATTAATGGTGTATTTTTTCTAGACACATTCATTTATGCCTATACATGAGAATTAAGTCAAATTTAATTGAGGAAAAGAGAGAAAGAGGAGCAAAACAATTAATAACAAGATCAAGAGTACAACCACAAGACTTCATAGCTAAGGTGAAGAAGATGTTTAAAAACAGAAAATACCTATTTGTTATCTCAAATTTCTAATCAATTCTTCATACCTTAAAATCCCCTTTATTTTTATTTATTCATTTTTTTTGTGGTACAGGGGATCAAACTCAGAACCTTACGCTTGTCAGGCAGGGACTTATGCCACTGAGCTATATCCCCAGCCCCAAATCCTCTTTAAACAGACACTCTCCCCTGGATCACAAGGTGTAAACAGTCCTAGCATGGTCCTCTTCTGTCTATAGCAATACTCATATGAGATAGAAAAACCCAGGAATGTTGAAGCCCTTTATATAAGAGGATGTAATTATTTGCACACAACCTACACAGAACTTCCTGCATAACTTTAATCTCTAGATTACTTATAATACCTAAAACAATGTAAGTGCTACATAAATAGTTGTTACACTATATTTAGAAAACGACAAGAAAAATGTCTATACACATGATTCAGTACAGATGATTTTTCTGAATACAGTAATGCCTTGGTTCATGAGCACTTCTGGTTACAAACAATTCTGTTTGCAAACAAAAGCATTTGGCAAAATTTTGCTTCTGTTTGCAAACTGCACATCAGGTGACAAACAATCCATAGCCATCTTTCCCACACAAACACAGCCATCTTCCCCAAGTCTTAAAACAAATTAAATGCATAAATCAAGGTGCCACTGTACATAGTTTCAATCTCAGTTGGTTGAAGATGTGAACACGGAACCTACAGTTTTCTTTTAACCCTGAAAGTATCTCGGAACTTTGTCTTATGACAAAAATCAACTTACAGATACTGTTTCAGGATATAAAATATATAATTTAGTATATTTCATTCTAACCACATTATTAAATATGTATGAAAATCTTGTTATATCCACATGTCAAACAATGTCAAAGGACATCAAGACATAGCCTCTGTCTCCCCTTCTCCAAACTTGTAGTACTTTATATCAATAAAATTAAAACACATAAGTAAAATACTCCTTACTCCACAGAATAGGCAATCAGGATAAAGAAAGCTGTTTAGAACAATGAGGAGTGGGTAAATTACAGAGAAAAAATTAGCCTAACACACCTTTGTAAAACTTCAATATATCACTGTTATCTTCATGTATGTGAGAGTAGGTCACACATTTATTCAACATTTACAATGTATAAAGCATTGTGCCCCTGTATCTATTAACTAATTCCTTTGTCTCAATAATCCTACAAAGTGGAGACCAGGATAGCACGTTCTCCATTCATTCATACAGTTGTTACCAGAAGCCAATGATCCTGTGTCATTAAAAAAGTTCCTACCATAATTGAATTAGATGATAACTACATGATTGAAGAAGACTTGAACAATACTATCTTTGTAACAGAAGAATTTCTGGAGTTAAAATAGTTATGAAAATTGTTTAAATTGGATTGCCTATGAAGAATAGATCCTGATCTCAGAAATTTTCAATATTTGTAATTAATTTGACAATTCCTTAATGCTGTGAACTGAGAGCTATCCTTTCACAACTGTGTTTAGCTAATTTAACTCAATTTAACAATCTGATTACCCTTATTTTAAAAAAAGAAAGAACATTGAATGTCTTCATCATTTTCTTGTAGCTGAGACACAATATCTGACATCCACAACTTAAAGGAGAAGTTTATTTTGGTTCAGTTGGAGTCCAAGGTTGGCCAGCTCCAAGGCAGAAACAGGAAGACAGAAAGGCATGTTCAACCCATGGCAGCCAGAAAACAAGGAGAGGGAAGCACAGCCCCTTCCAGGTCACACACACCCCAGTGACCCATCTCAAAGCAGCTTCCCTCCTCCTAAGGTCTCCTTCAACTATAGTGCCTCCACAGTGCAATCTCCTTCCAAAAGTCCTGCCCGTGAACACAAGCATTTGGAGTTTCATTCTTAATCTAAACCGTAACACTGAGCACTTCAGAGAATTGTATAGCTAAGTACCATTACATATGGGAAGGTGGGGCCTGGTGAAAGTAAGAAATAATACACTAAATATCATATTTTCTCAAATAAGGATAGGGAAGATAGACTAAGGACAAAAAGGGAAATCTATACTCAGAAGTACATAATCTGCCTTTGTGGACTTGAAATTACACGTGAACAGGAAAGCCAGGGCATTAGCGTAATGTGTGGTGTCACCTCTACTGCTGAATTTGTTTCTAGCTGTGCTTCAAGTGCCACCAGGGAGTCAAGCCAGGAGAGTTTGCTTCTCTTATTTTCTGCTTATCTTCTAGATATTTTACTGTCCATTTGTCCGGGCCAGGGTACCCAGGGATCTAATCTACCATTATTCTGGGGGACGCTATTAGTGCTGCGGCATAAGGCCAGCATTAATCTGGAGACAGAGCAAAGAAGACTGCTGTCCCTAATGACTAGAACTCATTAAATTAAAATAGTTACGAAAATCCAATCAGCTAAGCACTTGAAGAGAGCAAAAGGCCGCCCCTCTTCCAATTATGACTTTTTTCCCTTAACAGCCTTAGAATAAAAACCAGCTCAGCTCATCTGAAATATTGTCCTCAGAAAGAAGAAAAAGTACTAAGGCAAATTATATAAATATATAAATATATATATATATATATATATATATATATATATATATATGTATCGGTGGAATAACTGTACTGTTGGTGTCTGATGGTTTGTTGAGGGTAACAGTTAATGACTAGAAGTTTTTCTTTTGTTTTACTATTTTGACCAATTTTGCATGCTTGTATCCGGTAATCTGAGAAACTTATGTGACAACAATTTGCAGTATAACAACCAATGGTGAATTCCTACAATCCTGCCTAGTGCCACTATGTATTGTCTCTAATGTTCTCTTAAATTATTATTTTCTTATTCTCTTTAGTGATTTGATCAGTCTTCTATTCTTACATCTGGTAATCTGAGCAACTTGGTTGAAGATAACAATATGTAATATAACAATCACTGTTAATCCCTACCATTTGGTTTCAAACTCTGTATCATTTTTAATGTCCTTGCTTTGTGTTATATTTTGCTATTTTTTTGTACTATTTTCTTTAAAATAAAAAAGTAAAATACTGCCCTCAAAAGCAAACAGTAGATGGTCCCAGGTTGCATCAGCTGTCAACTTCCCTAGTGTGCCTGCTCTGAAGATTTGGGACTTATCATAATCAAGTGACCTTATAATAATCACTGCTTAGCCAGGTGGGTAGCAAACACATTTGTAATCTTGGACACTGGGAGGCTGAAGCAGGACATTACCGTGGTGGTCTTTTTTCCACTATGCCCCATTATTTTTCTTTTTTTTATTAATTTTATGTATTTTTATTAGTATAGGTTTGTGGTATGTAATAAATTCACTCATCATGGGGATCGGATACATACACATATCACATTGCGATCCTACTTACTTCTCCTTTGCCCTATATCTTAAAGGTTTCACCTCCCCCCAACTGTGCCAGGGGCTGGAGACCAACCCTGTAGAGCACGGGCCAGTGGTTAGAGTGTGGGACACTTCAGATCTAAACTATAGTACATGACAACATACACACACTTATTAGCTCTCAATATTGTGCTGAACATCATAGTACGGACATGTCTAGTTTCTGTTAATGATAAGTTGTTCACCCCAAGTCTCAATAATAAAGGAGTAGCTTCTTACTAAATTCGTACTGAAGTTGGTCTGGTCCAAAAATAATTTATAGCAAAATTTTAAAATACATGTTTAAACATTTGTTTTAATATGTTTCTGTTATTGTAGAACCTATACTGTTTCTGTCAAAAAAACTTAACACAAATTGAGGAAATAAGTATTCACAAGTTGTCTTTCTGGTGTCATTTAGCTGAATTTGTTAATCAGTTCAGTTGAATATTATTTCCTACTGTGTGAAAAGGACTCTTCTGGTACTATAGTTCTCTCATACAGAATTTCATACCAAGAAATGGTAGAACAGACACATAAACACATAAACTCTCAAGAATGAACATTTCTAAGGCATAATACAAACAGACATCTTAAAAGAAAAGGTATATGAGAAGGTGGCTCCAACATTGGCCAAAAAAAAAAAAAAGAAAGAAAACCCGTTTTAACATGCTAATTGTACACAGTGGTAAGTAACAAGATGAACATTAGTGAGGAGGCCTGGGATTGGAAGGAAGAAAAAAAAAAAATCAGAAATCATTTATTAGAACACAGGAAACAAGCCATGAAAGAAAATATTCCTATGACCTATTTTTTACAGAACTGCCATCAAAGAGTAACAAGCACTAAAATAAACTAAAATTGCAACATGTAACCCTTGCCATCTGCATTGAGCTATTCCTGCAACTATGAGAAGGTGATCTGAAACTAATCCTACCAGACAGTACTTACCTAGCAGGGCACCAAAGTTCAAATCTTACAAACAAGATCACTGTACATGATTTTTAAATTTCTGAATAAAAACAATATTATGAACATGCAAGCTTATTGTTTAAAATAATAAACTGAAAATTGCTTATAATACAAAAAATGTTTTAAGATGTCCTTTATATATAGATTTATTATAATTCACTGAGGAAATACAAATATCTTAATACTTTTAAATATATACAGAAGAACTGGTAATTCACAAACAATTAGTTTCTTTAAAATGTGAGTAGAGAGATCTGGAATTCAAAAACATATACTGTAGTTTGGGATAATCTGCCAATTACCCAACACTACTGAGCATTTCAAGTATATAGCAAACATATGGCATAGATTAGCACAATTTTAATATTTTAATTAATTTATGTTTCCATCTGATCCCATTATATCCCCAACTCACAATCAAAAGTATGTATAAGCACAAGCAAAAACAAAATCATATAGATACATATTTATGTGTATATCTATACTTTTGTCAGTATTAGTATCTGGAACAATATACACCAAACAACAGGAATTCTACTGAAACTCCAAGTTTTACCGGTATTTTATACTTTCTAAAGATAGTTTACATTTGCGTTTTCTCTCAGTAAGCATATACTATATTGACAATTGGTAAGCAACAGCAGAAACAAATCTCACTATATGACAACTTGGCAAAGGCCTGTAGCAGGTAGATAACAGCATTTTAAATACATTTCAACCTCCATCGAAATTGAAAAAGGAATCTAGCTTGTACTAAATCTGCAAAAGAAGACCTAAGCCATGAAACACTGACAAGCAAGCATATGACAGAAGCATAGGAAATCAGCAAATTTTAGATGAGCCCAATGATATATGTCACTTGTTTTTCTTATTAACATGTGATTAACCACCTACTATTAGCAAGCTCAGCCTTGCACTGAACAATATACAGACATTCAATTTTAAGACACAGTCCATGCCCCAAAAGAAGTGTTACTTCACACAAACAGTAGTACACAGAAAGACCATACATGGAAAGGACTAAGCACAAAAGTTCAGAATGTGACAGGAACGGCTGGACAAAAGACTACAGAAGGTAAATGAAAGACCTCCAGCTAGAAGACACCATAAGCTTTCAAACAGACCTGAGATCGCATGCCTTGTTTTATCACATAAATAGTTCAAAGCAGGACAGACTAAGCTCTTTCAAACTCTAGAACCTTTCTTCCTCTGCATATTGTCTTTTTTCTTGATCTACAATTTCTCATGGATAGAACTCATTTTGTGCCATTCTTAATGAGTGCTTGCCCTGCGCCAATTACTATTCAAAAGAATTTTATGTTCATCGATTTCCATAACAGCCTATAAAGTAGACACTATTAACCCCATTTTAACAGCTTTATTGAGACATACATTGGTATTTCAATTTACCAGCTTAATTCTTTCCATAATTCTGGTTGTAAACCAAATTGGACGAGAACCAAATCAAATTTCCCCATAAGGTTAACACTGAACCTAACTACTGAATTTGATTTGGTACTACTGCTATGCACTTATTTAAAGTATACAATTCAATTGCTTTCACAGATTCATGAATGCATAACTATCACCTAGTCAATTTCAGGCCATTTTATTCACAGCCAAAAAATAAATCTAGTATTCTTTGGCCATCAGCCTGTCTTGGTTCCAGCCAGTAGGGCAAAATATCATAAATGAGGTAATTTGTAAATAATATAAATTTATTTCTCAGATCTGGAGGCCTAGAGGCAGGATACTCAGTTTCTGGAAGGAGCTAATCCCCATGGATGGTGCCTTCCCTGTATCCTCACAGGGAGCAAGGGTCAGAGGGTCTCAAGCCTCTTAACAAGAGCATTCACCAAATTTAGAAGGGTACAGCCACCTAGGACCTACTTACCTCATAAAGGCTCTGCTTTTAAAAAAATTTTAGTACATTAGTACATGTCTACAGTACATAATTACATTCATACTGGGAAATTAACACATGTACATACATGTCTTAATTACTTCCACTTCCCCTTCCCCTCCCTGTCTCTCCCTCCAACTCTTGATCCCCTTTTCCCATTTGCAAAATATCTCTCTGTGAAGAAAATAAAAGATAAAGTTCTATTTCTTTATAGCATCAAATAGAAATTAGGTTTCAACATGAACTTTGGAAGAACACAAAAACATTTAAACCACAGCACTCTCCATCTTCTACCTCACCAGCACCCTGAGTAAGCATTAATGCACATTTTATCTCTACAAATTTCCCTTCAGTCTCACATTACTGAAATAATGCAGTGTGTAGACTTTTATGACTGGCTCCTTTCATGTATCACAATATTTACAATGTTCATCCATGTTGTACCATATATCAGTTCAAATCTTTTTGTGGCTGAGTAATATTCCACTGTATGGATGTACTGCTTTTGTTTATTCACTCATCCAGTGATGGACATTTTTATCTTTTGGCTACTATTGTTACCCACCTTTTAGATCTGGTATTATGAAAATGCTGCTATGAACACTTGAGTATGGGTTTCTGTGCTACCATATGTTTTCAGTTCTGGAGGTTATACACTTGGGAAGAGAACATCTGGGTCATATGGTAACTCTCTCATTTAATCCCTTGGGTAACTATTAGTGTGTTCCTCAAAGTGGCTAGAATATCTGATATTCCTACAAGCAGCATATGAAAGTTCTGATTTCTCCACATCCTCACTAACACTTGTTACCTGATTTTTTACTCTAGCCATCCTAATGGGTATCAAGTAGTATATTCTCATTGTTTTGATACACATTTCCCTAATGATTAACAATGACTACTATTTCACATGAATATAAGTAAATTTTCACAGTAACAGAAAATGAAGTACATAGAGATTAACACATTCCCACCAGCTTATACCAACAGTGGTACCTGGACGATTGTCCCATCAGGCAGCCTGAACAGCTGGTGGCACAAGTGATGCAGTCACGCATGTACCACCGGTGGTTTAAGCCACTCAACAGCAAGACATACAAATTATGGCCCTGCTGTGAATGTGTTAAAAGAATTGCCCAAAGTCATAACATTAGTAAGACAGATGCTAAGATTTTAAGCCAGGCAGCCTAGTTCCATGACCCAGATTCTTTCTTTTTTCTTGGAGACAAGGTCTTCCTACATAGATCAAGCTGGCCTTGATCTCACAACAACCCTCTTGTCTCAGCTTCCAAAATACTGAGATTATAGGTAGGCACCACCAAGCCCAGCCCATGGTCCATATTCTTATACAAGAATTATGAAACTATAACAATTCTAGGCATTCTGCCCATGGAAGATGGGCAGTTTTTACAAGATGATCTGGATCACATCATCCTTTCTAAACCAATTATTGATCACAAAAATAGAATTGCCAATGTCTTAGCCTGTTTTGTGCTGCTAAAACAGAATAGCAACAGATTAATTCATAATAAACAAAAAATTACTGGCTGACAGTTCTGGAGGCTGGAGTCCAAGATCATTGAGTCTACAGCATCTGGCAAGGACCTTCTGGCTGCCTCATTCCATGGAAGATCAAAAAGCAAGAGAGTAAGAGCAAGCCAAACAGCCCATGAGTCTTCATGGCCAATTCAATTCTTAAAGTCCCCATGTCTTGATATTGCTGCAATTAAATTTCAACATGAATTCTGAAGGGGACACATATTCAAACCACAGCAACCACAACTGGAATAAATTATTTATGATTTCTAAGCAAAATCAGTGCTCTTCCAGAAAGAAAAAAGGTAAGAATGATTCTTTATCTGTAAAATCAACAGTGTCTGCTCTAGGTGTGCATAGAAGCAGTTTTTTAATTGTATATAGCATCTAAGAAATGAAGAGTTACCATTCAGTTCTATTATGTTAATACTATTTGCAAGAGTATGAGTAAATGCGTAATTACAATGTCAGTCACCAAGAGTTGACAATAAAGGAAGCAATCATTTCAATAAAACGAAGAAAGCAGAACTTGCATTAGTCTGAAACCTGTCTGTGGAAAACAGAGCATTTACTGTAGAAGAAACGCATTAAACAAAAAAAAAAACATTTATTTATGCATTTTAAAGTCCTGCAATACATAAATTAAGTGGAGTTTAAAGCTGAACAAAATGACAAATAATCATTAATAAAGGTTTCAAAATAAAGCTTCAAACTATCTCTTACAATATTCTGATAAAAAATTTCATTCATTTTAAAAATTTCTGAAGCATAGGTAAGTGTTCTTTAAGAACGTAAACTATAGTCAGGTGCAGTGGCACAGGCCTGTACCCAGGTACTCAGAAAGTGGAGGCGAGGAAAACTTCAGTGTGAGACCAGTCTGCGCAACTTTAACAAAATACAGTTTTTGTTTTAAAAGGCTGGGCATGTAGCAGGGCAGTAGAGCATTTGTCTAGCATACACTAGGCCATGAGTTCAATTCCCAGAAGCAAACAATAGCAACAAAAAAGTGCTACTTTATTTATTACTCAAGCAATTATACAAGCAATTTGATTTTATAAATTGTATTTTAGGTATAGTATTACTTCATAACAAATGACTCTCATTTTCCATACTTTTTATAATTTTAATACTTGTAAATCTGCATGTATACTCCCAGAATGATATAGTACAATTTAGCATCTTTTTTGTGAAGAGACAAAAAAAAAAATAAAGATGAATTCACCAGACCTTTTTTTTAAAGTATATGTTTGCAGTACATAATCAATACACTCATTGTGGGGAGTCAGTAAATGTACATAGCACATTTTTTTAAAACATCCTTTCCTTTCCCTCCCCAGAATATCTGTGTACCAGAAATACTTTCAAAGTATCAACATTGCTCCTTCATTTAAAAAAAAATTGTTTTTGAAGGTAGGAGGGAAAAATTGAACAAATAATTACAAACCACCCTGTCTTTAGATAGAGGGTTTATGATGTAATTATAATGATGATCATTTAAAAGTATCCAAACTGTCTCCAGCATTTTAAAGAGCCAAGCAGAGTTATTTTTAAAATCAAACATATGTGCCTTTTCTGTTTATGTCTTTGGAAAGAACATTCTGTATAATGAAAAACACGACCAAATTTTTCACAGTACATCACTATAAAACCCTGTAATTGACTTTTGGGGTTGGTTTACTCTATATCTATTTTTGACCACGTAGAAAACAGCAATGATGTGGTGAAAAGCCCAAAATGTAAGGCCCATTGCAGGATAAGACTCCATCCTGATTAGTACAGAAGTATCATATTTGCACTGGGAAATATGCCCATTTTAAAAGGGAAAATTTCAGTGCATAAGAATCTCCTCTTTTAAAATCAAACTATATGAAAACTAGTATCTGTGGTGCCTCATGTAGGCCTTGGTTGGAACCTTCATGTTGTTTACACTGATCCCCTCCACTACAGGCAGCATAATGTTGATGTTCAAAATTCATGTTGAAAATGACAGGTTCATTTCCATTAATCTAACAAAAGATAACACTGGATACTACAATTTAACACTGTAAATTAACTTTTAAACATACAAAGTCACAGTGGATAGTTGCTTCTCTCCAGTCATAACACAGATTAAATAAAAAACAATCACCTTCTAAAAGCTTTGAAGTCAGCTCTCACAAAACTTATTTGTGATTCCCAACAGAAGCACTGCTTTTCTTCAATGAAAAGTCTAAAATACCTCTGCATGAGAACTAAGCATTGTTAATTTCATCAATAAAAATTTTACATATTAGCAAGTAAAATAAACCGAGCAAAAGAGATGCTGTGTGGCTTAAAAATCAGCCCTGTAACACCTACCACAGATTTATCTCCTGTGACTTGACCGTCTTCTCAGTAAATAAACTAAGTTCTATGTAGGGTATTGGGAAAAGAGTTTTATAGGGGTCAAGTGAGGGAGTATGTTTCAGGTGGAAACTTCCAAATTGACAATCTGCCCATTTTTGGTAGGTATTAAAGGGTCTTCAGCACTTTATAAATTAGTTGTGTTTTACCTTAATAGTCATGGCCAAAGCTGCCAAGGTCACTGCACATTGAATTTACTGCTATCAAAAATCAATGTACCTTGAAATATATATTTTAGAAAAATTGAAACTAAGCAACAGCTTTCTAGCAGCAAATGCTGATTGAAGAAAAATCATCACCAATAATTTTTTAATTGTAAGCATACTTATGAGGTGCTCAATTAATATTAGTATTTACATCTTTCAAAACTACCCTTCATTTCTCCCTATACTTTAATCCAATAAATGAAACAAATTAACTAAATAATAACATTTAATAGCTTCTGCCAAAATCTTGGATAACAGTGTACAAAGATGTCCAAAGAACCCTCACAAGTCCTTTCACGAGTGATCTGTATAAATATCATCTCTAAGGAAAGGACGAATTTCTTACCAAGCTGACTAAGTAGCCAAATAAATTTTCACAATCTGGTATCTAACCTCAGTGTAGACTGAGCTACAGAAGCCAACAATATGAAAATCACTGACAGAGCTTAGATCTATTATGTCACACCATTTGTCCTATTCCATACAGTAAAATTCTCATCTAAGCAGATGAGACTGTCCATAGCTTATCACCTATATCAATAAATACGCCAGATGATGTTTAGAACACCAGAAATCAAAGCAGAAAATAGTACTTTTAAAAGTATATTCAATAAAATAGGCATTTAAATTTTAAAGTCTTTCCAAAAAAGGAGTAAGCATAATTATATAACAAAGTATGCATTATTTACTCATTAATTTTCTACTTGTGGGATCCTATAATAAAAAAGAGGACAGAGAAGAAAAGAATAGAAGAATGAAGGAAGTAAAGAAGGAAGAATGGAATATAGGAAGAAAACTAAGAAAACATTTGTATACATACAATGTGAAAAACTGTGTGAACTGTATCATATATGTTATTTACATTGCTTTGGAATAATCCAGTGTATGAAATCAAGTCTCTCACTACCATTTTCCAAGTGAAGAAACTGATTTTTATAAAAATAATAACATTTCTAATATCCTCCCATAATAATCAGGTAGCCAAAAGGGAATATAGCCCATGTCAACATAGCCCCCCCATTATCAATTTTATACATTAAAATGTAACTTGATGTATCATCATGAGCATTTTTTAACATATTACTAGATGTCTCACATACACAAATACAAACACAAACATAAACCCACACGTGTCACCCTCTCTACAATATGACTGGAGTTCTTATGTCCTGTTCTAACAAGCATTAAACTACAGAGCGGGGTAAGGAGACTTCTTGGTAAAGATTACCCAGGAGATTCCACAGGTGAAAAAGTTATTAACATTCACAGGACTACCTACGAATAAACCTAACTATAGCTATGAAGGACTTCTACAATACAAATTACAAAATACGGAAGAAATTTAGGAAGTGGAGGATAAAAGTGGCAAAGTAAAAGACAGCAGCAAAATACAGCCTCTCCAAGACCTGGAATAGAAACAACTTAGCAAAGAGACGGAGAGCTCTAGCACCAGAGAGAAACTGGAGAAATTGTAGACAATACAGACAAGAGAAGGAAGCTGTCTGGACAGCTCATCCCCGTCTCCATAAATTCCAGGTCAGCAAAGAGGGGGTAGCAGACCTAAGGAGAAACAACAGACCAGCCAACTGTGACAGCACTAATCCCAAGAAAAGCCCTTGATTTGGTAACCTGCAAATACAACACAGGCTTTTACTCTGAGAGTGACCCCTGTGTGGCAGGTAGAATTGGAGAAGAAATCCACTGGAACGCCTGTTATACTAGGGAGTGATATCAGAAGATATTTTTGGGAAGGTGTTTGTGGTTTAAAACTGAGCAGCTCCTGGAAGCAGACAGGTCCAGAAATCACAAGTCGCAGAACAACTTCACTTTGGAGTCTCTGGGGTCACCTTATCACGGTGATTGGGAGGGAGACTCACATAAACAGACACATCTAGTATCTAATGAGCTCAGAGATTTTAATTAAACATATAAAGGATTTTACCAATAAATTATTTTATGAGTCTAAAGATGAAATACAGTAAATGCAGTTAAGAAAGACAACATAACATATGAATGACAACTTCATTAAACAATAAAAAAGTATGAAAAGAAAGCAAACAGAAATAGTGAAGAAAAATTCAGTGCAAAGCTTGGGTAGCAGACTTGATTAACATAACTAGAAGACGAAGTGGTGGATGTAGTGGATCATAAAAAAAGTGGTACTCTAAAATGACAACTCTATACAGACTGGATCCAACAACCAGTGATAAAAACAAGACAAAAGGAAAAAAATGAAATTCAGAGTTAGAAGAAAAAACAAAGAAAAATCAACAAAAGGAAAGAATACTAAAAGCTGTTAGGGAAGAAACATCAAGTAACTTACAAAGTCATGCATAGAAGAGTAACATATACCTTAAAAGCCAGGAGACCTTTCAGTCAATTTTTTCAAGCTCTAAAAGAAAACAATTTCCAACCCAGGCCACTAGGTTTGCAACATAGTAAAATGCTAAAGGGAATCATAGACAGAAACAAGGAAGCCACCAGCACCAAAGAGCCCAAGGGAACATATGCAACTGACTGGGAGGGTAGCTAAACAAAAGGAAGAAATAAAAAAATAATCAGCACAGGAAAAATAATGCAATGACAGGATTCATTACAGATCTTACAGTAAGTCACTCTCAATGTCAGTGGTCTCAACTCTCCAATCATAATATACAGACTGGCAGATTGAATTTTTACTGAATAGAACTACATACTCCTTATGGGAGATGCACTTTCATCAAAAAGGAAGTACACAGACTACAACCGAAAGGATGGGAAATGATACGGCATTAAAACATCTATCTTATCTTCAGACATAGAACATTTCAGGTCATAACTGATCAGATGAATCATATGGCTACCACACATTGGAAAAGGGAACAATTCAACAGGAAAGGACAACAATTCTAAGTATCAATGCACCAAATGCTGGAGTACTCAACTTTACAAAATAAAGATTACTGGATTTAGAAATACAGACAGACACAAATATAATCACAGTGAGAAAATAATTTCCTAGATACGACTCTAAAAGCACAGGAAACAAAAGCAAATGGGATTATATCAAATTAAAGAGCTCTGTACAACAAAGAAAATGGTAAAGAGACAGTCTACAGAACAGGAAAAAAATCTCTACCTGTTCTCCACCTGATAAATGGTTAACAGAATATATAAAAAACTCAAAAATTTAACAAAATGCAAATAATACAATTTTTAAACGGGCAAATTATCTAAACACATCTCAAAGTAAAACATTCAAATGTCCAATATATGAAAAAATGTTCATATAATTAGCCATCACAGAAATACATGTCCAAAGTATAATGTGATTCCACTGTAACCAACCTGAAATAACTATTCTTTAAAAAAAGATTTTTTTTAAAGCATATGCTGATACGCAGAAAAGCACAGTGGTATCCTTCTGTAATCCCAGCAAACTGGAGGCTGAGGAAAGAGAACTACCAAGAGATCAAGGTCAGCCTGAACTACATAGTGAGGCCATGATTCAAAATGAAACAAAACAAAACAAAACAAAGCATATATTGTCAAGAATATGGAGAAAAAGGAACCCTTTTACATGTTGGTAGAAATATAAACTAGTACAGCCACTATGAAAATACAGAGATTCTACAAAAAATTCAAAACAGAACTACCATATCATTCAACAATTCCACTATTTGGTATACATCCAAAGGAAATGAAGACAGATACCTGCACACCCATGTTTATTTCAGCCCTATTCATAATAGTTAAGATCTAGGATCAGCCTAAATGCTCATCAACAGACGAATGAATAAGGAAAATACTATAGGATATACACACAATGGAGTTGCATTCAGCCATAAAGAATGAAATCTTGTCATTTGTAGGAAAATGGACAGAAGTAGAAGATAGCATGTACATGAAATAAACCAGACACAGATTAGTAACATATTCTTTCTCCTATGTGGGCACTAAAAAGTAAACAAGTCAATGTGAAAGTAGAAGAGGCACTACTAAGGGTTGGGAAAAGGGTTGGAGGAGTATGAGAGGACAGAGGAAAGGTGACGGACACAAACAATGCAACCATATGCATCTATGGAAATATCAGAGAATTTTGTTAATTTGTACAATAACTGTTAATAATTACAATTTTTAAAACTATATACATGGCAAGTGTGGTTTAGAGAAAAGACGGTGAGAGATATAAATAAAATACAAGATGACGTACAATTTAAAAAGTACCACTGGAATTATCTCTTTCCTTTCAAACTTCAGGTTTATTCAGAGCCAGGACCTTCACCCAGGTTTAGATTACTAGCACTTTTTTTTCAACTTTTTCCTCAAGGGTTACAGTACTGTAGTAATAAGGAAACCGATCTGTTCTTCAGTGCGGCCACTGAGAAGTAACCAAACACTGCTTTTGAAATCTTGTTCTTTTTTTTCCTTCTTGACTTCCTGCCATCTTTCTTCTTTCCCCTCATTGGCAAGTGTTTCTCCCTTCCATCCTCCCATCCTTTACAAAACAATATATAAAAGAATTAGTACAATAACCATCCAGAGGAGAACAGCCCTACCCAAGTCATTCAGCATCTGTATTTTTGACAGTTCTACAACTTTTATTGCTTTGATTCTATTTTCTAGCACTCTGAAGAATGTTTTTGTTTTAGAAATGAAGTCTGACATGGAATAAACAGGAAAAAGTTTTTGAAGAAAAGAGAAAAAACAATCAAAGGGTGTCATTCAAAAAGTTACAGAAAAGCACAAATCCTAAAAAATTTGCTGTATAAGAACAAATAAAGTAAGGGAATACCATTCTTGTATTCCTACAACTTCAAATTTAATAGAAGAAATAAAATAATCCCCTTCCACTCCAACAGATGTACTTTTTCTTGCCATGAAATTGTAACCACTACACAAAGGCACCTTGGCAAATTAGAAACATTCTTATACATTATAGCTCATTTTCTATTAAAGAAAGAAACTAATAGTTCATATATAGTAAATATTCCATTAGGAGGGATAAAAGCTACTTCAGAATTATATGAAACTGTTAACTTACCAATAAGCAGTACATAAAATATATTATGTACATCATTTAAATATTTCCAGATGATTGATCCTCTAAACATAAGATATAAGTCAAAGAAAACCAGATCTAATTAAATAAGCAATTTACAGAAACACATTATTTATTTCATTGGGGCCAACATAGTAGTGGAATATCAGAGAATTGGCAATGTTCTTTAGTAATTAAGTCTTAAAAATAGAATGAAAATGAATGAAAACACCTCATTATTTGAGAAATACTCTCACAAGTATTACTGTTTATGCAAAAACTATAAACAATCAGAAATGACAAAAATAGCGAAGTAATTTATTACTTGAGTGCATTTTAAAAACTGAATTGGATCTTGGTATCTGTCTTATCAGAAAGGTCTGGAATCTGGCGGTACTTGACAGAAAGAGTATTTATACATAAATATAAATGTATTACCAGACAACTGTGGAAGTTCACTGAGCAATCTTTTTGTCTTTCATTAACTACCTTCCTCAAGAAAAATAAAGCTTATGCCGAAGAAATAAAAAGGAATTACTTTTTCATTAAATAACATGAGTAATAAGTGTGATAATATAGTTTCTGTAAGATCACTGCACTGATCCTTTTCCTACAAAAGATCCCTGTTACATTAATATCAAGTTTGATAATGAAATTTTGATTTTTAAGCTTAAATTGTTAAAGCATTATTACATCTAAATTAGGGGCCTAGAAATATCTAAATTACAAATAGAAAAAACATTCAATCTACTGTAATTCCAAGTCTCTGACAAAAGATTAAAATACTTAAAGGGTAAACTAAACCAGTACAATCCATGACAGTGAGCTGGCTAGCTATTCTACAATATATTATAAGCACAAGAGTATAAATGGCATTCCGGCACTAACGCTTACCACCTGTGAGACACCACAGGCGAGTAGTGAGTGACCTGATCTGTAGCAGTGAAGTGAACCCAGAACAAAGCTGCAGTTAGACAATTCAATTCATCCAATAAACACATTCTCTTTGCAAAGCATTGAGCTAGGCCTTGAGGACTAAAAATTTAAAACGAATACCATCTCAAGTCTAAAATACCTGATAGCCCTATCTGGCAAAAATAACAATATCTGAAAGACACTGCTACACATGACCCAACAGAATCCCAGAACTATGGGAATAGGAAGGCACCGGAGGGAAAACAGTTGTTAAAAGTTTCAAAAGTAAAGACGTTAATTGCTAAAAAAAAATAATAATTTTGATAACCAAAACAAATGTTTCATGTTAGTAACAGTGCAAGATGAAACCAGAGAGGGGTATAGGAACAAAAATATTGACATGTGCTAAGCTATAATAAAAAAATAGCTTATACCAATGTAAGTTATTATATCTCAAGCCATTACTCATGCCATATTATACTGATTTGTTTGTATGTCTGTTTCTGAACTAGACAGTGAGCTCACAGGTAGACGTGGTAGTGAGGTAGATCATGCAGTATGTAGCTTTTTACTCTTTTTTTATCCTTAATAAGCAGGTTTGTGCTGAAATTTTAAAAAATCTATCACTAACAGTCTTCACTTAAAAGTAACCAGAAGGAATTCTACTTTCCAGCACTGTCTATTCTTTCTACTCTCGCTTTTGATATTAGCCTACGGTATTACTGTTCCCCGTTAACATTGAGAATAAGAAGACCTGAGTGTGGATTCAGTGTTTTCTAACTGCAGAAACACCATGAACAAACTACTAATCTTCCTGAGATTAGCTTTTTCAGTGTGATATACAGTATTTGTTGTCATCTAATATGCACGTCGCATAAAGTTTTGGTAGGTGTAAATGAAAAATCAAGTCAGACATGTACATAAATATTTAGTTCATGAAGTCCTTTGCAAAAATAAAGTCCAGAATAACCTCTGCAGTCCTCCTCTCCTACACTCCAGATTCAAGAAGATAATCAGATGATTCCTGGTCTCCCAGCACCCCTATTCTCCTAGAGAAATGAATAAAGATCACAATATGGGAAAATTTGTAACAATCTATACTTCACTGGGTACACAAAGGTTCAGTCTTTTACAATCTCAGATAAGTCTCCAGATGTCTTCATACACCCATGTTCATCACAAAACACTCCTAATGAGAAATCTATAGTCAGCCTACAAATAAGGCAACTTTTCTTTTTGCAGAAATAATCACTCTACTGGAAACCATGCTAGAAGCAACATAAAGCCCTACTGTACGTTGAATGTCTCAGACAAAACCATGCTCATTAATAAAAATTCAAACTGAAAAAAAGGAAATATCAAACCAAGTGGCAAGAGCCTTACATAAGTGTTCAAAGTGAAGAACACAATAACCGATTAAACTCTCTTCCCATAAATGTGTCTCCTTATGGATTTCCCATTATAATTAATAATACAACTAACTCAATCGTCAAACGGCAGACATTTTGAAATACTAAAACGTGTTCCAACTTGTTTTCTTTCAACAGGTTAGCATTTGACTGTCTTTTGTACAAAGTGTCTTTTATCCTGATAACTGAAGGGTTTTTTGCAATAGATTTTTTATTTTCCTGAATTACAGCCATTACCTCATTCTTTCCTCTGGTTCTCCTGGACATGGAACACTTTCACAATTCTTTCCTTGCTTATCACTCAAAAGATTTCTACTCTTTTTTGTTTAGCTCAAAAGTCTCTTCCTCATTGAAATATTTCTAGACTTCTGTATGCAAAATTAAGTGAAAGCCAAATTCCTACCTAAAAATACATTTTACATGAATTTCTAACACTGTGCATACACACTGTAACCATGTCCTGCGTAGACTGTATATAAACTATCAAAGGCCATATTTCAGCAATTGTCCAAACACTGTCTTGCCACCTCACATGAAAAGCCTTATGACCATTCAGTCAACCAATACATATTTAATGACTGCCTATTTTATGAAAACACAGTTGTGGCTCTATAAAGATTTACAGGACAAAAGGTCTTTTTTTTTTTTTTTTATCCCAGTGAAGCTTTTATTAGAAGGGAATAGACAAATAATAACTCACTGCATACTAGAGGTTAAAAGAGAGGAGGTGTATTTTGGCTCAAGTTTATAATCCACAGTCAGCTGGTTCCAAGGTACAAACAATGGCACAGGCACACAGCAGAGAAAAGCAGAGAAAGAAGCAAGGAGCTAGGGAGGACGCTTCCAGGTCAAACCTTTAGTGACCCAGCTTTTCCCACCAGACTTTACCTAGTAATGGCAAGTTGGTAGCATTACCCCATGATCTGATCATCCTCCAAAGCCCACCTTTGAGGACAAAAGGCCCCTTGAAAGACATCTAGAAACAAACTGTAACAGCCCTTTACAAAGCAGATCCTAAGAACTCCACAAGGCAACTTTAAGATGGAATAAATTTACCAAAGTAACAGAATACAAAATAAACATACAAAAATCAACAGCTTTCCTAAACATACACAAATAACCCACCAAATTGAGAAAAAAATTTCCATTCATAATAGCTTTAAAAAAAAAAAAACCCAAGTAATCCAACCAAGTTGAAGAAGCCACAGAAAATGTTCATCCATCAGCACTAATAATATTGGTAAAATGCCCATATTATTGAAAGTGATCTATAGATTAAGTATAATCTCCATTAAAAAACCAACACATGCACAGAAATAGAAAAAACACTCCTAAAATCTAGACAGAAGCACAACAGATTCTAAATAACCAAAGCAGTCAGAAGCAAAAAGAGCAATGCTAGAGGCATCACTATACCCAATTTAAAATTATACTACAATCAAGATATATCATATACAGGTACAAACTCCCTATGAATATAATCATGTACATCTAAACTGTAACAATAAACTTAATAAAAAGTAAAATAAAATTATACTACAAAGCCAGAGTTACAAAAACATGACCTTGGCATAAAAACAGACATATATGCAACAGAAAAGACACAGAAATAAACCCATACATCTAGAGCCATCTAATTTTTGATAAAGGGAACAAAAAATTTATACACTAGATAAAAGAAAGCTTTTTTAACAAATGGGAAAACTGGATATCCACATGTAGAAGAATGAAATTAGATTCTTCTCTCTCACAACTGTATTAAAACTAAACCAAAATGTTTCAAAGATCTACATATGACAGCAAACTGGAACTGTTGTGTGGAAAAATACAGGAAATACTTGAAGCCATAAGCAAAGGCAGACTTCCTGAATAGCATTCTAATAGCACAGGAAACAACAGCAAGACTCAACAAATGGGATTATACCAAATCTGAGTTTCTATATAGCAAAGGAAACAATCAATAGAGTGAAGAGCCAATGGATAGAATGGGGAAAAGAGGGTGGGGGGAAGGCTTTGCTGGTTACTCTTCTAACATCTAGAACATATAAAGAACTCAAAAAACTTTAAAAAGAGAACCAAATAGTCTAATCAATAAATAGGCAAATGAACAGATATTTCTCAAAAGAAATAGTTCAAATGGACAATAAGCACATGAAAAAATGCTCACCATCTTTAGCCATTAGGAAAATACAAATCAAAACTATAGTGAAATTCATCTAACCCCAGTTAGAATAGCTTTGATTAAAAAAAAAAAAATTTCAAAAAACAGTGAGTGATGTCCAGGATGCAAGGGAAAAGAAACCCTGCTACACTCGCTGGTGTGGATGTAAACAAGGATAATCACTATGAAAATCAGAATGGAGATTCCTCCAAAAACTAAAAATAGATACACCCTACCACTTGATGCAGCTATACCACTCCTTGGTATATACACAAAGGTATTATTAGTCAGCACACAGTGGTGACACAGGCATTACCCATGTGTATAGTAGCATAGCCCATAATAGCTAGGCTTTGTTTTTATACCACTAGTTTTGATTATTATAGCTTCATAATTAAGATAAAAATGAATCTTCCAACTTTTTCATCTTTGTCAAGGTTGTATTATAAATTGTGGACTCCACTTTAGTTTCAATTTTTCATCCCTTTTCAGTATAATTCTGTAATTCGTTTGGCTAAAGCAATAGTGTACAATCCCTACTCATTACACCTTAGCTGGCTGGTGACTTACTCTGGCCAACGCATTTAAATGGAAGTGATGGCACATCAATATAAAACCAGGCTTCAAGAGGCATTTTCATTTTCTGCTTTTTATTATACCTCTGCCATCAAGAAAACATACACAAGCTAGCCTGCTGAATGATAAAAGAGAGTAACCTCTTGTCAACCAATGATTCCAGCTAATGCCATTCTAGATCACCAGATACCTAGCTGCCCAAAACACAAAGTAAGAAACACCTGCTGGGTGCTACGGAGATTCTGGAGTTGCCTCAGATGCCATGCATGATATGAACAATAGATAGTCAGGGCAACGTACTTAACTACCTTCAGTGCTGTGTACTAATGGCCATCAGAAACTTTCTCCTTCCCTCCATCTTCTTTCCTTCTTTCCTTCCTTCATTCCTTCCTCTCTCCCTCCACCCTTTCTTTCCAACACAGGGTCACACTAGGCTGGTCAGGTTGGTTTCAGACTAGTGGGCTCCTGAGATCCTTGCACTTCAGCCTCATAAGTGCCGAGACTATAGGGTATATACCATTACACCCAGTTAGAAACTTTTTAAGTAATATCTTCAAAGATACAATGTGTTTCTATTTCCTAAAAAATTTTTCTTATGACTCTATTCTTCCATTATATAAATTTTTTAATATGTTAACTTTTATTGTTTCTTTTAAGACATGGTCTTGCTATATAGTTCAGGCTAGCTTTGAACTAAGTAGTCCAGGCTGACCTCAAACTGGTGGCCATCCACCTGCCTCAGCTTCCTGAGTGCTGGGATTATACGTGTGCACTGACACACTCAGCCCTTATTTTTAAACTCTTTACTTCAAAGTAACATTACTTAATATTTATTGTTTTGTGATTCTTATATTAAAATTGCTAAATACAATGAGTCTATCTTGGGCTTACCCATTTTATCCCACTCATCTCAATTATTTTAATTTTTACTATTTTATAAATAAATTCTAGTACCTCATAGAAATAATTTTCTATGAGAAATATTTTGCTAAATTATATATAACTTTTATTTTTTATATAATAATATTATAGTTATTTTTTCTGATAAAGAAAAGAGGCTTGGGTGAGAGAGTCATTGTGAAATCATGAATTAGCCCTTTTGATATATCTTGACTCCACCAGCTAAAAAACATATACAGGTTGATAAAAGGAAACATCTCAGAAGAGAAGAGAATGCAAGCATCCATGAAAAGAGATGACAAAGAGTAGGAGAGGTGCTCTTTTCCCCTACACCCAAAATTTTTTGTCATGCATAGATTTTCAGGGCCAGATATGCTCCTATAGAGAAACACACTATAGAGAAATACATCATGAAGCAATGTGCATTTGACCGGGCAGAATGCTTGAATATGAGTAGGATATCCAAAGATTTAGAAAAAACAATGCCTAGTAGAATTCCATATTCGCTATGCAGATACAGAATTATGGGCACCCTTTGCTCTCTGATTAGGAAGTAGAAATTAGTATTTAAATATTTTTCTAACTATGGTACAAACTACAAACCAAATATTAAACATGTTAAATACCAGCCGTTGCCTTTCAAAACTTCCACCGTTATCTTAGTCCATGATTACCAGCAACTACAAAAATAAGTGCGAGGGAATGTATAAAGTTGAAAATGTTTGGGCAAAGAAAAGCCCCTCTATGACTAAAACAATAAGGCAAATGATTTCATCTACTTTTAGAAAGTGACCTCATTATGACAAATTGCTAACAAACTCATTTCCAAAGCCACTAACAGTAGCTTACAAAATCATTTCACTTTAAATGTCATTTCAAAAGGATTAATGATTTTTGTAAAGAACTATAATGTATGAGCAAGCATCACATTGAGGAGAGCACAATGAGAAGTCTATGACTTGTTCAAGAATGATGATTATAAAGCATGACAACAGTAAGTTGAAAACACTTCGCTGTGGCATTCCTGGACAAGTAGACATAATTAAGAACACTGCAAATCACTCATAGGATAATAAACACTAAGAAGGGCTTATTCTGACCTTTAACCAACATAAAAAGCCTTCAACTGAAAGATCTGATACAGAATTTTTGATAACTAGCTTATTTCAAAAAATGGTGTGACTGAATGAAGTAGTGTGGAATTTATGCTTTTAATTCACCTTCTCAAGAGGCTGAGGCAGGAGGATCATAACTTTAAGAGCAGTCTAGGCAACTTAGTAACCCTGTCACAAAGTAAAAAATTTATATCACTGGGTTATATCTCAGTGATGTAGCATTTGCCTAGAGTACATGTGAGGTGGAAGGATGGCAAGTTCAAACACAGCCCAGGCAACCTCTGAGACCCTATCTAAAAATTATAAATAAAGAGCTCAGGATGCAGCTCACTGTGAAGGCCCGGAGTTGAATCTTTAGTACACAAACAAAACAGAAAATGAAAGAGGGAAGGGCAGGGCAGGGAAAGAAAAAAGAAAACAGTAGAGAATCAAGACAAATTGGAGACATTTCACAATTCTCAGACATCTGTGCCTTGATCCACTTGGAACATATCAAAAAATCATTCAGAAAAATCAAAAAGGAGCCTGAAGACAGGTCCAAAAATATTTTGTAATTTTTATTAAAATATTATCTAACTCTTAATGATTCAAATACTTAAACACACTGTAAAACACAGCTACCAGGTCTGATCAAACAAGAAAAAAAATGACTTGAACATTACAACATAATCATTACTTTTCCATTATGCGAATAGTAAAATCTGAAAATATCACACATGGCAAACTAAGTCTCCTTACTGAAGCACTCCTTAAAATATATAAAACTTTTTTAAATCTCCAATTTTACCTTTAAATTTCCTGTTAACTTTTACCTTAATCTCACAAGATCCATGTGTGTTTTTATATTTAAAAATTGTAATAACTTACCAGAAAGTAAAACCAATGGTTCAAAAGTAAAGGCCATTTTTATACAGTAGTTTCTGATTATTCATGGCAGAAAGCCATAAAACCACTTAAGTGCAAAGCTTAAAACACCAAAACAAGTACAAATGTCCCATAGAACTACATAAAATAATATCTTAAATTGACTATTATATAAAAAACACAATACCAAACTATAAAATAGGTTACCCCTACTTTATAACTAAAGATCCAGGACTTTAAAATGCATATGTTCACAATACATACACACACGTTACTTAAGTAGAAAAGTCTAACCATATGACGATGCTATAATATCCAATACTAGGAATGTTATACAGTCCCTAAAACTGATGTTATAAATTTCTACTATATTTTAAAAAACAAAACATAACAATTTTAAAAATTGACAAATTCATGTACATTTGTACAAATATGTATGTGCATCTCAAACGAATGCGGAAAGAACAAAGACAACTAAAGTTTTTAACTCTAGGAAAAAGAACTATGGGTATTTTTATGTTCCTTATATTGCTTAACATTTTGCTGTTTTTCACTAGTAGTATATAAACATGATTTATAACAAAACAGTACAACTTCAACTAATAGTAGACACTGAAATGAAACAGATCCCGAACTGTCTCTTCTTACACTCAAACTATAGCATCAAGAACAGCATTTGCTCTGTAAAGGAAGGTACCACAAAGCTTAATACTGTAGACTTCTATTAGCCTACCCTATGGTTTATCGCAATTTTAGTTTTAGGATATTCTCTCTATGCAAGTCTTATAAAACCTGACACAGACCAAACCTGAATCTAACTCCAATTTCAGTTTGAATCACATATCACACATAAAGGCATCTATACAGTGCTTTGTAACATCCCAAATATTTTGTCTGCCAAATTATGTGATTCTGACAATAACCTTAAAATGAGTTCAACTTCAAAGGAAAGGGTCCATACCCTTATGGATGACTATTAAAATAAAAATAGAAAGAATTAAGTGCTGGCAAGCATGTGGAGAACTGGAACCCTCATCATTGCTGGTGAGAATATCAAATGACGCAGCCTCTTTAAAAACAAATGGAAGTTCCTTAGTGAATTAACAGGACTACTGCATGACCAAGTAATCCCACTTCTAGGTCTCACCAGGGGCTGTCATCAGTGACTGCTCAGAGTGAGTGGATAGGAAATCATTGTTCAACAGGCTTAAGGTTAGCTTAGAAGCTGATTAAAAGCTCTGAAACTAGACAGTGGTGATATCTGTCTAACACTATAAATGCACTTACTGCACTGAATCATACATTTTAAAAGTTATTTTTATATTATACCATACTTTATATTGTGTACATTTTAAAAGAGGGGGGAATGAATCTCAGGCAGGTCAAGTTTCTGTGAAACAAAGTCTAAGACAACTCTGCACATGATTGAAGGAATGCTCTTAACTAAAGACCTCAAAGTGGATAAAGCAATAAAACTGTGGGTTCAATGTTAAGTCTATTGCAAACTGAACTGAGGGTAAGTTCTGGAGTCAAAATGGCACCAATGAGATGTCCTATCTGGAGATAAAGTCAAGCTCTCCTACATCATGGTCAGCCAGTCAATGGCCAGAGGATATCCATCTACCCTTTGAGAAAGAGAGGAGCTTAATGCTGAGGCATCTGTGAGCAGGTGGCTCACAGAAATTCTGTAAAGGTGGGGAATTGGGGATATAGTTTGCAGCACAAGTGCCTGCCTGGCAAATGCAAGGTCTTGAGTTCAATTCCTGGTACCCAAAAAAAAAAAAGAATGTGGGGAGAACTCAGAGCTGTGAGTCACCAACTCTACAGGTAAGGGCTACGTATATACAGCATCCAAGTAAAAGGATCTGAGTGGGGCACTAAAGGCATCTACTTCAAGAAGGAAAATGCAACTTAAAAGAAGCGACTTACACAGGGTCACACAGCAACTATAACTGCAATTTGAAATTTACTCTCTTTACATTATAAGTCACACTATTTTTCCATTCTACCTTTGGATGAATTTCAACTATTAAAATACAGTAGTACTTTTGTCCTCTCCTACTCCTTACCTTTTTGTTTTTCTCCTTGTTTTTAATTTTGTGTTTGTCTTTATTTGTTTTGGGTCTTTGTGTTTTGAATTTTTTGGTGAAGGGAAAATGAGAAGATGATTCCTTTAGCTCTGTCTGAAAGGATCTTTGCCATCAAGTCTCCTTGCCAGCAAACTACTTGTTTATGTCCTGTCACCTGACTGAAGGTGGTTGCTCTGATTTGTGTCCATGACACCTCTGTTCATAAATTGACCTTAAGTCTGCAACATTGTCTACTGTTGAAATTGTCATACATGTGAATGCAAGAATCAATGAGATTTATCACGATTTATATTGCCACTATGTGGCACCCAAAATAAAGTCAAATTAAGTTTGTTAAGTTAAATTGTATTGTGTTTTCATTCACAGGACTAAAGACAGCCTCTTTAATAAATGGTGCTGGAAAGAAATGACTTTCCACATGCTTTTTAGGCAGGTGCTGTGGCATTGAGCTGTATCTCCAGCCCTAAAAATCTTTGCACAGCAAGAGAAACCACCAACAGAGTGAAGAGACAACCAACAGTGTTAGAAAAATTTTTGCCAACTGTTCCTCAAACTATTACTATCTAGAATATAAAGAAATCAAAAAAATCAGACCCCCCCAAATTTAAAGACCCAATCCAAAAATAAGCATTTCAGATGAATACACACTTCTCAGAGGAAGAAGTACAAACAGCAAATAAATATATGTTAAAAAACGTTCAACATCACTGGTCATTCAAGAGATGTAAATTAATGCTGAGATTCCATCTCACCCCAGAAAGAATGGCTCTTATCAAGACAAGAACTCAACCAATAACAAATGCTGGAGGAGCTGTGGGGAAAATGGAACCCTTTTCCACTGTAGCTGTGGGAGTGGAGACTGGTGCAACCACTGTGGAAATTCTTCAAAAAACTAGAACTAGAGATCCCATTTGACCCAGCTATTCCCTTTCTTGGTATCTTCCCAAAAGAACTGAAAGCATCATACTATAGCATACCCGTGTCTATAGTGGCACAGTTTGGAACAGCTGAATCTTGGAAATAACCCAATGCTTATCAACTGGTGAATGGAAGAAGATGTGGGTTTTTTTTAATGAAGTACTACTCTGCCATAGAGGATAAGCAGAGGACATTTCTAGGTCAATGGATGCTTCTTGTGACCATATTCAAGTAAAATAAATCAGATACACATGTGCAAATACCACATTTTTTTTCTCTGCTATGAGAAACCACAAGTGTAAATAAGGACCAAAATTTATAACAGATATTGTGAAATATGAAGAAAATATGCAAATGGGGAAGGGAACAACAGAGAAGTGCTGGGGAATGGGGAAAGGGAGAAGAAAGAAGGGAAAAGTAGAAAAAGTGAGAAAAAATGAAAATGTGGACACAAAGCTTTTGTACATAGGAGAAGAAAAGGGGCTGAAGGGAGCATAGGGAAATGGAAAAAAGAAACAAGTTATATCATGTATAGGTGCAATTTCTCTATGATGAATGTGATCATTACATATATCTATAATGTACCAATAAAATCTGATGGGAAAAATTATATTGTTTTAATATAATTAAAAAGAAGCCAAAGGTGTGGAATGTTTTTTCACTTTATATTTCTTTATTCAAGTGAAGCTGACTTGATAAAGTCTATGGAAGTCCATGTTTTCAACTACCCTCCTGCACATAGAAATCAATGCAAAAAGCAGTCACCTATGCTAAGTGTCATGTAATAAAACACTGTGATGCTTTTCTATAAACAGACTCACAGCAGCCAATCAGAAAGTGCCTAGCTTACTTTGGTCAGTATAAGGAAGTCTCCTGTTTTAACCATATTATAAGGAAAATAAATTTGAAGCACTCAATTTGTTATCTGTTCCCTTATTTGTGCTTTTTTCAGTTTCCCCCCCAAATGAAGCCAGTATCCTCTGCTTACCTCATTGCAATACTCCTATTTCACAGAACAAAGGGCTGCCTGATTCCAGAATTACAACTAAAAGCCAACCACATCTTTAAATGGAATCTGCTGTAATTTTGTGAATAGCACAGAAGACTTCTAAAACTATTTCTACCAGAAAATATTACAAAGAAAAGTAACTATTCTCTACCCACCCCTCCACAATAGAGTTCTAATTTTAAAAACCAACATGGCATACTGAGGAACTTTATTTAAATAAAGATAAATCAATTCAAGAGTATTCTCAAAGATACATCCCTTCAATTTATCAAAAAGAAAACCAGAAATATAATTAACACTACTTTATTGTAATGTTCTGTATTAACAATACCACTGACTATTTTCTTCTAAAACTAAATAGACTAGTAGCAGAATTTATTTCAAAGATTTATAAACAAACCACAGAAAGTTTAAAACAAACAAACCTTTCCTAGAAAGAAAGGCCAAAAAGTTACTAGGAACATGACGTGAAAAAACCAAAAGTAACATTCAAAATGAAAGCAGGAAAATACAATAGAAAAGCATGGTTTCAAGCAGTGGCAGCGACCCTACAGCACGCGTGCCATAGTGGGCTATTTGTTACCTCTGAGAACTCTGAAAGGTTCGCCATCACTCATTTCAAAGGTTGCTTTTTCAATTTAGAACACCAGCAAAATCTATGATTCAAGTGCCAAGAAGACCTCAGAAAATGCACATTGCCATTATAACCAGGTTTTTTCTTAGGCAACCAGCAGTATAAAATTGCCATCATACCATAATGCACTTACATTAAAATAAACTTGAGTACCCTCCACCCAAACCTCAGCAGAACTTAAGTTGAGATTTACATTCTTAGAAATAGCTGACTATAGAAATCCTACCGAAAAACACAACAAAAGAAATACTGTTTCTATTAGATCCATGGTCTGATTGTCTTTACTCTGAACACACAACGTGTCTCCTCAGTACACTGGAGCCTCTACTCCCAACCAGCAGGGATACTTACACTCCCCATAGGTGAAGGACCTTCCTCAGCAAAACCAGCCTATAGACTCTGCAACCAGGGATTGTCCCACAAAGACACAGACCTCAACAGAATGCAACAACAGGAACCACAAAGCCAAAGAAACATAACACTACTAAAAGAACACTACGATATCCCAGTGCCTAAAGCCAAAGAAGTGAAGATACACAAAATGCCTGATAAAAATTCACAGTAGTCATAGTAACTGACTATCAAGAAATTCAATGAGTACCAAGATATTAGAGAAGCAATTCAATCAAATCAGAAAAATAATCAAAATGAAAAATTTTAAAGACTGAAATAATAAAAATTCTGAAGCTAAAAAATGTAGCAAATAAAAGTGGAGAACATGAACAGCAGAAGTAATCAAGAAAGTAATCAGAAGAAAAAGCTGTGACTATAAAGTTAAGTTCCTTTAATACACACAGTAAAAGAGAATAGCAAATACAATGAAACTAGGATACATGGAATTCAAGGAAAAACATTAAAATGGCTAAATTTTCAGTTAAAAGAAAAGACAGACAAAATGGTAGAAAACAAGTAAATGAACACCAACAATTACATAAAAGATCAAAGGCCTAAGGCCAGATAAAAATTAATAAAAAAAAGCCAAGATAGTACCCAGCTGTACAAAAACCAAGTAAAAGAGGATTGTGAAAGGCAACAAGGGAAAAGAAGCAAATGACACATAAGAGAAGTCCAACCAAGTTACAAGTGGAGTTCTCTGCAGAAACCAGACAAGCCACAAAGGAATAGGGTGATGTATTCAGAGTGCAAAAGGAAAAACAACCATCAACCAAGCAAGAATACTTTATAACTGTCAAAGCTATGCTCAGAAACGAAGGAAAAATAAAGATGCTGCCAAACAAATGAAAGCTGAGGGAGAGAGTTTACCTTTAGAACTGTTTTCCAAGAAATTTAAAAGTGAGTTAAGGTGAAAGAAAAAAATGCAAGTTAATATAAATTAATAGAAACTGTGGGAAGATTACAAAAACAACTAACATATGCGTAACAGTAATACAAGAAGGAGAGGAAAAGGGGGAAAGGAAGGTGAAATATTTTAAGTAATAATAACTAAGTTTTCTGAAATTAATTACAGAAATCAAATCTCAATTCCAAAAAGTTCAAAGAACACCTAGCAGGATAAATAATACCACAAAACTGACCCAGTCATTCTGTTCCAAGGTATTTATACCCAAAAGAATCGAAACAAGGCTTAATTTTTTTAACTTTCTAACTCCTTTGCAGTAACACATCTTAAATCACAAATATACAGCATGGCTATATGAAAGTATTTTGTATTTTTATATCTTTAATTTGTAACTTTTTTCTATTTTTAACGTAAAAATTTCTTTTTACCTTAAATGCTTTGTTAAAAACTAATACACGCACCCATGTGTGTAGTATTGCCCAGGGCCCAGGAAGACTACCGTCCTCCAGGGTCCAGGAAGGCGACTGCCTTCCTCTTCCTGTATCTTGTCTTTAGTGGCACTAACATGTGATACAGGGAGCTGGCACCTCCTGTGGTAGCTTCGAATTCTATAATCTCTCCAGAGACTTGCCTCAGGGTGTGTTACAGTTAATTATTTTTGTATGTAAGAGTACACTATAAAACAATAAAAAGTACATAGAGCAAATATATAAACCACTCAAATGATCATTTATTATCAAATATTCTGTACTATACATAATGGCATATCATGCTTCTATACAACTGTCAATGCATATTTGTTTATATCAATATCAATACAATTGCATGAAAAATGTGTCGCACTACAAGATGTTGTTACACTGGCTATGATGTTATCAGGCAACAGGAAATTTTCAGCTCCATTACAATCTCACAGGATCACTGTCAGTTCATCATTAAAATATCATTAACAAGCACATGACTAAATGAACAGGAAAATCTAACATATCAAAACTTGTGGATGCAGCAAAAGCAAGTCTTAGAGAGTAATAACACTGATTGCATATATTAGAAAAATTTACAATCAATAATCTAAGCTTACACTTCCGGACAAACAGGAACAATGATTCTTAAAATTCAGTAAAAGTCACACTCAGTGAAACTGAAAATATTTAATCAACACAGAAAAATTAGTGAACCCAAAAGCTAGTTCTCTCAAAAGACAGTGTTTATGAAATTCTACCCCAGATCTGAAAAAAAAAAAAGCAACAGGGAACACGATATTTGGTATCACACATAAAAGAATGTATAAACTTCTACTGATATCCTGGATATTAATAATATCCAAGAATAATAAAAGAATATTCTGAACAACTTTATGCCTAAATATTTGATAAAATATAAAGTGGACCAATTATTTAAAAGATACAAGCTATCAAAATTCAGACAAGGAGAAACATAGAATATGCCTATACTTATGTTTAAAACTGAATCAGTAATAAACTTCCACAACAGAAAGCAGTAGGCCCATATGGTTTGACAGATGAACACTAGCAAATATTTAAGAAAGAAATTATGTCAAATTCTCCAGAATCTGTTCCAGTTAAAAGACACAGAGAAAACACTTTCTAACTCATGCTATGAAGCCAACAATACACAAACACTAAGATATAATAAAGACATTACAAATAAGGAAAATTATAACAATACCTTCCAGGAACAAAGATGCAAATGTTATCAACAAAATATTGTATCAGAAAATCAGATTCCATGATATATGTAAAGAATTACACACCATAACTAAGTAGGTTTAATTCCAGGTAGTCAAGGCTAGTTCAGTGTTCAAAAATCTATTAGTTCAATACATCTAATCAAAGTACTTAAAAAAAAAAATCACACGATCACATCAACAAATACAGAAAAACAATCCAATAAAATCTACCACTCAGGATAAAATTTCTCAGGACACTAGGAATAACTGGAAACTTCCTAAGGAAGAACATGTATAAAAAACCTACAGCTAACATGCTAATTCATAAGAAACTGGATGCTTTGCCTTTGGATCAATACCACCACAACGATACTTTTTCTCAGCATCCCTACTCAATTCTGTAAAAGGACAACAGGTCAGTTATTGGCATGGATTGGAGGAAGGATGACCTAGTGGCATGCAGGCAATTTAAGGCAGTGAAACCATTCAGTAGAATACTGTGATGATGGATACATGATACATTTAGCAAAATCTACAGAAATGTACAACACAGCAAATGGGTCCTAATGGAGACTAGCTAACAAGAATAAATCAATACTGGCTCAGCAACCGAAACAAATGTAGTGTACCAACGTAAGATGTAAAACAGAGGATGCCAGAGGTGGCTGGGGGTGGGAGACAGAGCTTCTGCGAAGTATTTGCTATTCTATTTTCTACAAATTTCTGCTTAATTTTTTTTTTTTTTTGGCGGTACTGGGGATCGAACTCAGGACCTTGCGCTTGCTAGGCAGGCGCTTATTCCACTGAGCTATATCCCCAGCCCCTCTGCTTAATTTTTGTCCAATAAAATGTAGTCTATTAATTTAAAAGGATTCATTTTGATGCTTTCTCTGAACTTTATAAGGATTTCATGAGTAAATAATAAGACAGCAATGCTACAGTTAATTTGTTTTATTCAATAATCTGTAAACTCTTTCAAAAACATATCGTCAAGATTTCTCAGTTTTTTTAATGTATAACTAAAAAGGACAAGAGTCCTTCAGTTTTTGTTTTTTTTTTTCTTTTTTAAGTACCACACTAAGCCTAACACAGTGGCACCTTCCTGTAATCCTAGCACTGAGGAGGCTGAGGCAGAAGGGCTGCCTTGAGTTCAAGGCCAGCCAGGGCGACAACAGTTCTATTATTATACATTACTGTACTGCATGTAAGAGTTACAGCAATACATAACAACAAAGCCACCAAGTAGAAATTTCCTTTGACCATTTCTTTGTTCTAAATATTGTAATATACATATTATATATAATTCCTCATTTAGCAACCAATTCATTTAACAACCTAGTAGCAGGAACAAAACCAATTCATTTAACAACCTAGTAGCAGGAA
Source organism: Dinomys branickii (assembly GCA_004027595.1). Taxonomy (NCBI): domain Eukaryota; kingdom Metazoa; phylum Chordata; class Mammalia; order Rodentia; family Dinomyidae; genus Dinomys; species Dinomys branickii. The sequence goes on from PVLD010000211.1 coordinate 67,255, forward strand.
CATCACTGGGTTGTTAGCCTATTGTCTATAGCCTAGTGTCTTTTAAGCACATTCAGTAAGCATAATGTGCAAATAAACACAATATTCATGAAAAGACAAGTATCTTCAAAATATTTTTTACTTCTATAATATCTAATATTGGGGAAAAAATAAACTGATATATTTTTGGAGGTTGAGGCAAAAAAAAAAAAAAGTGCAACCTGGCTAAAATGTATGGTTTCCTTATTTTTATGCAGATGGGAGTGATTTGGAACACGGCCTTATGAGACCTATTGATCACATATGATACAAGAACAGCGGCACCAGAAGGCCACAAAAATTTACCAGAGCACTCTTTTTATTGGGCCCACTTCCAAGGACTACTTGCTATACGCAGCTCCTCAGGAGATAAGAAAAATGATTCAAGTGGAGTTAAATAAAGTTTTAGATATACTTCCAGGCATGGTGGCACACATTGGTAACCCCAGCACTTAGGAGGCTGAAGCATACAGATCACTACAAGTTTGAGACAAGCCTGGACTACACAGCAAGACTCTGTCTCAAAAAACTAAAATAATAATAATAATGATAATGATAACCCACACAAAAAAACAGTAATGTAACTCTCAGATATAAACAAACTCTTTAGAAGTGGTCTTACCTTTGCAACTTTTCATATGTAGAAATGTCTCATACCACATGGATGCACCTATTTTCTCAAGGGTTTATATATATATATATATACTTCCAAACCACAGGAAACTGAACAACTGTAGCTCTTCCTGACGCTCATTGTTGTATGTGCATAACTTTTGTCTTATACTCCTGACTAGGAAGGTCTTTTGCTACATATGTTATATGTCTTTCTATCCTGCAAAGTATTTACTGTAGAGGCAGAGAGAGCAGTGACTCCATTAATGCCAGTTTTGGTGTCAAGAATATTTGGCATTTCCAGTGATTTTCAGAGTTGAGCAGGTTCATGGTTCTATGCTATATTATTACTGTAGTAGTATTTTAGTTTCACTGGCCCCTTGCAATGACTTACAAGGAACTCCTTATTAATGAGCTATATTGGCATATTCAAAACACAGCTTCTGGCAGTATCAACTCTGTGGTCAATGTAACCTTAAAGAATTTATGGAAGCTGCTAAGATGCCCCGAAAAGGCACATGAGGAAATAGAGGAATAGATGTTTTATTGATCTCCTAAAGATACTATCTGGATTGCCTCTGTTCTGCAACCATGATTATTGATGAGCTCTCGGGTATCATCGCCATATCATAAGATCTCCTGGGTTTTCTGAGTCATTTTCATCCCTGCCTTTTGTGACATGTACGGGATCAATACTGCCTGAACCCAGCTGATGTGACGATCTGTTGGTAGCTGCTGTATTTTATTTCAAATGTTACAGGGCAGCACATATTTTTAAGAAAAATAAATCATTTTCATCGAACTGTTTTGATAATATGATATTTGATATTTTAAAATACTACTCAAAATTTAGTTAATACAGGTCAATCCTCATAAACTAAATTACTTTGGGTATTATGTTCAAGGCTAGATACAATGAATTGGAGACTACATAATAAAATAACAAATTCCTATTTGCAATCAAAATAAAATTCAAATATGGCCAAAATAGAGGAAAAGTGGATTACAATTGTTAAGATATGTATAGATAACTTTTGCTTGAGCATTAAACCCAGTGAATTCTAAAAAGTACATTCTGAGGATGAGAAATATAGGAAACTTAGTGTCTTAGTAATAATGGCCATCCAAATAAACTAAATATCAAGAGTTATAATTTAGGGATGGACTCTAATCAAGATTGTTTACTTCTATTCTCAATTCATCCATAAAAAGATTTTAGGGTACTGTATAATGATATTCAATATAAAAAGCACATGGTAAAAATGAACTTGCACTGTGAGTTCACCAGATAGTTCAGTTTAATAGAGGGTTATGAACACCACAGAGAAGACCTCTCCATATGACCATAAATCACATAAAAGGCAAACAACTTAGGCCTCACTACAAATCATTCTGCTTATCCTATAAGATGATATGCAACGGAGCTCATTGTCGCGTAAGTGCAGTGGGGGTGGAAGGAAGGGGCAAACCACCCGTGCTTCTGAGCAAGGGTACAGCAGAGGACAGCCACACCATACCCCCATTCTGCAGTAGCAAAGCTGTGTAGCTGTTAGAAGTACTATGGCCCACAGAACCAAAAATCTTTATTATCCTGGCTTTATAAAAAGAAAGAAAGAAAGAAAACCACCACCCCTTGGTAGAATACTAAACAGTGCACCACAAATTCCAACTTAATGCTAATGGTTCACATATAGGCTTCTATTCATTAAAATGTTTCTTGAAAATGTATGATTTGATAGTAGTACAATTTACTAGTAATTGTTTAATGTGAATGAGCTTTTACAGGTATCTTTATATGCACAAGCACTCAATTAAAATTTTAAAATGATGCACCCACATGCTTGATTTGTTCCGCTGAAAATATCAAACCTGGAGTTTTAATACAAACTTGAAATTTTTACAAGTCGAAATTTTTAAACTCTTGTCACATCTTCAACTTATATTTGCCATGTAATAAAGCTGTAATTAGTGACATATTTAAAATTTAAATATAATAAAACTATAAATTAAAGTCTAAAGTTGCTATATAGAGCCTAAGCTATTGGTATTTATTCATTTTCTTTCTATACCTGCTAATAACTGGGGGTGGCTGCACATACCTGTTCATCCCCATATAGTGGGAGGACGAGGCAGGAAGATCACAAGTTCCCGTCCTGCGTGGACAACTTAGTGAGAAGGTCTCAAAGCACAAACTGTAAAAGGTGCTGGGTGTAAAGGGAAAAGGCCCTGTGCTCACTTCCTGGTACACACCGCAAGAAACTCTACAACTCATGCCTAGAAATGAGTTTTCCCAGCTATTTTAATTGCAAATCAAATTCTTATACCCCCTAAACACAAAATGCTTCACATTTCAGAATTCAGTGTTTAAACAGAAAAACAGACAAATGAATGTCAATACACCCTTTACTTAGATTTACCAATTAACATTTGACACTTCATAACAATATTTCATCACATACTTCTTTTAATAATATTTTTCTTTAAGCACTATAGCATCATTACAATTAACAATACAGTATCACTGGCATCCAGTCTAAGCAAACTGTCTAAAAATGACTTAGATTGCTCTTTTTTTCAATCTAGCATTCAAGCAAAGTTCATATAGAGGCTAATTTCTGAGAAGTGACAGCCAAATATTTTTTAACAACCTATAGATGTGAAAAAACCTGGTACTCCTGCAAGAACCACTCAACAATGCAAAAATATTATAATAATAATGAGAGGGAAACTGGATTTCCAGTTACGTCTGTAGACTGTTTTCCTACAAAACTAAAACTGTAATCTTATCATCAGTGGTTAAACTCACTATAAATATGTACCAAGGAATATAAATCATCATGTGAAAAATCTTGTGACCCTGTGAGGACTCACGAAGTTTTAATATTGTTATTACTAATAACTTAGTAAGAATCATAAATAATTATCCAAATGTATCTTTTTTAAAACAAGAAACAAAGAGTCTAAAAGTTTTGTACTGGCAACTGAATCAACCAGTTTACAAAGAATGAAAATACCTTTTTAAAAATACTTTTTGAAAAACCTAGTTTTAACTATATTTTTAAATTTTATAGTTTATTAAGTTGAATAAAGTCTTAATCATCCCGTAAAAGACTGGATAACTTGTATGTTATGCCTACACATTAAAAATCTGACCTTTTCTTTCAATGTTTTAAACAATGCTTTATTATATCAATACTATGAAAATATATACTTTTGAACAAGAACCACAAATTTTCCTTCATATGCTTAAAAATATGAATATTTTAACATTCTGTCTTAATTGTTTTCATCTTAAAGTTCAAATTGGAACAATGGTTCATTGCTATAATGTCTAAAAAATTGAGATTACCAATGGAAATACTGTTAAACTTACAAAAAGATTGGTATTCTAATGCTTCATTTTCAATATATTTTCTATATTGTTGTTTATGTCTGAACTCAGAGTTTTTTTCTGCACAAATTATACACAAAGCTTAACAGAGACCCAAATTCACAACTGCTGTACTAAAACCAATGAAAAATCTATACACAGCAACGAAACTGGAAAGCAAATAAAAGAACTGTCAAGACATGTATTCCTAAAAATAAGTCTACAATAAGTATTTTAAAGACTGTGTGTGGTCTCACCCATACATTTTGGCAAGATGCACTTTCTCCAACCACAGTTAGATTCATCCAAAAGCAGTGGCACTGCAGAGCCTCTGTCTCACCTGTCAAAGCTGAGGAACGTTGTTCAAGAGACCACCATGCGTCCATGGAGAAAAGCCACAATGCTACAGCTGTTATTGATAAGTAGTTTCCAAAGGAGAAAAAACTTCAATTAAACAAATCATCCTTAATAGAGATACAGACAATGATATTCTCACTTAAATCATGAGATGACAATTACTGTGTCAGTTCTGAAATAAAACACTGACAACTTATATAATGGAATACTCTGAAGGAATCCTTCATGAGTAATACTTTCGTCCCTTCTAGTCTTCCTCTGATAAAATTTCCATATATTATTTATGAATTCTAAAACTCTATTATGTTCCCTTATTTAAGGTTATACCTCCATTATAAATCCTTAAAATTTCATCTAAATTAGTTACTAAATTCATCAAAATTATTTAAATCTGACAGCTAAATACATAGTAAATTAACATTTATAAATGGAAAGCCTGAATATACTAAAACTTGATTTTTTAGAAGATGTTCTAATATCTTTTTCAACCACATTATAAAAGCAGTTCATAGAATTTGCTTTGGACTAACTTCCTAAAGGGTATGAATTGATCGGGTAAGCTACAGGTAGATTAACATAAAGAACAAGAGAAACAATTTATTTGAAAAGAAATATGTCTGAATGGCAAGCTCTACTCCAACCTGGCAATAAAAGACAAATTGTAAGCAAGTGTATTGGACAATATAAACAAGCAGGTAATCATAATAAGTATCTCAAATTTTAACTAAATGATAATATCCTCTGTTTAACATTAAAACTATTCAAGTGAAAAGGAGTGGCCTTTAATGCCTTTTCCAAGAAACTGATATTCAAAAAGTTTTCACTGTAGGACAATTTCACCTACAGTCAAGTCCCATAACACAAAGGCAAACTTATTGAAGTGCCCCCAATATACTACAACATCCTAGAGTTTCATTCACTATATTCTCTAAGTACAAAGACTGAAAAGATTAGTTTCACTTTTTCCTAGTTACCATAACTAGCATAGCTGGGATATTATTTTTCTTTGGTTTTGTCAGTAGCATATTTGATATAAATTTTATTAAGTGGCAGTGCATTTATTATGTAACATTGCATTGTGGGTAGTAGTTTCCTGCTTTAGCCTAGCCACATCCTCAGCTGTCATATGAGCATGTTTCCCATATTTTCTGCAAGTTGCCACCTTTTTTTATTCTTATAAAAATGACAGCACTAGAAGATAAATTGTTCTAATAATTATAAGAAACATAAAACACACAGCTACATTAAGCAAGTATAGATCGTTCTGCACTTCAAAGAATAACAGAGAAAAACAAAGAAATCCTTATAATTAAAGTGTTAATGTCAAGAGAAACGACGTTTAAAGTAAATTAGCATAAAGGAAGGATTCAAGGAACAACTTAAAATAGTTAAAAACATAATTCTGTAACCAAATCCCACTACTCTCCAAACAAGGTATAATATGTCAAAATATAACAATTTGCAATTAATGTTAACAGATTCCAATCTATTAGGTATTTGTTAGTGAAAATTAGCATCAGTATCCCTTACTAGAACTTTAAAAGTCGACTTTGAGTTTATACAGAAATGTCAAAACATGGGAAGAAGAAACCAGAAACACTGGAATAAGGAAATGGAATCAACATCTCATAATCATAATTCAAAATGTAAAACTACACACAATCTTGCTACTACTAACAACTTTTCATCAGTATAAGGCTCAACAAGTTGTAGATAAGCTTTAGCAGCAATGTATTAAACCTGGAAGAAGAGAAACTGTGAAAGTAAATTATCAAATACCAAGTTAAAATAAAAGATTCTTATTAAAGCCTCATAATCACAGTATTTTAAAATCTCTACAATTTGCTCCTGTTTTCAATTATAGAAAAGCAGCAATTATTAGTCTAGAAGAATTCCTAAGAAAAAAAGCATAGAAATGGTACAGTATTGATAAAGTAGAACTATTTATATTAAAATAAAATTCAGCGGTTGAGGAAACATTCAGAAGGTAACAGTGTAAATAGATGTAGCATTTAAAACATTATTTTGCTGCTATTCTATAAATGTTTTTATATTTTAAAATGTTTGACCAACTTTGGCAAATTTTATAAAATATAGGAAAGCAAGACACTAACCTCCTGGTGTTTTAAAAATTGATTTCCAGTTCAAAATCATATTTCATTTCCTTAGCATTAAAGCACATAACTTACACTGTGGATCTAAATTTGTTGCTCACTTCAACACCGCAAATATTAACATACCCCAAATAGTATGACGTTTTAAGGGTCTTCAGAAAGAAATAAATAATCTGTGGTTTCCATTTCTGATTATAAGCTTGGTATAAATCTATAATCAAGAGCTGTGTTTGTAATGAATACAGCTCTCTTCATCACACAAAGTAAGCTATTACTATGGAACACACTGTCAATTACCAAATGTATACCAGTTATTACTGTTGTTTTTGTGTGTTTACCACAAAGAGATATGAATGCCAAAGAGGGCATATTTTTAATTTAGAGGAGGGAAATATACGTGGACAATGAATGCAAGTTTTTTTTTTTTTTTGAATGCAAGTTTAAAGCACATAAATTTCTTTCTCTTGGTAGAACTTGATGGGCCTCACACAGGACAAAAAAAGGCATATTCAATAATTATCCAGAAAACTTTTATACAATAAAAGTAAAGATCCGGACTCAAAGACTGGGCAGAGGAGGGGGTACCTATAAAAAGAGGACAGCCAGTTAAAAGACAAACAGATATTTAAAATTATTCTAATTAATTTTATGTCAACTTGAACCAAAGTGTATAAAATAATTTTTACAAACTTTTAAGGAAGAGAACATTTTGGCAAAGGCTTCTGGTTTTAAGATATGTCAGACAATCCTGATGCAGACACTATAAACTCACTCTAAAAGGAAAAACAGCACTTGCTCACCACACAGTAGCAGCCACTTACATTTTTTCAACAGCCTGACTGCTATTACATGTGCACAGGGAACTACATTTGGTAATTCTACAAATTTTATGAAGAAATCCCTTCATTTCCTTTGGATAATAGAGATAGAGATCATATTGGCACATCTTATTTATGAGAGAGGTTAACTTAACTTTTCTCTTTGCATGAATACTTGCACGTTAAATGAAAACCTTCTCTTCAACGTAAAGCCTTTTTACATGTACAGTGAGGCATACTCAATTTGTATTTTAAATAAAAGACCAAACTGTATTTCTGGGGTTTTTATCACTAGAAGTTTATTCAACAAAAGCTCTGGACATTTGATAATTTAAATAATAAAGGATTAAAGGAAGACATCATTCCCATCTCCTCTCAGTGTACATGAGAAAACCAATTTTTGTAAACAATCTTATGAAGATGTTTGTATAGTTATCTTTACCTAATATGAACCAAAAGCAGATAGTAAACTGTGTTAGGAAGAATACATACAAGGATATGTCAATTCGAACACTCTGGAGCCCCTACTTTATGCCACTGTATAGCCTAAATAACCTTTTGTAATCCACTGTCTCTGCCCACCCTCCCAGCTATTTACGTGACACCACTAGTTCCCATCACACTGGGACAAAGTCTAATATGCAAATTGAGAGTGGCATGGATAAATGGCCAGCAAAAATACCTAAAAAATTTTTCTATTCACTTTTATAATCTTTGTTGAAAAATACCCCATCACTCTCAGCTGATGAAAACAGGAAGCTCTATTCATAAATATAAAATTCACTGCCTATGATATATAATCATCCTAATAAGAAAATGAGTTCTATACATATATGTCCAAAGGGGCCGAGAAAAAGAGAGATTCCCAAAGATGTTTTCAATTTTCTTCTGAATCAGAATTAGCAAATCGAGACGACTAGCATACTCTGTCTGTGTGCATTATTCCTTACTACACACAGCATTTTGTAATTTATTTCAAAGCTTCCATTATAAACAAAAAATACAGCTTCTGTTAACCCACTCAATGCTGCATTCACAACATAAGTATTTTACTCTATATATGTATACCATCTGCAATCAAAAGCTCTGTTAATGTCCAAACAGACTAAAGGATTATACAAAATGAATACATTTCCTCGAGTGATAGTTACAATCAAAATAAAACTAAGATTCTTCCAACAAACTATAATTCTTGCCATTCATTTAAGATCTTCAAATTAGTCGAGATAAAAGTATACATAAGATAAAAAATACTAATTACATTTAAATTTTATTGTAAGAGCCGCCATCTAATACTGAAAATAAACTATACAGACATAATTTAATATTTGTAAAGGAATCCCCCCACTAATGCTTTCTTGACAGCCAATTACAATGAAGCCTAGCAAGCAGTTTGCAACCAGACCTTAAGAAAGGTAAACTTTTTTACAATGAGTTACAGATTCACAAGTTTAAGAAGACAAGAAAAAGGAAAACAGAAGGAATCCAGCCACCCTAGCAAATATGAAGCAGATCCCAGAATGTGATACAATCCAACAATGTAAATTATTGTAAGTCATCACTGTTCAGAATTTCACACAGCCTCTTTAGCCACTTTTGCTCACTTTTCCACAGACACAATAATGAACTAAAAGGGAAAGTTATTCTTTTTTTTAAAAAAGCAGGGGGAGAAGAAAAAAAAAGGTGGAGAGGTGGTAAAAGGGAAAGCCCTTAACTACAGAGTGCTGCTCTACAAACGCTTAACCTTACAGGAGTTTGGGCTCCTTCAGCATTTGTATTCTAGCCAAATCCTCTCATGAGTCACAAAAATTAAAAAGCTATATCCTTCTGGATGCCAGGAAAGGCCTTACCACAAGCCTTTTGTCAGAGGGAAGAGGGAAGAGAGAGAGAAAGAAGGAGGAGAGAGAGACACAGAGACAGGAGAGAGGGGAGAGGAGAGGAAAGGAAAGGAGAGCAGAGGGGAGAGGAGAGCAGAGGGGAGAGGAGAGGAGAGTAGGGGAGAGAAGGGGAGACAGCAAGAGCAAGGGGAAGCCACAGTGGTAGGCAGTCCCACTTTGAGTACAGTGAGGTCACAAACCACATGATTCTGTCTCTCCAGTAATAGTGCTTGCAAAAAAAAGGAGTTTTAAAGCTTTTGCTTTTTTGGATTGTGTGAATGCTTCATTCGCCTCACAAACAACCACAGAACCACAAGTGCGGTGCAAACTTTCTCCAGGAGGACAGCAAGACGTCTCTGGTGTTTAAATGGTTAATCTCCGCAGGTCACTACCAGCCACGGAGACCAACAGAGTCAGTGAGTGCTCTCTAACCACAGTCTATGCAGTAATAGTAGGTCCTTCAAATATTTGCTCACTCTTTTTGTTTTGTTTCCTTGCTTTTCACATGTTACCAGCTACATAATTTCTTGACAGAAAAAAATAAATATAAAGTCTATGTACTGCAGGCATACTGTAAAGCTAAAACAAGATTTGGGTATGGTTTGTATTTTCAGTTTAAGGCTGCAAGCAGTATTTACAACAGAGGGTACAAGTTCTATCTGGAAAAAAAAAGAGGGACTATGGCATCAAACAGCCTCTTCAGCACAGTGACACCATGTCAGCAAAACTTCTTTTGGGGTAAGTGTTATCCTATTTTAAAATGCTATCATATGAGAACCTGTTTAACAATGATATGATTCTTAGATAAACTGCTAGCTTCTTCATATAACAAGATACTAAACATCATGTTATTTTGTTGCATTAAAAATTGAAAACTGAAATTGTTGTAAATATTTACACTTGGCATCTGTAACTTTTAACTCTACGAATAACAAAAGAAATCAGTGAATTCACATAAATCAAAATGCTTTCCAAAATTACAGCAATCAGGGTACTAAAACAGTAGAAGAAAGTTTAATATTCTTATTAACTCACAGTAGAATAAAATTGGATGCTAAATTGATCAAAGAATTATAAATCATTGACTCGGCAGCTCCCAATATTTGAGCAAACTTCAAAAAGGAAGTAATTTTACAAAATAACAGACCGCAGAATTATTGCAACATTATGGTCTACCCTGTACGACACAGAAATAAACCTGTAGTAAAATTAACATTTTAACTAGCTCAACTAAAAAGAAATCTATTTATAATTTTAAACTGCATCATAAGATATCTACCAAAATGTGTTTCTAAACAACTTTATACAATTGAAGCATACATTCAACTGAAATAAAATTATTCTAAGTATACCATAGATGTTTTTAAAAGATCTGCAGAGTTGCCCAGGATGTTTAAAAGTTCACAGGAGTATTTTAGAACTTGCATACAACTCTCTTTTTCTGAATACTTTTATATCTACATGCTGTTACTCATAGGCAGAACTTTTTGTAAACATATAGCAAATACTGAAACATCTAAGACTCTTTTAATCATTCCTAGAACTATCAAAATGAATATCGTTTTTAGCCTCATGAAAAATAAAGCTCCATAAGGATAACCTCCATGATTGAAAATAGCCATCCTATTCAACTTTGCTGGACTTTAAAACAAAACACACATAATACAGTCCCTTAATATTTAATTTCAAGTTAGTGTTCATAGATATACAAACTACTTCAACATTCAACTGATAGTGTTACAGGAAAATAGCTCATCACTTACAAGATTCTCTTTATGATGTCCAACATGTTCCAACTACAGGGCAATTTCTAAACTTTTTCTTTCATCCTTTAAAATCAGTCCTTTTGCTGTGTATATCTACATTAACTTTGCTTTGTAATTTTCAACTAACGATTGGCGTTTCCTTTACTCCTCCTACTTCACACATTTTAACTGGCTACTACTAGAGAATCTGTCCTAGTTTAGGTCAAAGAGAAATAATTAAACCAGAAGAGGGAAAAAAGTTTCTCTTAAAGGGTAAGGAAATGAATTTTCTATTATATAAAATATATAAAATTGCTGTAATGACTCCCTCAATAGCTGTAAGTGGGTTCCCTCACAGTCACAATACATAAATATAAAATCACAAATTATTAAAAATTTTAATGGTAGGTATTAAGCATTATTCTAAAACTTTCTACACTTAGGAAGCAGAAAAATAACTATAACTACACTGTATTAGTCTGTATCATAATTGGTTTATTCAAAGGGTAGTTTACTATTAGCCTCAAAGAGACAGAAGAAACAAATGATTAAAACTAATCTTACACAAAGGGATTATTTGCAACAGGTATATCAAGTGGTTAAGTTACTCTTTTACATTACTCAATTTTTTAAAATATACTCAAAATTTTAAAATAAATTTTTCTAATCAGATCAAGAACACCATACATTTCAAGGGATACTGGAGCATTAGAAGTAAAGCTGTGAAAAAAAAAAAACTTCAAAATGCTCACGAAGAATATGCTGAGATGGTCCTTTCTCTATCCCATCTGGGATCTTGGGAAGTGACGCTCTTAATAAAAACTCTGTATGAAAATTTCCCAATATGATCAAGTTTCTAAAGCATAAAATAAACTGGAGATCATCTCTTGTTGCATTTCATATTTTTTAACATCATAACTAATCCTTTCTCTTCTGAGAAGTGAATTTCATCCTTCTCTACCCTTGTCAAACAGCACCTTAGAGCCTAGAGAACTTTACATGAACCCACTATGCCAGACTAATTACAGGTGAGTAGTGGGCATTCCCACTACTAGGTATAGGTTATTATATTGCATACATTCCTCCATTCCAGAATCTATGCAAAGTCTAAAACCTCATTTCAGACTTTAGCTTCTTACATAATGATTATCATGCCATGGACTAGGGATATAGTTCAGTGGCACAGAGCCTGCCTGGTAAGCACAAGGTCCTAAGTTTGATTCCCATTACCAAACAAAAGAAAAAAGAACAGATCATGCCATTTGGAAATGTCCTAAGTATGTGTTTCAATTCTGTAAAATATTTTAAAAAGCTTATGTGAGGGAGAAAGCATACAGTGATAGATTTAAACACCTCAAACATAAGCAGAGAGGGGTGTGTGTTTGTGTGTGTGTGTGTGTGTGAGAGAGAGAGAGAGAGAGAGAGAGAGAGAGAGAGAGAGAGAGAGAGAGAGAGAGAGAGAGAAGGAGAGGGAGAAAGAGAGGGAGGGAGAGGGAGGGAGAGAATAAGACAGAAAGAGACTGTCACTGTCCTTGATATTTTAGCATTACTTTCAATTAATCAACAATTTTCAATCTATGGCTACTCAAAATCTGTCCATATTTATCATAAAGCCTGCTGAAAACAAACTGACTCACCAAGTATCCTATAATAAACCATTTATTTATGAAAACTTATCAGCTGACTGATTGAATTTCTACACAAAATCTTTCTAACTGACCAAAGTAACTGATTAAATATGATTAGTGATTTCCAAAGCAATCCTTGTGGTCTACATCAATAATAATTTTATAGTTTCAATATTTAGTAGTGACAAAGTTTTATAACTTGCTTCTAAAACAAGAGAGCTAAATTGTAATAATCTAGAGAGAATTAAAAAGAAAGTAAATTAATAACGAAGTAAAAAATGTCAGTGTGATTCCTAGTTTCATAGTCATATTTTAAATTATAATTTTAACTTTACATGAAAAACTGTTAAGATTTCACTTTTACATTTTAAAAAAATGTTTCAAATATGAAAGATTAAAAACAAATCATAGAAAAAGATATTGTGCATCTGTGTGAACCACCTGATACTTTCTAAATCACAAGAAAGTCATGCTTTTGATCTCTTAACAGAACAAAAAATTAATCTATTCAATTAATCCCTTAAAGCTAATCACTGTTAGTCTGGCCTACTTAAATCAGTCATGCTAAAGTTAAATTCAGTAAGATAGAAATGTTCCAGTTTGTTAAAAGAACACTGAAATATTTGATGGTTAAATAAACTGTTGGGGGGGAGCTAACTCATTGAAGGTACTGAGATTTTACCAAACACAGAATTAATCTTTATTGAATAGAACCATTCACAAATCAAATCTCACTGTACTTCAATACTTTCAAGCAGCGCTAATCAATTACAAACCTTTTCTAGTGCTTCAAAACTCATGTGCTTTCAATTTTACACACTGGTGGTCCTAAAGTACTATATTGGGGCTGAGTTAAGACATTCTGTATCACAACTTTTTTTTCAATAAATATTCATCTAGAGGGTTTTTTTTTCCTCTCAAGAGCTGCTCACATGAAAACTGTGGTAATATTTTTATACTGTACTTCTTTGTTAAAGCAAAAGGTTAAGGGTTACCTAAATACCTCAAATACACACACACACACACACACACACACACATACATATACACACTGTACACAGGAAAAAGTAAGTATTCATATAAAAAAATCCAATGGGACTGGATTATTTATTTTTGCATTTCCTATGATTAATGATGCACCCGAGCATAGCTGAAGACTGATGGCAAAACAGGGTAATCTCAAATTCCTATCCGAAGCACACAACTGCCAGCCTTCTATTGCTGGCCTAACATCCCAAGACAGTGACAATTCTAAACTAATAGTGAACTCATGTGAAAGCTCACCATAATAAGCATGAATATAGCAAATGCTACTACCAAGCAAGTTTTTAGAGACATTTTTATATAATGCGTTCACTGGAAGTATTTATTCTCTAGTGTCTCTTTAAAAACAGACAAATGGGAAAAACAATTCAGTGGGGAAAATATCCTTCTTTAAAAACCTAAAATTCTAATGCCTATTTTTTCTATTCATTTATCAAGCCAAACATTAATATTAAATTGATACCAGCAAAAACACTGCCAGTTTAGGCAGACTTCCCATGGGGTTGTCTTAATGCATTATTTTTTTCTTATCATTCCAGTAAATTCTATGTAACAGCCACTCAAGATAAAATTCTACAAGAGAAAAGAAAAAAGCTGTCACTAAGCTCCTGTAACATAAGTTGTAAACTCTAATACTTGATATTTTATTTTTACAGTACAGGGCATCGAACTCAGGACCTTGCGCTTGTGAGGCAGGTGCTTATTCCACTGAACTATATCCCTAGCAATACTTGATATTTTAGAAATGGTAAAATATGGAAAATCTTCACACCAAATCTGAAATTTCCAGTATTTTAAAACAAATCTTTGAAAAAGGAAGTCTCAGATAATGCCACTGTGTTCTTTAATACAATCTTGTCATATAAAAAAATTATACAATTTATGGGATATGTATTTTGATTAATGTGCTACAATTAAAAAAATAGGGCAACTCTATACTTTATTCAAAGGGAGTTTCCTTATAATCTTACCCATGGTTAACCACAAGCTTTTGTCCATTCAACAGGAAATATACATAAAACAAACCATACATTCCCACATAACTTTTTAAGACCTATATAGCAACTGAGATTAAATGCTCCTTTATTATAGTGTATACAATATTTTCCCTTTATATATATTCTTAGGAATTTCCTCCCCCTTTTTACTACTAATAAGGACATAGGACTCAAGTTTGAAATAGTGTTGAATGGATGTAAGAAACACCCTATAAAACATTTTAAATACTAGTTATTGATGAACAGGCATTAACTCTAAAGGATATTTTTTCATAAACATGCTTCCTTCTAATAAATAGAGACTATAGAGCTTAATATAAAGTATTTTCTGCAAATAAGATGAGCTATAGAATTTTTTAAATTGCTTTAAAGGCTAGTTGTTAATTAAGCATTTACTCTTTCCATTGGAAAAAATCTTTGCTATCATGCACTGCCTGTAAACATTCTACATTGTTATTAACACTGAAATCCCAACATACAGAGGCTAGGAATGGAGCTCAGCGGTAGAGTACCCACTTCTCATGCATGAGGCCGAGTTTAATCCCCAGCACCAGCAAGAGGGGTAAAAATTCAATATATATCCAAGGACTAAATATTATGAAAATACCAAGTATGATTTTAGCTCTAAATGAAAGATACTAATTTACCTTGATTAAATAATTGTCACCTTTTAAATCTATTGCCTACAAGAAATGGAATTTTTCAATATACACACAAATGAATTTCCAATAAAATTTAAGATAGGTAAAATATAATATACTGATATTAGAAAATTTACCAAGTTAAAACTGCTTTCAAAATGTATATTTAAGATTTTGATAACTACTCTGTTATCTCCACTACTTCTGCCATTTTTCTTAAGAAATGATACATGATTTACAGCAGATCAGTAACATTCCAAACAAGTTAGATCTAACTATTCTATGTAAAGGCACATAATTTTTACTATAAAGTCAAATAAATTAATTTTATTATACTATTCAGTTACAATGACTTTTTTAACATGAATCATGTCTACTAGAATCATTATACCATCCACTATACACATACATTTACAAAAGATTAAGGTAAAAATCCAAATACACATTCATAGACTCCCATAAAATTACACAAACCTTGAGTGTGCCAAACTATTATTTACATATTTCTTATGGTCAGATATCTCACAACTAAACTAATTTTGTGGTCCAGTAAAAGCAAAAAAAATTTTTAAAAACTAGCCAAAATATGTAACAATCATCAATGAAGTTTTAAAAACATATAAGCATAGATTTTCTTTAGAAAAATTAGGATAATGATGTGGTATTCCACAAAACTTTATATGACCCTGAAGATATTATTATATAGAAACAAAATACCTGCCCTACATATTCAACTTAAATTCCTTTTGGCTATCAATTTGACTTAAAATTTTTATAAACAGTCCACATACCAGTGACTATAGAACTTAGAAAAATGATTATAAACCAAGAAAAGAAAATAAAGAGACAGTGTTCATACCTCCTGAAAAATAATTATTTTTGAACTGGACCAATATAGGAATGTCAGTCTCAAAATCCAATAGATTAGGCACCTATTAAGAAATTCAAGACATAACTAATATTAAATTTATAAAATTCAAGGACATTATGCTTCAGTTAAAAACTTGCATAACAATTAGAAATTGTCATCCGTTAAATAAATCACTGCACTTTGCAAGGGCAAATATGAATGGAATTAATCTGCTAAAAGATCCCTATTTATGGATACTATCTCACTGAGCACTCCTAGCTTGGCACCAAGCAGCTGTATCTCCTATACATGTACTCAGTCTCCAAGTAAATGACTTGGGTAAACAGTGCATGGGATTTTACATTTCTCATATCTTTCTATTATAATTATAATTAATTTTATTTTTTAATCTCTGAACTTGTCAATTTAAGACTTCAAATTACTAGGACAATCTTTAAGTGAATGATAGCTATTTCTACCAAATAATTGAAAAGTATTTAAATTAATCTAATCAACATGCATTCACTCTGAAGCTTAAAATAATCATCACATTTATCTTAATATGGAATAATGTGCATATTCTACAATTTCAACCCATTGCTGTATCACTGCAACTTGGTCCTAGAAAATAAGTGCACGACGAATACCATAAAGACTAAGGGTGCAGATTCCTTTTAAGTAATAATAAACCTATTATATCTTGTATTTCAAAAAATCCTACTTTTGGAAAAAAATAAATTCATTTTATTTTATAAATTGATCTCAGACTACAGGTATATGTAATGACAGACAGTACAGTATCACAAAAGAAACGTCTTATGCTAACCTACAGTGTATCAATCACTGTGTTTTCTCTAAAACCGGTAATTATGAGCAAGTAAGCATTTCACGTTAAGGACCTAAACACCCAATTCAAAAAAAGTAAGGCATTTTGACAGGTCCATGAAAAAATACCCATCAAAAGAGTAGCATCGTAACATTATATAATACAAATTACTACAAAAGATAATCTAGCAAAATTAATTTTTACCCCTTGCAAAATTGATACAGCTTTTAGATTAGTCATCTTTTGATAAAATGCAGAGGAAAAATGCTACTGTTCTAACAAATACAAGTTCAATATAAAAATGAAACAGATACAAAGAGAATGTACTACATTTGTAAAGCAATGTGAACATGAAGCTCATTGTAATCCAACCTTTGATCATTAATCCAAATTTTTTCTCTACAGTAGAAATACTTTTATAGTCAACTTCAATATTCACACAAACATTTTTATATTCTCCCAGTTACTAAAATACATACATACATGCACATCATCTATCCATTCTCGCTCTCTTTCTCTCTCACACACACACCACCTTTAGTAACTTTAGGAAGTAAATTAATATTTTTTAAACACTTTGCTACCAGAATCTACATTTAAAAAGCACTACTATCTAAAATAAATACGGGCAGTAAGTACTGTTAGAATTTCACTTTTTATTTAGTAGTAAATTTTTAAAAATATATTTCCCTTATAGCATCCGCAGGCATATTACAGCATATTTTAGTGTATTATTATTATTAGGAAAACCATGCAGCAATATTTTGAAATTTTCACTCATAAGTATCAAGAGAGAAAATTTAAAGCCTTAAGGTATCAGACTTACTTTTATTTTCATAAATACTCTGAATCAAGACATATTTAAATAACTATTTTTTAAAAGAGCAAAATATTTGGTTTAAATTGCTAAATTATGTTACTAAGTAGTTAAATCTCTCTACATACACAATAAATTTTTACTGAGACATAGTCAAGCCATTTCCTTAGCTATGAAATTAAATCATGAGCTCCAACAAATAACAATATTTTGTACAAAGTATTTACTTACAAATTGTATATTACATGTACAAAAAATATGAAGGGATTTTCTATAATGAAATCGCATACACCTCAAGTTTTTCTGTTTCAATCTTTTTTATTCAAATACATGGTCAAGTCACCGTGTTTTTATGATACAAAAACAATGAATTATTTTTACAACGCAGCTTTAAAGGAAACTTTAAGAAAAAACAAACATTATAAACCGACATATTTATTGAAAGGAAGCTCTGAAAACAATGTGATCTAAAAATTTATATATTCAAAATATAAGAAGTAAACAAGAAAATGCCAACAAATGCCTAAAATAAAACTACCTAACAATAAAAATAAAGGAAGCCAACTCTCTGTACAGGACATATACATGTCCTTATTAGTATAAAAGTTTGAATTCATACATGCCTTTTGAACTGTTCAAGTGAACAGAACAACTCACTAGCTACTGAATTTTCTTCTAAACTGACAAGACTAAAAAGAAATACCTAACTCCTAACTTTACCATTACAATGTGTTATTCTTTAGTCACAAAACTATTCTATAAATTATTCTAAATCTGCTGGAAAGCTTTGACCATTCCATTTTTCCTATACATACCTCTTCCTTATCAATTATGATGTATCTTCAGCATTTGAAGGAAAAAATGCAGCAAAACTTTTAATTGCATTTAAAACACCTAACCAACCCAAGGTTACTTTAAAAATACTTATTTCTAGAAGGCTAGAAAAACCTTAGTTTTTTAAAGCTGATGCATCTACACACAGAAAGCAACCTTCACTAAGTTCTTTTGCTACGCCATAGTGATTTGCTCCAGAAACTTAAGGGTACCTAAAACAACGAGCTACCTGTTCTAGCCACGCTTAGGAATGTGTCCAAATCATTTTTATTGGTTTAACCTTTATAGGAATGCTACATATCCTCAGAGCAAAACATTTTGAATGTATTTATAATATGATACACTTCTGAGAAGCCATAGAAGAGAAAGCTAAAAACAAATGTAGACACTCCTCCATCCTTGCTTGTTACACATTTATTTTTATTTTAAATGATATCAGTCGGCCTAAATACTAAATAATTCTACTGGGAAAACTTTGGTACTACTGTAAGCAGAAATAAAAATGTATTTTAGAGAAAATAAAGTGTATTTAAATAAATTGTAACTAAGAAATAAAACTTAACATGACAGTGATGTCACATCCACAAATTTTAATAGATTCTAAATGCTCATTTCACATTACTTAGACATTAATCATGGAACCTAGAAATATATCAATCTTAAACTTATAGAACTTAGTCCTTACTGAATAAATTAAGCTGTGTTTTAAATTCTGAGAGTTTTTCAGAAATTGCTCTATGTAGCCTGTCTCGAGCTTTGTGCAAGTGGTACTTTATAAATGCCTGCAGGAGCTAATGCGTGCATTAGGTATATTTGCCAAACAATAACGTACAATATTCTGCTTCCTCACACTATGGTTCATCATTCATTAACATGAACCTTGCCACTAAAGAAGCTGTTCTCTTAAAATGGCAAACAACTTGTGAGCATTTCCAGATGTAGCACTCTCACATATACACAAAAATCACAGGCAAATTCTCAAAACATTCTAAATTAATAAAAATGCAGTAAAAACAGTCACTGGTTAATACTTCAATGATTACTGTTAATTTTAAATTAAGGGCTAATTGCCCTGTATTTCAAAGTTTTAAATTTGTAAGAGCACCGATTTCAGGTAGCTGCCAGTAGGTTAAAACACCAAGTACATTTCAGTGTCATACAAGATTCTACTGCAATGGAATTTGAACTTCTGATCATTACTGAGCATGCAAGAATAAAAGCATAATGCTATTTTCTTTTCAGATTTTTTTAATCCTACATTAATACAAACTTGGGTTCAGCTACATTATTTTCATTCTCTCACCAATTTTTTTTATAAAACATCCAATAGGCATGAGATTATGCTAACTAAAATGGAAATTTGTATGCAGCCTACTTGTGTGAAGCAGGCCTGGAACTGGGATGCGACACAGGCATCCAAGGTGCAGAACTGAAAGAAGTTCACTCTTCTACAACCTTGCATGACAGTCTCCGAAGCTCAGTGCCTGGGCTCTGCTGGCCTTCCTTCATCCTGACCTGTTTTGGAGCACATTTGTACAAACCACTCCATAAAGCTCCTACTAAGCAAACACCAAAAGTTTAGAAATTTTCCTCAAAAAATTCTAACAAAAATATCTTGCAAAGTAAGTTAAATATCTTACTACCTTGTCCATAATACATTTTTTTAAACTGGATAAGCTCCATTTAAGAGTTTGCAGAGCTACACATGACTGTCACAGTCTAACAGTATCCAAATATGGCTGATCAACAGATTTATCTGAGGGGCTCTGGAGTAAGGCACAGGCGAGGAGAGCCTCAAGAACCTTTTTATGCAAAGCTCCCTTTATAGGTCAGCCAGGAGATAGACAAATTTTAATATGCCCAGAAATTAGCTGCAGACATGATGAGCATACAAAATATGCTAATTTTAAACTGCCTTCCCACTAAAGATTCTTGTTCACAAGAAAACATTATAGTTACTTTCTTTCCTTATCTTTTAGTGCAGATATTATTCAATGGTTATATGTCCAATAAGCAATATTAATATAAAATGATATGTTCAATAAGACAAAGAGTCAAAAACATTAATAGTTTTATTTCTCTAATAGATTGAAATAGCTATTCTAAGTATATAATAATTTGTTCCAAGAACTTAAGCTTTAAATAAAGTTAATTTGCTCATATCAGCATATTTTAAAAATCAAAGTACCTAACACAGCCCCTGATTTTTATAGCATGTTCTTCTTCAACTGAAGCTGTACTTTGTTTTACGTTAGCTTTTCTTTTGTTTACTGTGCCAGGTACAAGTGCTAAATACTTTGTAAGCATTATTTCCTTTAATTTGCATCAATCTCATACTAAATGGGCAGCATAATTATTTGCAGATGAGGAAACAAAATGAGGTAATGAGTCCTGCCCAGGGTCACACCGCTGAACAGCTGATCAAGTTCAAGTGCATACCCTTAAAGAAGTAATTTTCTCATTCACAATTTCATCTGTAAAGGTGTTCGTTTTCAGAAACATAATTACTCGAAATTTATTAACTGACAAAACATAAAAAGAGATAATCTTTGTGTCTTCTAATTATCCTAATGCATGTATTTTAGTAATACTGATCAGAAAGAACCAAACCAATTAAGAACACATAAAAGTGGATCAAGGGATATGATTTAGTTTAGGCTTAAGAAATGAAAGTTTCAAACAACTACATAATTCTTAACCGATCATTATCCTTAATATTTATACTATATAATACATATTTAATATGATTTGACAATATCATTTTAGAGTTAAAAATTAAAACTCTTAAATTGAACACCAGGAACCTAGACTATGCCTTACAAATAAAATTAAAATAGTTACGCATGGACTCTGGTGTTAGTCTTAGAATCAACTCCTAGTTCCTGTATTTTTCTGGGGTATTACCTGTATCACAGTTTCATTACCCCACCTAAAAAGTCCTGCATACCCACCCTTAGGCTAAGTGACTTCTACAAGCATTATTTTTAAATTTTAATAATTATAATCTATCCAGTTGTAGTTCATTTCATAGCCCAAAGATTTATTGATAACAGTGCATCTTTTTTCTTTGCCTACCAAAAACATACTGTGCAAGATTCTAGGAAGGAAATCTTTGACAATGTACTGCATACCTCAATTTCATCCACAATTAATTCAATACTATTACTTCAAAAAACTTCTCAGAGAAGTCCCAAAGGGCTGTAGCTATTTTTCTCCCTGGCAAAACACAGAAATAAAGCTGTAAGAATACATTCTTCAGTCTGTATGGCTCCAATGAGAAAAGATGTCCTGGCCAGGAGCTATCTTTTTATATAAGACAGTGTCTGTAATATACATAGGCAATGACCCACAAAAATAGAGATCACAGTAGCTAGATGGGACATTTCACAAAGAGGAGAAAAGAAAGCTGTTTGGGGAACTACAAATGTCAACAAACTTTTCCATCATTCTACACCCACATTTAATTTGGTAAGCAGTGTGTTTTATGATCAAACCAACAACTTTAAAAAGCCTAGATAACATGAACTCACCTACTAATCTAGAAGTACACATTTTAGAACATTTTTGTTTTAGTTTTAATTTAAAAACATCTAGTGACAAAGGGTAAAAATTACTTTGACTTGAACAACTAAGGTAAGAGAAAAAAGCAATGAAATGGGCAAACCGTAATACAAATATGAAAATAACTACTGAATAGAAGTGCAGAGTCCTCACTGGTTGAATTAGTATTACAAGTTCTCAGCTTCAAGTACCCTACCTGGCAGTGGAGGCAAGAAGTTAGAAAAAGATGTAGTTAGAAATAAAGTGTGATAGGGAAGAAACTTTA
Source organism: Dinomys branickii (assembly GCA_004027595.1). Taxonomy (NCBI): domain Eukaryota; kingdom Metazoa; phylum Chordata; class Mammalia; order Rodentia; family Dinomyidae; genus Dinomys; species Dinomys branickii. The sequence goes on from PVLD010000211.1 coordinate 89,630, forward strand.
CTATCTTTAAACTCTGCAAGTATTCAGTTACCTCAATAGAGGCCACTAAACAGATGCCACGAGACAAAAACTTTTCTGTGCCCTCAGAATTGTTAATCAAAGCAGTAAAGAGTTTGAGAATGGCATGGTGATTCAATAATCACAAATCTAATATAAAAAACAGACAGGACATGAAAAATATGAGTAACTTAAATATATTACAAAGAAAAGGATTTGGTGGAGTTACTCAAGGAGAGAAAAATAAGGAAAATAGGATTGCAGCCTATACAGAATAGTGATGATGTTACTGACTATGAAGAAAATAAGAAAGGATAGAAAGAGTTTTGTCCTTGTCATTATTAAAGCTATACAGTATTTGGGGGAATGTAAGTATGAAATTATATATAACACAATCCCATTGTTTTAATTATACAGAAGTGTACTCATGCATTAAGAGGAACTCAGAACAGTAACAGTTACATTTAGATAGTAAGATTAGGGAAGACTTGATTTTTAATATGTACTTGTCAATATATTTCAACTAGAAAACATAAATATATACTAGTTTTAAAATAAGTCAATTTTCTCTAATGCTTGAAAAACTTATTTTGCCTGAACCCATACCAAAAAATGATATGTAGAACAATATTTTAATTTTTCTATGTTCAAGTTAAAAGAAAGCAAGGAAATTCCTCCTGATTAGTAACTATTTTTAAGTGGGAAAAATTATCACAAAAACCATAGAATCCCATGGAAATATGACAGATATAGTAAGGGCTTTGGTGTTAAGTTTAAACCCTTGAGCAGCTATTTAAGCTTCCTGTGTCTTAATTTTCTCATCTATAAAAATATTACCACTTACTTGTAAGTTTTCTGTGGAAAGTAAGTAATCTTATATCAGATTTCATAAGTTATAAATAATGATCAACTTTGCTATCCTTAAGTCCTCTGAGGTTTACCTGGAACACTCAGTGTGGCCCCACACCAGCTGCACTAGCAGGACCTCCACATCTTTAAAGGACATAATATCCAAAGCAGGTACCACCCCATGCCTCCCAGCTCAGAATTTGCAATGCGCTCCAATAAGATCTCTGGGGAAAACAGTTTGAGAAGTCCTGCTCAAAACAATCTTTAACTAAGGGATTGTCCAATTCATTTATAGTTACCAGCTCCCCAAAGCTATCTATCTCACCTCTGGTAGAGCTCCTAATACTGAGAAGCACACCAAAAACAAAAAAAGAAAGAAAAGAAAGCACACCTAGTGCTTTACTCCTAATCCTTAATTCTGAACTCAAGAGACTTAACAGAAAAAGTTTCACCTAATTCTATGTCTAAAATACAATTTTTCAAGAATTCTCATGTTCATCTACCACTCTTGTTTATTCACAATGCTGAACAAGAAAGAGTTCTATCTGTACAAATCTCTCTTGTAAAATAGTATCTTCAGTAATTGTGAGACACTTTGCAAATTATTAAACTCACAATTGTACTTATAGGTGCTAGTCTATACTTTTCCACATTGTAAAAGTTTGCACCACACCCAGTTGCCATAGCTGGCCCACATTCCTGAGAGCAGTGTGTATAAGGCACGGTACAGGCTCCTAGGACTCACCTAGATACTCAAAAGCAAGCTTTTAATGAGCCATGTGAGATCTTAGCCAGCCAAATGCCTCAAACTGACACGTCTAGAGACTTTAATTTTATAACGAGTCTCCTTTTGATATTCTGTACTACTGTTTTTTTTCTTTCCATAACTACTGATTGACTAAAACAAAACATAGAAGATAACTGTAAATATGAAAAACTGTCAAGCCAAAGAATAATTCAAATTTCTTTACTGAGAGATAAAAGGTTATATGAAGGAAATATGACCAAAAAAGGAACACCCTCGAGAATGAGAAGCACAATGAAACATGAGATTGTAACAGAGCTCCCAGACACTCTGCTCCTCTGAAGGAACTTCTCAGATTACTTCAAGCAGAACCTGCAACTTTTACCTTTCACACAGTTGGAAACACCCCCATTTATTTGGCCTAAACTTCCTCCTACATATACACTTATCCTTGCTCCCCACCAATAAAGCAGACTTGCCCTTAGCTGCTCATATCTGCATCTTTTCATTCATGGTCCAGAGTTCTAACTCTTCCTTAAGAGTATTTCTTTTTGAGTATCACCTCGAACAGTAACACAATCACTTAATTTCTTTACAACAGGTACACCAAGAACTATGAAGAGAGTACAGAAAAAATTTTACATTATTACAAGTTAAGACCAAATTGAAAACAGCATATTAACTTTTTGTATTAGTAAATTTTATATAAACCAGCACTTTACTCTTGGCTAAGAAGTCTTAGGAAAAAACCCTGAATAGGAAAGGTGAGTCTGCCTTAAAGACAAGAGAAATATATTGAGTGGAAAGAGATAAAAGGCCACTGTGAAAATAAAAAGACTAAGAGCCAGGACAAGGGAAATGAGACAAGTAGAAGATAGAGAATATTAAAATGTCCAAAACAGAAGATACCACTTAAGAGCAGGTTGATTTAGTAGTTGTCACTTCTTATAAGTTTAGAAATTTTCCATTCAACCTAGTTGAATCAGAACCAGGCAAACTGATTTATGTGGCAAATGGTCTGTGTATGAAAATGTTCCTCAGACATAAAAGGAAAAATTAGTCATCTGTCTGTCCTGCCTCACATGGATGCTCTGAGATTTAAATGATATAGGATAACAAAGCATTTATAAAATCTCAAGTTGTTTAAATGTGAGTTATTATAATTTAGTAAATTAAAAATTTGACTTTCTATTATAAAAGAATATGATTAGAACCTTTAAATGCCAATATAGGATTGAGTTGTCCAATTTTTACAAAAGAAAAAAACTTTGAAATCTTCCACAGCCCAACTAGATTCAAAGGCTCAACTCTATAAAATAATATGAATTTAAAATTATCTGAAAGCCAGTACCCCTTCCTCTAGCTCAATGGGACACAACATTTTTATCATGTACCCTACTACAAAAAATAAAAACCAGTAATGACAACCATCATATATGTACTTATAAATCATATGTAATTACACATAATCTGTTACTATTCTAACATTAACTATCTTATACATTACTCATGAAAACAGAAATGTTGCAGTATAAAATGTGGAACTCTACTGAAGCACCAAGTCTAAGTCAAAGCCCAACTACAAAACAGGCACAGTGGAGCTGTGAGGGTAGAAGGCAGTGAGAGAGAAGGAGGCCTCAGGGCTCATGAGAAATTCCTACAGTTTCAGTCAAATTACTACTCTTGAGATCAGAGAGCCCATTAGTTACTTTAGAAATAAATAAATCTGCTTCTATTTCATAGTGCTGTTTCCCTAAATTAAATAAAAAATGTAAGATTTAACCAAGTACTTGATTTTATGTTTACTGCCGACATACAGTTAAGGATACTGTCGACATAGTAAAGTCCCCACTGGCTTTTATGGAGAAACATTCTCTCAGGCCTCACTACCAAAAAACTGTCACACTCCTAAAAATTGTGTGTGATTCTGCCTGGACATGGATGAAATCTAGTTTCTCCCGATACATAATAGAACTATATACAATAATGCATCCCAGGGGCTGGGGATATAGCTCAGTGGAATAAGCGCTTGCCTTGCAAGTGCAGGGTCCTGAGTTCAATCCCCAGTACCGCAAAAAAAAAAAAAAAAAAAAAAAAAAAAAATGCATCCCTATCTGCTACAAAGCTTAAGAGCAAAAATTAGCAACCAGTGAAGGACTTGATTACATGCTTCTCTACATTATAACTTCCTGGAGTCTGTATCTCTATTTTTTTTGAATTTCACGTTATATCCCCCATCATACTGTAGTATAATTATTATAGACTCCTCAAATATTTGTTAAAATCATTTAACATACAAATGATAAAACTGAATGACCTAGCTGGTATAGTTAGCTTCCGACTCCTCTAGGACAGAAACCTGAGAGTCAGTTTTCACAGCCAATTCAGTAATCCCACAAATCCTTTAGACTGCAGTCTAACACGTGCCATGTCTCATTGTTTGCTACCCCTCACTCTCACAGCCATGACCTTTCACGTGGCCTTACTACAACAGGCCTCTGTCAGTCAAAATCCACCTGACAGGGTGCTTATTCTCGATCCTTCTCTATCAGCACAATGCACGTCATACCTGCAGCTTTTCAAAGCCTTTGCAAGGTTTCCTAAATTCTTTCTATATTTATCTTCATCTAATACCTGTCATTCTGTCTCAGTGTCTGTGTATAAGGTTTTCAATCTACTTATACAGGTATCTAAACATATATAATCCTTCTAAACTGGTGACTGTAGTGGAATTAAAACTACAAAATCCATTTTCCTCATTAAATGCTACAAGAACACCCAGTAAATAAAATGGGGCTGTTATAGGAACCTATTGGGGTGAGAGAAGGATTGAGAAGGTGGTTAGAACAACCCCAAAGCTCCCTCTCCTGAGCAGCCGCAAAGGAACTTCACAAAGCAGACACACAGCACACTGAGCTACATGCTCCTTGAAGACAGGATGTGTAGTGCTTTATTACTTGTCTCCTGTAAAAGGCAACACTATAAAACCAGACATTCCTGGAATCAAAATTCACCTCTGTCACTTACGTTTTCTACTCAAATCTTTAATCTCTCCGAACCTAAATCCACATCTGTAAACTGGAAATGGTAAAACTTATCTCATGTGATGATCACATGATCACAAGATACATACAGAAAATATGGCATAGTGTTGACAGCATGGATGCTCAAGACTTCCCATCCCCTCTCCTCTTACTTTCCTCTCACATCATCTAGCCAAACAGTTGACATATAACAGGAATTCAATAAACATTGCAGAAGAGGAAGGGGGAGAAAGACATTAAAGAAATACTACAAAAGGAAAAAAATATTTTTAAAATAACTTTTATTATTGAAAAAAAGATATGATAAAAAATTGCTTTCAATTAAAAAACTCATAAAGTATGGGTTCACTACCCACAAAAAGCCAAGACTAAAGATTTACACACGTGTGAAGGTGTTAATGATGTTTTACCTAAACATGGGGCCTCTGCCTGTAGTCTCAGCACACTGGAAGACTCAGGGAGGAAGAGCACAAGTTCAAACTTTCGCTGAGCAATTTAGCAAGACCCTATCTCAAAATTTTAAAAAAGGGCTAGTAGCTTAGCGCAAAGGCCCTGGGTTCAAGTCCCAGTGCTACAAGTGATGATGATGAAGAAGATGATGATGCCATCATATCAGGCTATAATTTAACCTCAATTTAAATTCAACAGCTAAAGAATTAAGAGATGTAATATATTAAACCACAATGAGCAATTCTGTTCTTAAATGAATCCTATGTTATTGGTTGATGTATGACTGTTACAGAACAGTGTTTCAATTTTCTTAAGATATGTTTCCATGTTTCCCAAGTTATAAATGTAAAGTTTTCCAACTGTATTTAAAATCTTTTGCTGACAGACATGCACAAAGGAAATATCTCAAGATAAATCACTTGGCCCCCAAAGACATAGAGATATATCATTATAGGCAAGATAAGCTTGGTGCAAACAAAATTTGCTCTGTTGATTTTTCTTCAATTATAAAATAAACTAATACAACAAGGCTTACATTCCATATATTTGGAAATTCTCTGACAACCTTGACTTCTGTCTATGAAAGTGAAGGAGTATATCCAAGTGCCAGAAAAAAATTCAAATAAAGGAAATAGCATATTGTGAGTTTTACCTCCAAGCAGAATGCTAAATCCCAAAGATTTTTCTGTATCAACAAGTTATAAATATCTCATGAAAACTTCTTTCTCTCAGAGCAGCAAGGCTAAAGATTTACCAATTTTGACCCCTAAAGATAAGTAATACCAAAATTTTCATTTGGCTTCATGAAAAATGTGAACTCTCTTCCTTCTCATTACCTATATGAAGGCTAAAATCAGTAATTATGCAATGACACTTTTTACTAAAAAATCATCTGTATTCCTAAAGCATATGTACATTTCTTTGAAACACTGTATATCTACTTTTCAGTAATTAATTCTGTGTATAGTTTGCACACTCATGTTTAAGAACAACTATACTAGAGGATTTAAATCACAGGGTATAAATCACAGGGTATTATTTTTCATCAATTACTTTGCCAGTTTTATATTTCATAATTAAGATTCTAGTGTAAACTAGATTAAGATTCAGTGTAAACTATAAAACACTATAATTGGTCACCTGTCAGCCACCTAAGAAGGCAAGCAAAATACGACTGTTACAACGCTCTCCCACCACTGCACAACCAGCCCATGTCTGCACTGTGCTCCTCGCTGGACATGAGCTTCTTCCTTATCTCCTAACTAAAGACACTTCGCTTAAGAAAAACTAATTTCAAGTAAAACTAGAAAGTTTCAAGTAAAACTAGAAATTGATATATAATTACTTTGTTTTTCTAAAGGTTTTATAAATCTTTAGGGGAAAAAGAGCTGAGCCAAAAATACAATTAAAAGTAATACTTGGTACCAATGTAAAGGCATATAAAATTAAGTCAGAGACTGTAAACTGCAATAGTACAATTCACCACAAAAGAAGGAACATGTCTGAAAAATGAGAAATTATATTATTATTTCTAACAAAAGTAGAACACAGGCTCCTTAAGATTAAGCATTTTGTCTTAATTATTGCTACTACGTCCAAAGCTAAGAACTCTAAATAGGTAGGTGTGTATTGAGTGAATAAACAAAAGCATTAGTACACAATAATCATCCAGCAGATGGACTGTCAACTGATTTTGGTCTAAGAACTATGTGTCACATGTCCATAATGGGATTCAAGGAACATGTACCAGAACATAACAGAACAGAACATAACAGTGTGTTAGGCAATTCCAACACCCACCATTCATGCTTTGCTCATAGGAAACTATTTCAATGAAGCAGAGGAATGATTCACATTCTGATTCTAGCTACCAATCTCACAAAAGACCATAACAAACAGTTCACACACTGGCTATGCTTAGGAGCATTTCTTTAAATGTTAAGAATGGAAATATGAGGAAAGGGGGAAAAATTAACTTCAAAGCAATGAATACTTCATAAAAGTAATGTTTTGTTGTTGAAAAGTGTGATCATAGATGCATCAACATGTCTTAAAGAACACTTACAAAATGTATAAAAGCAACCAAAAATTTTTTAAATATAATTTTTTTCCTAACATCAAATTCTAACTACAGAATTTAAGATATTACTATGTCTAAATGAATGAAATCTTTACATTTTCAGAGTACTTTCTAATTGCTGATCACAGAACTTAAAAAGCACATTAAGATTATGCTGTGAATAAAAATACTTCAAGTAGTATATATATATATATATAGCTCACCCATCAATCTAAAATAACTCAGTATTGTAATATCATCTTAAATATAAAAGTAAAATAAGAGCTGGTATTTTTTTTAATGAGGAATAAAGTTAAGTGTGGTGATGCATAACTTTAATCCCTGCTCTGGAGAGGTTGAGGCAGAAAAATTGCTACAAATTTAAGGCCAGCCTTGGCAACATAATCCAAGGCCAACCTGAAATATATAGTGAGATGCTGTCTCAAAAAAAAAAAAAAAAAAAAAAGGAACAAGAGATGGTCATATTAACATTGAGTTCTAACAAAGATGTACTAGCAAAGTGCACTGGGTTGATGTTTGGAAAATCAGACTTCAATGCCTAATTAACCTATGAATTCTACAACAGCGATGGTAAACCATTTAGAGCTTTCAATGATACAAACAGCCCACTACTGCATGCATGTTGAAGGTTTGCTGCCTCTGCCCTAGGACAAATCAGCCCATCACTTTGCTCTTCAGCTTCTTTATGAGTAAATACAGGGACTGACGTAACCAATTTCTAAAGACACTCAGATGTTCTTTCAGTCTAAGTAACCCACAATATTCAGATTCCTTTGAGTCTGAGTACCAGATAGGTGGCCCTGCAAAAGAATATGGGAAAGCCACACACAATGATCCTCACCAGTTATCCCAGCACTCTCATAGGCTGAGGCAGAGGAATCACAAGTTTGAGCCCAACCTAGACAGTTTAGTGACTTAGAGAAATCTTACTTGAAAATACAAATGGAAAAACAAGGATAGGAATGTAGTTTAGTGCTAAGGCCCTGGACTAAGCCTCAGTACCACATAATTAAGACTATGTTGAAGTTCAACTATATCTGAAATCTTATAAAACCTAATTTGAAAGGTACAGACATTTATACAGAGATTTGCACCAAAGATCTATCTACAATACAAATGATTTACATGCATAAACTAATTTAAACCACACACAAAAAACCTTAAGAACATAATATTCTTATTTGGATTTTATAAATAAGAAACATTTCAAAGAGATATTTAAAAACAGCACTAGCAGGTTTCACTCATATTTGTAAGACTTTGTTAAGATACTCACTCATCTTTCCACAGACCATAAAGAAAGGACTACGACACAGAAATCTAAACTGTAAAATGTACCGCATGAGGTACAGTGTGAAAGATATCAATATGGTATGAGAATAATAGAGATGATTAAACATTATTTCTAAAATTAGTATTATGGATGCAAAAAAGGGTCCAATATAAAAATGCTCACAGACTTTAAGAAAATCAGACAACCAAAACAAAGCACTCATTTGACTTTCTACTTGTACACAGAGTATAAAGATTATCCATGGCCCTATTTCCTACTTTTCTATGTTGAAGATTTTAACCTCTTAACCAAAAGCACTCCATGAGGCTGTTCTAAATGATCCAACCCCTTGTGATCACAACTTCCCAGTCAGTATATATATATAAAAGTTAACACCCGAGAGGCACCAGGAACTATACAGAAAAAAAAAATATATATATATAAACAAACAATCCCTGTAATCAGGGAGGGGAGATAGACAAATACATTGTTGTAAAACAGCAAATGAAGAATGAAGACTTCATATGAGAGGTACAAAGTGCCAAGAATACAGACAGGTGATTAGGAAGACTAGAGAAGTGAGAGGACTTTCTAGAGGGCATGCCCAACTTTTCTCTATTCTTCTCTTTTAATGACTACTTGTATTCTGCCTAATTTTAAACCTCATTGAAATCTCCAGCTCCTTCCTCCTCCCCATTTTTGTCCAAGTGGTCAGCTGCATTGTCTTTTGATCCCAGCCCTTTCTAACAGCCTATGCTTGAGATTAGAACTTCCAACACCTCAAATTTCAGTAACCTTCTGCCACACAGCCCTTCAAAGTTTTAAATCAAGTGATTTTTATTTCTGAGTGCTTCCGCAAAAAAGTACACAATCTTACTGCTGGAGCTCTTAGCAGATGCTCACTGCACTCTGGTGAGTCCTTGGCAACTTAGGTAACCCTATATCTAACCCACATGGGTTCTCTCTCAGAGTCTATTACTGCCATACAAATCTTCCTCACTCCCGACAATCTTTGCCAGAGGCTTTGCCTACTCCTTCTATGAATGGTAACTAAGCATAGCTAAAATTAAATATTACACCAGATATTTTTACAGATTAAAAAACAGTGACTGCACTAATCCAGCCACCTAGGAAAAAATCCTTATATTACTTCACAGTGAAAAGAAATTCAGTTCAAAAGGCTTACAAATAATCTTTGACTCAACACCTGACAGGCTTTGAAAATACAACACAAGGTCTGAGTACAGATGCATGCAATTCAACTCTGAAAACTGACATTAACCCTATATACCAAGAGTTAAGTGATTTTTTTTTTTAGAAAAGAAAGTATGTCAAATTTTCCTAGTTTATGAACTCTTACTGTAGATACAAATCTAATAAATTTGATCACTGGTCTATAATAGATTGAGAGCAGATTCCAAGTGGGGAAAGGTGAAACAAAGTCTATTACAGTCTGCTATTAGAGACTGAGTCTCATATGAAAACCACAAAATTAGCAGCTGCCAACGAGAGAAAATGTAAACTAAAAATGCATAAATTCAAATGAAATAACAAAGTAGGACAATTCACCATAAGAGCAAAGTACATATTATGCTTCTATGGAGGTCTGGGACATCACTGTAGTGCAAGTGGAGACAAAGGACTGCAGCTATACTTGGTGTTTTCTTCAGTGTCAAGCATTCATAATTTACTGTAGAAGCTGTCATTAAAATGCTCAGAAAAAATCCATCTAGATTATTCTAATGTGAATAAGATACATTAAATATATTCTTCATGAACTATGTTGCATAAACATGGACATATACACAATTATATTAGAATATAGGGTTATATACTAAAAAAATGAAGCTGGTCTTTTATTACCAACTATAGCCACCATTCAAAAGCAATAGATGATTTAAAATTAAGAGACTAAGTTGGCTGATTTTTAGTGTATTCACAGCACAATTTTATATTCATGCAAGAAAAACAAATATTAAAGAAAACTGAAGTTTTTTGGAGTCTTTAATCATACACTAGTTAACCAACCCACTCATTAGTTAGCTGTTTTTGCTCTTTCTATCCAGTACTGTTTATCAAATAAACTTTCTAAATGTAAAATTACTTCAATAATCAACTTTAGAAGTAAAGTGAAATGAAAGACAAATTTCTGAAATCTGAGGATACAGCAAAGAGCATAAAAAGAGAAATGAAACTGCTTAAATTTTTCACTTAGAATTTGTTTTGGAACTTGATGAAATGATTCCTAAAAATTCATCCACAGGAATAAAAATAAGAAAAGAGACCAGTAATATTTTTAAAGGTTTGTGGATGGACGTGAACTATAATACCAAATATTAAAACATATTAAGAAGCTATAATAACTAAAATAATGCAGTACTGGCAAAGGAATAGAAAATTCAGTGGAACAAAGAAAAAGTCAAAAGTAATAATTTATTATCTGATAAAGGTAGAATTTCATTTCTGAGGGAAAGGGAAGGCTTATATAATTTGTGGTGGTAAAACCACTGGCAAATCAATTTAAACTGTTTTAACTTAGAGCCTTCTTGACATCATGCAGCAACAAAATGGATTAAATATTATACTGCAGAAACTAAAAATCTGAAATAAGAAAGTACATGGAGATGCATATATATCAAAATTGAGGGTAGAACTTTAGGTCAAAGGCAGAAGCAACAAGATACTTAAAACTAATTAAGCTACATTAAAAATGAAAACACATGGGTTTTTAAAAGAATCACTACCAATAAAACTTAAAGAAACCAAAAGATTAAAAAAGAGGAAATGTCAAATATGAACAACAAATGTTCAAAGCATTTAATATATATTAAAACTCTTTCTTTAATAAATAGAAAAAAAAAAGAACTTGCCACCACAAAAGAAGAAAGTATGAATAGTCAAAATATTTTCAAGCTCTGCAATCAAAAGCTGCTAAACAACACAAAGTCTCTAGTGTTACATTGTAAAGAGAGTGAGATGGAGGGAGTATGACAGAAATGTAAATCAGTTTAAGTTTGCTGGACAAAAACTAAGTATCAACAAAGCCTTTGGACTTAAAAAGTACTCTTCTAAAGCTTTAAGATACCAGGTATCAAGATTTCACTATATCATTTTAGAATAATAGTAAAAAAAACCTGTAAGTAACCTAATGACTCAACAACAGAACATGACAGATATTCACACAGCAAAATACTACGTTCTAATACAAATGTTGATCACAGTATAGCGAAAAGGCAGTTACTAATTACAAAAGCCCAGTAATGGCTAAAAATCACTAGGACTAAGAACAGTTCACACATACACACCTCATGACTCTCCTCTGATAACAGATTGATAGCTTTTATGTTCTTTTTGTTTATCTGTACGAGGATCTTATCTCAATTAACTTAGAAATTCCATTTAGTAGTCAGTTTCTCTGAATAATAAGTGGCTTCCTTTTGTTTATTAAGGCTTCCTAAGTTAATTGAACAATGACTACAAACTTGAGCAAGGCTTAAATACACCCAACTCCCCAACAGTCACCTTTGTATGTTGCTATGCACAGCTCTCCATGTGTATTATTTATAAAAATAAATAAATAAAATCAAGTACAAAATTGTACTATGTACCAACATGAAAAAGAATATATTTGCTTGCACATAAATTCTTGTAGAATAAAAAGAATACAAATTGTTACTCAAAGTGAAGATCCTAAGCAACAGGGGTAGAGTAACACTTTACTGCTTATCTTTAAATGTGTAAATGAGTTACCTATTAAAAACTAAACTAATAATTCTTATATATATATATATATATATATGTTATATTACTCAATATTTGCAAGCCTACATGTTCTATCAGTGAGACTATAAGGCATTAAAGCCTTTAGAAAAGGTCATCAAAAATATTTAAAGTATGTTTTCTAGTATAGGAACTAGACTTTTAAGAATTAGTCTTAATGAAATATCCAACCACATGGTAGGTAGACTGTTGGAAAGTATTACAATGCTATTCCTAATACCAGAAAGTTACAAACAATATATTTAACAAGACATCATAGTTGAATATAAACTAATCCAGCTATAAATATAATACTATATATTTATCAACATGGAAAGTCTTACAACATATATTAAGACTCAAGTTACATACTAGTAATCACAGTAATAGCTTTTGGTATATACTCTTTTAATAAAATTTTTTCAATGCATTGGAAAAGAAATGGAAAGATAAATACCAAAGTAGTAGCAAAACATTAATTCAGGCAGTCTAAAATGGCCCTTACGATCTTTATGTAAGTTCTGATTTTTTCTTTGCAGAAATTAATATGACCGGCTTCTATAATAAGGAAATATAAAACACTACTTCTCGTAGAATAAAATGTTGACATGACAATTCAATTACCATACCCATTTCATTTCAAGGGCTTTTTAACTAGGGAGGGGAATTGTTATTAACATATAAATTTCATCAATACAGAAGTAAACCAGTATCTCCTGACTCTAAATCTGCAATCCTTTCCACTGTATCATGCTACCTTAATCACTCACTTGGACATGGCATTAGTTTTCTTCGTATTATTCGCTCATTAAAATATTTACGTTTTACTACAAATTGCAGATGAGTGAAATTTCATTTTACTCATTTTAAAAATAAAATTGAGACTTGAGACCATACTCAAGTCTCTTGAGACCATACTTTTTACTGATTAATTCTGAATTTGGTACATTTGGGGGAGGTGATTTTTTTTAAAGAAAATAAAAATTTTAAAACTAGATAATAGGACAGTAACAATGGTTAATACATTATATATGTTACATTTTAAACTTATTTTAAAAATAAACATTTCTCTGTTCACATACAAAAATATCACCAGTGCTTGATACAGAAATAATCTGTAAAGCCCAAAGGGGTGGCACATGCCTAGAATCTCAGCTAAGTGGGATGAGAGATACAGAGAGATGAAGACAGAAACAGAGACAGAGACAAAGAAGGGGAGAGAAAGGAAAGAAAAGAATTGAGTTGTACACTGAGGGAGGGTAACTGTTTAAAGACAACACCACACAAAAAGAATGTTATTCCTATTGAATACTAATTGCCAGGCCAACCTCCCAAAAATGTACTTTACCCCACTTCCCTACTAAACTCTACCAATCAGTCTGTATAATAGGGAGAAAGCTGTAACAGGTTAATAGCACTCTACCAGTCACGACAAAGCTAGTGATAATGTGATTGTTTTATGACAAAGAAAACTATCAAAAGTAAAAGAAAGCAGTCAGCCAAAGATAACAAGTAAGATCAGTTTTCACTATTCTCTAAAAAAGTGGTTTGTGGGCTCTGGTCTGTCCTAGGAAAACAAATATTCTAGTTAGAAAACCTCAGCAACATTTTCTTTAAAAATATATGGTATTTTAAGATTTTTGAAAAAGCTGAAGCGTTAATACATTAATATTATCACAAAATAAGTCTTTTTATTTGTCTGGTTGCAATGTACACTGTGTAAGTGTCTCACAATGCAGAGAGTCAAAAACCTGCTCTGGCAAACTCAAACATTGCCATGAGCCTTCAGAATCTACAAAAAGATACATTGTTCTCTCCCAGTAGTCTACGATTCTTTTCTAAAACTATGCTTTTCTAATCTAGACTGTTCACATTCTGCACTAACAGAACTTATGATAAGGTACTCAGTACATAATCACAGAAATCAAACTTTGATTTTCTATAAAAAGTTACTAACTGCCTAATGATAATATTTTCAGTATTGAAGAATCCATTTTTACCCACTACCTTTTTTTACTGATTAATTCTGAATTTGGTACATGGGGGGGGTTTCTTTTCAAAGAAAATAAAAATTTTAAAACTAGATCATAGGACAGTAACAATGGTTAATACATTACATATGGTTACATTTAAATTAGTTGCCCAGAGTACAAGATATTGTCCAAACAATAGTAGTACAGAGATTTCTTTTCAATAAACTAAGAGAAATTAGCAGTATAACTACCTTAACTACCTTTTATATATTTTTTTTCTTGCTTTGCCCTTCTTTTCTCTATTCCCCCATCCCAGTTTATCTTTCCTTTTGAAGTTTCTTCCCCTTTGAAAATATCTGTTGCACATTTTGGATCTTACTCTTTCAGTTTCTCACACTAGGGAGACAACACAATGTTTACACGTGTGTCTGGTTTATTTCACTTATGAGTATGGTCTCAAGTTGCATCCATTTACATATAAAAGCCTCCAGTTTGTTCTTTTATGGCTGACTAGTACTCCATAGTGTAAAAAGATGACATCATTCCTTGGTTGATTGGCATTTGGATTATTTCCTACATCTAGCTATTACAAATTGTGCTGCTATAAACACGGGGGCTCATATATTGCTATGGTATGATTCAATTCTTCTGAGAAGATACCCAGCAGAAGAATAGCTCAATCAAATGGAATCTTCAATTCCAGGTTTTTGAGGAATCTAGACACTGATTTCCACAGTAGTTGTACCAGTCTCCATTCCCACCAACAGTGGAAAAGGGTTCCTTTTCCCCCACAGCTCTTCCAGCATTTGTTATTGGTTGATTTCTTGATAACAGCCTTTCTTGCCGGGGTAAGATGGAATCTCAGCATTGTTTTAATTTGCATCTCTCAAGTGACCAGTGATGTTGAAAATTTTTTCATATATTTATTTACTGTTTGTTTTTCTTCCTCTGAGAAGTGTTTATTCATCTCAGAAACCCATTTTTGGAGTGGGCCTTTAAATTTGGGAGTTCAGATTTTTTTGAGTTCTTTATATATTCTCAGTAGTGCTCCTTTGTCTGAGGAACAGTTGGCAAACATTCTCACATTGTGGGTTGTATCTTCACTATATAGGTGGTTGCGCTTGCTGTGCAAAAACTTTTTAGTAAGTTGTTGAGATTCCAGTTGTTGATTCTTTGCAATAGTTCCTATGTAATTTATCTTTTAATATTTAGATCTTTGATCCACTTCGAATTTAGTTTAGTTTTATGCATGGTGAAAGATATGGGACCAATTTCAATCTTTGGCACATGCACAGCTTGTTTGTCCAGCTCCATTTATTAAAGAGGCTGTCTTTCTTCCAGTGAATGTTTTTGGTACCTTTGTCAAAGATAAGGTGGCTGAGGGTGTCTGGAGTTGTTTCTGCCTCTTCTAATCTGTTTGTTTGACCTTCGGGTCTGTTTTGGTTTTTTTTTTGTTTTTTGCCAGTACCAGGCTGTTTCTATCACACTACTTTTATACTACAATTTCAAGTCAGGGATTGTGATTCCCTGCCTTGTCTTTGTTGCCTAGAATTGCCTTTGCTATTCTAGGTCTCTTCTGGTTCCAAGTGAATTTTAGGATTTCTTTCTAATTCTGTGAAATATAATATTGGAGTTTAGATCAGAAGTGCACTAAATCTGTGTAACAGTTTTAGAAGTATGGCCATTTTCACTATATTGGTTATTCCCAGACAAGAGCATGGGGTATCTTTCCATATTCTGATATCCTCTGCAATCTCCTTTTTCAGAGTACTGTACTTTTCAGTGTAGAGGTCTTTTACATAGTTAGACCTTTGTTAGATTGATTCCTAGGTATTTCATTTTGGGGGGTGTTGTTGTGAAAGGTGTTGTTTCCCTAATTTCTCTCTGTGAGTTTGTTCTTTATGTGCAGAAAGGCTATTTATTTTTGAGTGCTGACTTTGAAACCTGCTATGCTACTGGATTTCCTTATTAAATCTAGCAATTTTTTAGTGGAGCTTGGGGATCTTCTATGTAGAGTATCATGTCATCTACAAATAATAACTACTTTCTTTCCTATGATTATTATTTTTTTCTCTTTTCTAATTGCTCTGGTTAAAGTTTTCAGGACTATGTTGAATAACGATGGAGACAATGGACATCCTTGTCTTTTTCCTGATTTTAGAACACTTGCAGTTTTTGTCCATTTAGTATGATGTTGGCTCTTGGTTCATCACAGATGGCTTTTATTAGACTGAGATAAAGACCATCTAATTTTCTGTAGGGTTTTTATTATGAATGGGTGCTGGACATTGTCAAACACTTTCCCTGTTTATTGAGATGACTGTATGATTTTTGTTCTTCACTCTGTTAACATGGTTACTGATTTATATATGTTGAACCATCCTTGCATCCCTGGGATGAATCCCACTTGGTCATGTATATAATCTTCTTGATTTGCTACATCCTGTTTGCCAGTATCTTACTGAGGATTTTTGCATCTGTTCATTAGGGAGATTGGTCTGTAATCCTCTTTCTTAGTTGGGTGCTTCTCTGATTTAGTATCAGGGTAATACTTGCTTCCAGGAATGAATTTGGGAGTACTGCTTCCCTTTCAATTTTCTTAAAGAATTTGAGAAGTACTAGTGTTAGGTCTTCTCTAAATTTCTTGCAGAATTCAGCAGTGAATCCAATGGGGCATAGGCTTTTCTTTGTTGGTAGGTTTTCAATTCTATCTTTGATTTTATTGATCAATATTGCCTCATTTAGGATTTTTATATATTTTTGATCAGCTTTGGTAATATGTATATAGGAATCTGTCCATTTCTTCTGCATTTTCCATCTTATTAGAATACAAGTTTCAAAGTAGGTATAGAGATCTGGATTTCTGTGGGATCCACTGTCATTTCACCCTTACCATTCCTGATTGCATAGATTTGAGTCTTTTCTTTCCTTTTTTTGATGAGGCTGGACAAGAGTTTGTTAATTTTAATTTAATCTTTAAAAAAAAACAATGAATCATTGTTTTTTTGTATTATTCTTCAGTCTTCAATGCATTAATTTCTGCTATGAAGTTTATAATTTCCTCCCTCATACTACCTTTGGCTTAGCCTTCTCTTCTTTTTCAGTAAGTTTCAGGTTCACCATTAAGTTGTTTATCTGCGCTTGGTTTGTTGTACTTTGTTTTCCTTATTGTGTCCCATAAGTTCTGGTATATTATATTGTCATTATCATCATTGTAGAAATTGTCTAATTTATTCTTTAATTTCATCTGTGACCCATTAGTTGTTCAGGAGGATGCTATTTAATCTCCATGTGTTTATGAAGTTCCTGTGGTTTCTTTTGTCACTGATTTCCAATTTCATTGTGTTATGGTCTGATAATATGCATGGGATAATTTCAATTCCTTTGCACTTACTTAAGCATGTTCTAAGAGCCAGCACATAGTCTATTTTGGAGAACATCCTGTGTGCAGCTGAGAAGAATGTGTATTCTGAAGTTGTAGGGTGGAACATTCTGTAGACATCCACTAAGTCCATTTGTTAAAAAATTTGGTTCAGTTCTAATACTTCATTATTGATTTTGTCTAGTTGATCTTTTTGTGACAGTAGGGTATTGAGATCTCCAATGCAACTGTAATAGTGCTTATTTGATTTTCATCCCCTTAATATTTGTTTTATATAGTTGGGTGCACTGGTATTTGTGGTATACATTTTTGATTGTTCTCTCTCCTCTTGGGATTATTCCCCCTCTCAAGGATGCAATGACCTTTACCTCTCTTAATCAGTCTTGGCTTGAAATTCACTGTGTCTGCAAACAGAATAGCTACCCCTGCTTCTCTCTGGATTCCTGTCCCATGGAGTACTGTTTTCTATCTTGTGACTTCCAACCTATGAATGTGTTTCTGAATTGAATTTATTTCTTCTATGCAGCATACTGTTGCATCTTGCTTCTTGATCCATTATGCTGGTGAGTGTCTTTTGATTAGTGAATTAAGACCATTAACATTGACAAGTATAACCAGTATGTACTGACTTATCCTTGTCATGTTATTTTCCTGTTGTTCATTCCCCTTCTTGTTTTTTCCCCTCCCTCTGTTTAATTGTTTGCCTTGCCTAGTGGATTCCTTCTGTTAAGGTTCATGGTGTTATAGTCCTTGTTATCTCTTTCTAGAATGGCTGGTCTTAACTTTCCTCAGACATTCTTTGTCATAGAAATATATTTCTCCATCGGTTTCGAAAGGTAGTTTGGATTGAAAGAATTTTTTCCTTTAGAAATTGAAATACTTTACTCCAAGCTCTCCTTGACTTAGGGTTTGTACTGAGAAGTCAGCTGGGATTCCGATGGGCCCTCTTTTACAGGTAATTTGTTTCTTTTCCTTAACAGCTTTTAACACTCTACTCTTGTGTTGAATTTCTGGAATCATTACTATGATACACCTCACTGTGTTTTTTTTTAATCATGGCTAATTGGAGTTTTATATGCCTCACTTATATGTATGCCAATTTCCTTTTTATACCAGGAAAGTTTTCTGCTATGATCTCTGTGAGCAGTTTTTTTTTACATCATTTGTGCTATCTCCTGCTTTTTCACTGACTCCAATCAATCTTAAGTTATTCTTCCTTGCCTCATCTAGCAGCTGCTGGAGTGATATCTCATGGTCCCTTGCTATTTTTAAGAAATCTTTCATTTCAGGATCATTAATCATAAGCCTGTCCTCACACTGGCTTAAACTGCAGCAGATACTCTCAATGTCATTTTTACTCTCCTGGATATCTGCTTCAATCTGCTTTATGGATTCTACTTCTTTCCTATGCTGGCATACACTGATTCAAAAATTTTCTTAAGCTCCTCTATATTTTTGTCTGTATCTGCTCTAGAGTCCTTAAACATGGCTTTCATTGTGGACATCATCTCTGCAGTTCTCTGAGAAATTATTTCTGATTTGGCATTTTCCAGAGCCTCATTCATTTGCTTTTTTGTTCCCACTTCAGAGAGGTCAGGTGGGTGGCTTCTGAATTGTTCCACCTGGGTTTGCCTTTGGGGAACTGGATATCTGGGGCTGAGCCTTGTTTAAGTGTCTTCTCATTTTCTTTTCTTGTTTAATTCCTGCAGTGATATTTTTAAACTGCCTATGGTGGGTTGCTTTACTGCTAGTACTTACAACCCTCAAGAAATGACTGCTTCTCTGCAGTATCTTCCAGGTATAACTGGTTTTTGGGTTTTGAGTCTGTTGAAGATCCTACCTCTTCAATTTGTTGGGGATGAGAAGTTGCTGCCTGTTTGGCCCAGCCCTGGTTCTTTAGCACTGTACCACAGCATTTTGTGTGACCCTTAGTCAATCTCAGTCTTGAAATACCAGGAAGAGCAGCTGTTTAGAACAATTATGTCCCTTTTGGATAAAGTGGTACTATCAGTAAGAACAGTAGCAACAATCACAGGCTAGAAAATGACAAACTGAGGTAACCATTAATTTCCCACTTTTAAACATATGAACTAGATTTATAGTTATATATCAAAATCTAAAACAGACCAGAAAATTATATGCAGTATGTAAGTCCTTAATATGTCAGTTTTACCCTCAGGGGTTAAAATTTAAAAGGGGTTAGGGAAAAAATAGAGAGGTAGCAGAACAGGAAGAGATTAGAAGACTGGAGGACAAAGGGGGATCACACTAACTTTGGGAAACTGGTGCAGAAGATTGGAGGAAAAGAGAAAAGATTAAAAAAAAAAAAAACAGCAACCACAAAGAGGCTAGAAACTACATTCACAATCATACAGAAACAAAATCAAACAATGAAAGAGAGAAAAACAAAACAAAACCCAAAAACAAAATCACAGCAACAACAACAAAACGAGAGAGAGAGAAAAATAAGAAAACAAAAAAGTCTACTCTGTTATGTCTGCTGTCAGTGGTAGACAACCTGTGGAGACAGAGTCCCAACCCATGCTGATCTATACCAGCAAGCCAGCAATAGCTTTTTGTCAGAGTAACAGATAATCTCAGCAAGCCTATACCTTCTGGCTAAGACCAGACTCCTTTGTCCTGCAGCCATCAGCATATCTCCCATGATCTTGAGCCCAGACAGAGCTGGGAGCTGCTAGGTAGAGCCAGCAGCCACTCTGAGTTGAGCCCAGCAGATCCCTCTCAAAGATGGTTCCTGGCCAACTGCTTTCTTGCATGGGGCAACTGAGCCCTCAGCACTCACCTCCAGCTAGTGCAGTCCTTCACATCCACTGTTCCCCTCTACTGCTGCATCTCTAGGGAGACCTCTGGGGTCACCAGTCACTGTGTGTCCACGGTTTGAACCTCTTCTCTCATATATTGAGTCTCATCTCAGGAAGAAGGCACTACCAACTACTTCTTTCTCCTTCATTGAAGTTTCTCTCTTCACTCTCTCTGTGGGCTTCAGTTTATGCTTCAGATCCTTCCTGAGTCCAGAGGACCCACTTTCCTCCTTGTCTTCCTCACAGTGCTATAGTCCAGCATTTGGATGGTGACTCTCAGAGAGGCTCTTTTTCCACTGGTTACCACTGCCAACTTGGTGTTCCTTCTTAGCACATTTTTAAAGCCAACAAGTTTCCAAAATCTTGGAATAATAAAAACAACAAATGGACAAGACACTAATTTTGCAGCTACTAGAAATTTGGCAAATCTAGCTACAGAAAAATGAAGACCCAACGTTGAGGCTATGGCTCAGTAGCATATCACTTGCCTGCCATTGTAGGAGGGTTTGAGCACAATCCCCAGCCCAGCCACTACACACAAAAGGAAAACTATTATCCCAGCATAATAATCAAGTGCAGTGCAATACATTCAGAGCCATGGTCACAGGATTTCTAGAAATAAATAAATACACACACACACACACACACACACACACACACACAATTTCAGTAGTATTCATAGTGTCCACAATGGAAAATGAATGTAATATGTAGCCTACCATTCCAAACTGACATGCCAAAGTAGTGAAAACATAACATCCTCAAACTCTTAAGGAATTGTTTGACAATGACAACTTAAAAAAATCAATGACCATATCTAAAGGGGATATAAAATCAATAGGCCACATAATACGTACAATGTAATACATATATACACAGAACCCAGAAAAATATTCTATACGTGAGTTTTATGTTTTGTATTTCTTACGTTATATTCAATATAGTAGCCACTTGCTCCATGTACCTATTTAGCTTTAAATTAATTAAAATTCAATAAATAAAATATACAATTCATTTGCTCTGTCATGTAGCTTAATAAACACACTCAATAGGTACACATGACATAAATAACAAAATTACAAAAATGGAAATTTCTATCACTATAGAAAGTTCTACCAGACAGCATGTTGTAATGTAAGCAAATCCTTTTCTCTCTAAAGTTATGAACTCCTTCCCATAAAATTGTAAATATTTTCTCCTGTACTTAAAATACCTTTTATATACTTACCTATCAATATGCTGACCATAATTACTTTTGAAAAGATGATAATACCTATCATCACAGAGTTTACTAAGTACTTTAATACAATCTCATTTTTCTTTACATTAACCTTGTGAGTTAGAGAAATGCAAAATCCCTTATCTGAAATGGGTACTCCAGAATTCAGAAGCATTCAAATGGTAGAAACCTGTCTCCAAGCCATATGCTCCATAGCACCCTCAGAACATCTAGGGAAGCACCTAGGGACACAATTGATTATATACTATTCACATGAAGGGTTATATAAAGTCAAATGAAGGATATGTGAAGATTTTTTAAAAACTGCACATCAATGAGGACCTGCTTCTACCATCAAATTAGTTATAAACAGGATTTTTCCAGTCTATAAACAGCAACAGAACTGCAAATTTAGAAGGAGGAATCTAAGAATTTTTACCTATTTTTCCCCACATCAGGATCTGTGTAAGATTTCCATCATACAATTACTCCAATGACCAGCTCTGTGAATTTCAAGAACTCATTTCTAAAAGTGAGCAAGATGTTTTTCTCTGTGC
Source organism: Dinomys branickii (assembly GCA_004027595.1). Classification (NCBI taxonomy): domain Eukaryota; kingdom Metazoa; phylum Chordata; class Mammalia; order Rodentia; family Dinomyidae; genus Dinomys; species Dinomys branickii. The sequence goes on from PVLD010000211.1 coordinate 111,780, forward strand.
TAGTTATACTATTATTCTAAAATGAGAGCCCTAGTTATTTTTTTATGAGAGAATTGGTAGTGATAAACACAAAATCAAAATTCTATTTTGCCATATTTATAAAATGACACTTTTTAAACACAGGTGCTTAATTAGATCTAGAAGCTTAAACACTTACTATTTCTGGAAGAAAAAAGTATAACCAATTTTCATGACAATATTTTCATGTTCTCAATCTGGTTTTACAAGTTTCTGCCAGGCATGGGAGTGCATGTCTGTAATCCCAGCACTCAAAAGGCTGAGGCAGGAGGATCACTTCAAGTTTGAGGCCAGCTGGGGCCAGCTTGAATGCCACAGCAACCCCATCTCCAAAACACTTAAAACACACACATATACACCTTCAGGAAAGATTGTGACCAAGTTTACATTGCAATGTGACAATCTTCATGATTATTATAAAGTAGAGTAGATCTTAAAATATCCCAAACAAATGCATTTCACACAAAAATATGTTTAAACACATGTTTTAGTGTAATTCAAGTATTAGGAGTTAAAGTATTACTTAATGATGAAATATAAAAATAGACTTTCTACAACATGGCCATATTTATGCCCAAAATTATGAAATATCACAAATATGACATCTAATAGGGAATATATAACTACATAATTTTGATAAAAAATTATTCTAGCTCTTAGTTACTGATATGCCCTTGCTGAATTGGTGCTTAGGAATAGGAAAACTGAAACAAATCATCCCTGGCATTACTGAACCACCTTTGGAATATTAATGTATCTGTTAGCACTTTTTACGTTCCAGAGCTTCTCTTTCTTTCATAAGGATACAATATTTGAAGCAAGCCTATGTCAGCTTAAAAACTAATAGCTTACTGATAATTCAGTTATGGACACATCAGGGCTTCTTAAAGCTGATTAAGGTTAAGAAGAAACATACTCTTTCACAGTTCTTTTGTACATACAACAATGCTGCAGTCTATTAGTGTAGCAATGGATAAAATGTTGCCATTCATCCCAAAAATTCCCAAGAGAAAAATTTTACTGAGACACTAGGTCAATTTTGAACAAGTTGTGTTTGAGGCACTAACAGCACAGCCCAAGGACATTCCAGGAAGTGTCAGAACATAGACCTACAGTTGGAGGCTGACCCTGAACATATTACTCCCACCTCTGCACTGCATGGAATTGTTCGTATCCTATTTCATGACAATCAGTTGACTTTGTGCTCTCATCTACTGCTTCTTAAAGGCACTGAGATCTCATCAGTCCTCAATGAATGCTGATTTTTAAAAATTCAAACTTGTAAAACTATATAATTAAAAGACAAGTTTTACTGTGTGTAAAGAAAACTGATTTTAATAACTTTTTTCAACTGAACACAGTGGTACACACCTGTAATCCCAGCTACTTAGGTAGCTGAGGAGGCAGGAGGGTCACAAAATGGAGACCACCCTGGGCAACTTAGCAAGATGATTTCTCAAAATTTAAAAACATAAAAAATAAAAGAGGGTTTGGAGATGTACTTCCTTGGTAAAGCACCTCTAGGTTCAATCCCCAGTCCACAAAAAAGGAAAAATAAATTTTCAATCTGTGGATTTTACATAAAGATGAAATTTTCATTTTGAAGAATTCTTACAATATAAAAAAATGTTTTTTAAAAAAACATGGTTACAGAATGGCTAAGCTACCAAGCTGTGAAACCCAACATCATCACCAGCTCTATAAACCTGACCAAGTAAAAAGTGACAAGGCAAGAAATAGATAAATGGTAAAATAAAGGGAAGAGCAAGCATTAAAATTCTTAAGTTTGTTAAAATATCTGCAGTATAAACAAAAAAGATTTCACTTTTAATTTATATACTACGTAAGTTCAGTAACTTAAAAAACTTCTGAACCCTTCCAGCCAGTATCATCCAAAGAGCTATAATAAACACCGTACAGCAAATATGCTATGTGTTCTAGGTATAAGGTAAAAGGGCAGTTCACATCATTCCGACCCACTAGTAACTATATGACATTACTCCTCAATCTTAAATCTACAGATTCATTTCCTAAAGACTGTTTTACCTGTGGTATTTATTATTCATCTTAAAATATGGCAAGATCTATAAAGGCCCTAATATCACAGACTGGCTGCCAGTTCCTTATTATATAGCAAATCATGACAATTTCAGTTGTGACTGCCAACTGGATACCTTTCAAGAAAAACTAATTCCTGGAAATGACACTACTTTTACCCATTTAGACAGTAGGGAACTCATTAACAGTGAGTGCACAGGGAGACAGTGGCAGTAGAGAGCTGGGAAATACCAATACAAATAGCAGCAATGAAGTAAGGATTCATGCAATGAAACTCCTACGGCACAAAATAAATTTGGCAGCTTCAATCTATACTTTCCCACTTGAACAAAGCATATAAGCCAAGATCAAATATATAATGATTCCATTTTCATACAATGGAAAACATAAAAATCTTATACCAACAGAAATGAATGATAAACTAGAAGAGATTCCCCTAATTTAGGTCCTATTTCCCTTTCTGTGAAGAAATTCATAAGGAGAAAAAAATAACTTCAGACTCTAAATGATGAATGCTAACTACTAGGTGTGGCCTAAGAGGTCTAAAATAGAAGGAAAATATATATTTCTTCCAGAATTGTAGCCAACAATAACTTTTGCATTCTGGATCCAGCTTAGGTACATTAGTTGGGAAGATGTTTGCAAAAGTATTTAATGGGAAAGTGCTGAATTTAGTTTTATTTCTTCAGTATTTTTGGTGTTTTGAACATTAATTTACTCCTTAAAATTTTTATTAGTACATATTTGACATACAAAGTGTTTCCATTCCTTGTGTGGAGCTGGCACGTGTACATAACACGTCTTCATTCTTCTCCATCCCCTTTCCCTCCCTCCGTCTTGTGATCCCTATTTCTTCATTTCTGTAAATGGCTTGAGGTTCTTCAAGTGCTTAAAGAACCTCTCCTAAGTATAAACTACAAAAGAAAATACCATAGTTTTTTTTAGAGCAAGCTATTTTTACAGATCAGAGGTCAAAGATTCAGTCTCTGAATACAGGTATTTTAAAAAATCTTTTACATTTTCCCCAACATTCCAAAATGCAGTGATTTCAAGTACTATTGAAACTACAAACTAATCTAGGCTCACAGAATTAAGACATTTGAGGAAAATTGAAAACTTCTCTGGAAACATTTCAACAATCTAAAAATATAATCAGTCTCAAAATTTCTAAATTTAAAATAATAATAAACAATCTATGACACATTCGGGCAAATAACAATCACAAATGTGTTTACATGAGTATTCATTCCACCTTTTATAAGGATGAGCCAGTATCCATTTTTCAAGTATAGTAAACCACTGTGACATTTTTATCTAATTTTGTCTCTTATGCACATGGCTTTTTAAATGTTATCATAGATTATTTCACATCCACTGATAAAATACAAATTACTTCCAAGCTAAGTCTATAAATTCTATTTCTATTGTTTTTCCTCAAGGTGAGTAAATTTAAAATAGCCACATTCGTAGCATCAAAGACATACTCACATCATACTCTGCAACTCCGCCACAAAGCTGATAGCCTTCCCTGTACTTCTTCCACTACTCGAAGTGGCAGCTGACATTGGGCTAGCTGCAGTATTATTCATCTAAATAGAAATGAGAAATGAAGCTTTCAAAATGTACTTTAAATAAATGTGTGAGAAAATAGAATCAGTTATGTTATTCCTGATAATTCTTGTTTCGTATGATCTTATTTGCTTAATTAATATTCTTTACTGAAATAAAATTATCGTGACAAAAAGTTTCCTAGTCATGTAAGATCACAAACAAATATTCTCTTGGATGATAATTCAATACCTATTCTGCAACATGTATGTAACAAAAATACTGATTTAAAATATTTTAACAGACCTCAGTGGTCTTAATCATGTGTTCCAGGGAGCCCTAAGATTAGCAATTCTTCAGGGCTGGCTACCAGTGGCCCCTAAGGACACACAAATAGCCAGCTTCATCCAGACAATAACAACAACAATCTGATTTTTCTATTTTATATATGAAGGTTCCAAGTAAGACTTCATTTAAAGAAAGTTCTGTGGCTCTAAGATACAAAAACACAAAACTACAGCACAATCTCATCTCTATTTGAAACCAAGTCTCAAATACAAATTCAAATAAGTCAGTATATCTGAAGTATTTTTATATGCTACAATCTATAGGTAGACAACTTTCAATTTAAAATATGATGTTTCCTCATAAAACTAAAATGATGCTTAATGAGAAAACAATGCCAATCTTTATGTATATCATTATATTTTATGCATGTGGCAGTAAACAAGAATTAGTAAACAAGAATTACTCGCTGGGTGTGGTAATACACACCTGTAATCCCAATATTCTGACAGACTGAGACAAGAAAATTCTAAATTCAAGCCCAGCCTGGGCAACTTAGCAAGGCTCTGTTTCAAAATAGAAAATTAAAAAAGGGCCAGGAATACAGCTCAGCACAAAGGCCCTGGGTTCAACCTCCAATACAGGGGAAACACCACTGATAGGAGTCAAAATAACAATACAACATAAAATTAAAGCCTCAACTACTACATAATAAGTACTCAATAAGTGGTATTATTTCATACATGCATGTAGACTTTGCAAGTATTATAATCTTCCTTCAAAATACTTATAAAACCAGGTATCATGGCATATGCCTGTAATCCCAGGACTCTGAGAGGTTAAAGCAGGAGGAATGTAAACTCTAACCCAGCCTAAGCAATCTAGAGAAATGATGTCTTGAAACAAAGAGTAGAGTTGGGAATATAGTTTAATGTAAAGGCTTTGAGTTCAATACCTAGTACCACAAATAAACAAAAATTAAAAAAAAATAAAAATACTTTGCTGATTCTAAAGAACAGAACAAATGTTAAAGCAGCAGAGAGAATTTACAACCTAAGTTTGGAGAGCGGGCTCCAGAGCTGTTACCATACAAAAGGCTGGATATGCTGCTTGAGTCAGGAGGCGAGTAAGCAGGCAACGAAGGGGTACAGAAAGACCTTTACCATGCTGACTTAAGGGACACTCCCCAGGAAGCTGATTAAGGGGTATCTTAAAGAAAATTAAAGAACGGTGGGCACGTTCCCAAGGGTGGAGGGTTTTGACCAAGTGAGGCCCATCTGATCCTGATCACCTAGCCAAGATCCTTATTTCCTGGGCCTGTTCTTACCACTGATTACCTTGCCCACATGCAGTTCCTAACCCATTACACAATGTACAGGTGAGGACAGTGGCTTCAGGGCCCTCCTGCTGACCCCAAAGCTCACGGTAAAGAAAGAAAACATCCTTTATTAGATATCTATGGATGACAGGGCTCTAGGGAGGCTAAATTCAGAGCAGGGATAAGATCTAATCTCAGTGCTCTTGCTTCAAGGAGAAAGTACCTTGGTTCAATTTCCAGCTCTGCTACTTTGCTATGGTTTTGGATGACTTACTTAACTTCTCCATGCTTATTTCCTCATCTATAAAGTGGGAACAACAGTCTCAGTACTGTGAGGGTTGTTGTGAGAATGAGTTAACATATATAAAAACTCAGAATAATACCTAGCACACAGTAAACACAATAAATGTTACTTATGGAATAACAACAAGATCTTTAAGAATTCTCTCTTCTTGCAGACATGGTGGTGTATGCCTATAAATCCCACATTCCTGGAAGCCAAAGCAGGAAATTGGAAAGTTCAAACCCAACCAGGAGCGACTTAGGGAGATCCAGCCTCAAAATATAAAAACCTTAAAAAAAAAAGAGCTAGAATTGCAGTTAAGTGTATAGGCCCTGGGTGCATCCCCAGTACCAAAAAGAAAAAAAAAAAATTGCTCCTTCTTGAGCTCCTGACAGCTTTCATTACAAATTTAGATCACCTTTATTTCATAATGACTCAAAGTTTTAAAAACATGAATACTAAGACCTCAATGCAATTCAACAAATTAAGTAGTTCCCTTACAGAGCAAGTTCCCTATTCACTGTTGATATCACAACTACAGTCACTCTTACCTTTGCGGACTCCCGCACTCTGTAATTTGTGTGAAGCCAAACTTCTCCTTTGTTTTCCCCTTTCCTCCTGTTCTGCTGTGCCTCTGTATGTGGCCCATCTATATGGTCTCTCCTCCTGCCTCAATTCATTGCCCACAATGATGGAAAATTTATCTTCATAATATATCCCTTTAATCTGCCATGCAGTTAACAGAAAGAACTAAGTCCTGGGTCACTCATCACCACCTGAGATGTGTGGGTTGAGCTAACAAACGAGCAACTACCAGCCACTACCTGAGGTGGCTCTGGTAGAAAGTTTCTAGGAAGGAAACAAAACAAGGTCTTGAATACCCCCCAAATACCCTTTCTGATCTTATTCTGAGGGCCCTAAGGGCCAGGCCCAAACCACTACACAAAGAACCCAACACCACAGAAACAGAAGGAAAAATTTCCACTCAAGCCTAAAATCCAAAAATCTAAAACCATCACTTCTTTTAAACCTAAAGACTTCTGAAGTTACTACTTTTTTCCACTTTTTCCACAAATGAGATATGAAAAGAAACATTACTTGTTGACACTTGGGTTAAAAAATTGGGTTTTACCCGTCGAGGGGGGGAGAGAGGGTGGGAAACCAAGGACTTGAACAGCATTCCAGCAGAATTAGGACAAAATGATGGGGGGGGGAGGCCAGGCATGGTGGCATATGCCTATAGTCAATCCCAGCACTTGAGAGGCTGAGGCAGGGGGATCTCTGGGAGTTCAAGGCTAGCCTGGCTACACAGAGAATTCAGGATCAGCCTGTACTAGAAATGAGACTCTGTCTCAAAAAAAAAAAAGAGCCTAGATTTTGAAGAACCTCAGAAAATGTTCCTGAGGCTGACAAAGAAATCTTGAAGATATGTTGCACTGAGCTACATCCCAGCCCTTTTTTTATTTTGAGACAGGACCTGTCCCTAACTCTTAAATTGCCAGGGCTGGGCTCCGATTTATAATCTTCCTGCCTCAGCCTCCCACAGTGCTGAAATTACAGAAGCGAGCCACCACTCCTACCCAGTTATTCTGTTTTATCTCTTTCTGGAGACAACATAATAAAGCAAATTCTTATTAAAATACTGCTTTGGGCTGGGGTATAGCTCAGAGGTAAAGCGTTTTTCTAACATCCACAAGGCCCTGGGTTCCATCCCCAGCACAAGAAAAAGAAACAGCTTTCGTCTCTTCAGTTGTCTCTCTGCCACAAATGTTTCACATCAATGGTATTTAATGGTAAGAGCTAAAGGGTCCCAATACTAGTCTATTATAACCATGATCATCCTTTCACAGTCAAGCTATTCAATTTTTAAATCAAACAGGTGAATAACATTTTTCTTGACATCATGAGCTGAGAGTTCATTAGACTTTAAAATAACTATTTCCTGTACCCACGTTTTTTTGAAGATTTAGATAATTAACTTCTTTAGACATTAACTTCTTTACACATCAAAGTCCTATCATCCTGATGCTTTATTTCCTTTCTTCCAGACATTAAAAAAAAAAGTCTGTTAAAAGCAGAAGCACTCAAGTCAATTTTCTCTAATAAATACAGTTAACATGGAACTGAAAACCTACTGTAATCTTCTCAATGGGTTAATGTCCTGCAGTTGTTTCAGCTTTCAGTTCAAATGCAGCTGTTCGCCATATTTTACAAAATGAATTCAGATGTGCAGATTGGGACCTAGATTATTTCAACATGCCATAGTTTAAATGTGAACCTGAGGAATAAGTTCATTTCTGATTAATACTAGGTAAACTTGATCACTAAACCAATAACCAATACTATTTCACAATGGCAAAATACTATCCTAAACGAAAAAACATTTTTCTTTTAATTTAAAGCAGTGGAGGTTAAGGGCATTACTTTCTTCAAAAAATACTACTACCAAAAATGTCTAATTATAGTGAAGTAATACATCACAAAAAGTGAACCAAGCAAAATGCAATGAACACATCACTGGGTTTTCATATGGGGGTCATATTTTGGATGACTAAAGGTCCAAAGAAGAAATAACATGAGAAACAGCTTTAAACTTAGAAGACCTCAAAGAATTAGGAATCTTACTACTAGTTTCTGCACCCTCAAAGCAATAGCAAAATCTGGACTGTGAAATCTATTAGTTTATCAATTAAAAAATAATGGAATTTATTATCACTTTGTCTGTATTACTGCTGAGGAAAACTAATTCAGATCTATGTACTGATTGAGCATCTACAGTTTCAATTTTAATCATCATAATCTGAACACCTCACATACGTTAATAAAAATGTTTATACTTCAAACATTTTCATAATGTTTTAAATATAAAACACCCAACACTACTATACACTGCATTTTAGTACTGCTGTATAGAAACTCAAGTTACATCATGTTGGCCTGCTGGGGGAGGGACCCAAGTTAGATTTTCGTGGGTGAGGTGCCAAAGTTAAAGAACATGCGTGTGCCAGACATCAGCAACAGCAGGCAGTATGGAGCAGAGCACAAGAGCGCAAGAGCAGCCTGTGTCTTTATTGTATAACTCTTATACAGGTTGTTAGCTCATATTTACACTCTTACATAGGATAGTGCCTTAACCAACACGTGTGTATTTACTTGTGCTAAGTCATGGTTACATAACTGTATGCCACTGTGCATCTGTGCTAGACAAGTGCGGCCTCATCCTCAGGTGTCCTTAGATGCTCCTGAGCTTTCAAGCAATCTGAGTGGTTCCCCACATTTCATAATCTAAACTTCTACTGATGTGAAAAATAATACCAAAAAGCCAGTCACTAAGAATACAAAAATATTTGAAAGTCCAAAATATCCACAAAATTCTACAACTGGTGTTAAGAATTATCAATGGTAATTACAATATACAATATTAATATATGCTCCCTTCAAGTGGACTTTGGAAGATTTTTTAAAACCTGGTTTTTAAATTTGTTCAACCAATCCACCCCCTTTTTCCACAGCAGTTAAATCATTCAGTATCTGCCAAACCACAGCATACTCTTTCGCATCCTTACTCCTACAGTTCTATCTGCAGCCTATCTTGAAACAGTGCAATACCTCTCAACCTGTCACAGTCCTAGTGGTCCACTAGAATCTGACCATACTCATGATCTCCAGGAAGCCTCTCCACCTACACAACTATAAAGAACCCACCTTTCTCTTAGCCACTTATATTAGCTTAGTATTAATTACTTTAGTGCACATTAATTATTGCAGTTTGATACTACACTTCTGCCCCACATCAAATCCCTGGTCAGACTACTTGTCCATGACACCACTTTCCTAATCCACAGAGAAGTACAAGCCACCACTTTAAAACCTCTCCACTCTCCTCTACCAATGCTACTGCATCCTCCCTGTAACCCCTCCTCATACAATAACAGCCTGGCACTCTCTTTAAAGCCAATATCATCTGTGCTTTGAGTTAGTCATTCATTACCCCTAACTGGGTACCCACTACAGGTTAAACACAGAACAGTAAGCTAGGGATATAGTGGCAGCTAAGCCCAACAAAAAGAAATACACTATAATACCAGAAAGAAGCACATACACAAATATATATTATGCTTCTTTAGTGTTACAATAACCTAAGTTTCTGTTCCATGTGCTCCCACCATATTGAGTACTCTCTTACCCAAATACTGAACTTCCCAGAACTCTGGGAGGGAGGCAGTTTAGAGAGCAACTTGAATGACTTAGCTAGACCCTGATACAAAATTTTTAAACAACGTTTAAAGGGTTGCCAATGTAGCTAGTGCAAAGGCTCTGGGTTCAACAACCAGTATTAGAGGGAGGGCAGAAGGAAAAGAAGGAAGGAGGGAGGGGGAAGAGGAAGGAGGGATTGATTTTAGACAGATGGATAATCAACTCTAACAAACCAAAACACAACGATTCAGATTGGTAGGAGGGAGACCAAAAACACATGAGCAGACTTTAGACTACAATTTGACACTCACTAATTTCATCCAACTCCCTCATTTTTCAGGTGAGGAAACTGCAGTCCAGAGAGGTTTCTTGAACTGCCCAAGGACACATCACATTTAGTGATACAAGCTGGGACCAAAACTGAGGTCCCCTGACTCCTGGTCCAGATTTCTTTCTACTGTACATGAGGAACACACAAATAAAAGGTTACCACAATTAACTCCCAAGACCTCCACAATGTGTTCGTCAAAGTGAATTTTGTTATGAAATACCTGCCTACACTCCACAGTGGGCTCTGGAGTTCAAATAGTCTCTGACCCTGAACCATATAACCTTGGGCAGGTCATCGCACCTTTCTGCCTAGTTCCCTCATCTTTAAAATGCAACTTAAAATATTCCTCTTATCAGGGCTAGGGAAATAGCTTAGTGGCACAAGTGCCTGCCTGGCAAACTCAAGGTCTTGAGTTTGATTGCCGGTATCAAAAAGAAATATTCCTCTCATTGGAGTATGAAACAATGTCCATGAAGCATTTAGGACAGGGCCTGGTACATATAAAGCACTCAGCTCATGTGAACAATTAATGATAATGAATCCAAGCAAAAGTACAGCTTTCTGAAAACACTGCACAAAGGATTATCATTAAGCATGTCATATATTCTCAAAGAAAGATTACAGCAACATAAAGTAAAATATACAGGCCTCATCATAAAATCACTGTGGCATTTAAAATAAAAAGTACATGTCAAGTATTACAAATAATTTCTAGCTGTATTTTTTAGAAAAACTCATGTTTTTCAACTTTCTGCCTTGTGAATTCAATAAATACAGCATTTTTCCAATAACATACCATCTTCCAGATAACATGATTTTTCCATGTTATCTTTAACTTTCATTATCTACATATTAACTACTAGGTATTACTAGAGACAGAACTGCAGTGTAAAAACACCTGACAGACCATTTCAGAGTGTCATCAGGACCACATATAGCAATGATGGTCCTCCTTTTAGAGCTTTCAATGATAAAAACAGCCCTTTGTGGCACATGTCCCATAGGTTCACCAGCACTGGGATAACAAGTCACGGTAAATAACTGAGACACAGAAATCAACATAGTGGACAGAACACAGCGAGTGACCAGGAAAACCCTTGGCAGGACTAGAAGTTGTTTTGTGTTTGGTAGAGAATACATTGTAACCACATCAGCACCATTGTGACTTAAGAGTATTACTGTTCATTTAAAAAGAAAACTGGTTTTCTAATGATGCTGTGTTACATACTATGCTGTAACCTGAAACATAATTTTTGCAGATTTGGTGCCAGTCCTTACTGAAGGTAGTAGGTATACCAGGTGAAATAAAACCAATAAAATATAAAAATGTTTGTAAAATAAAGGAACTATGTATAAACATCATTCTTGTTTGATGCTCACCAACAATGTTGGTAAGATACTAATTCCATTTTTTGATGAGGAAATTGAGGCTCAGAGAAGTGAAATACTGTCACTGAAATCACAAAGAGAATAGAGCAGAAAGGTTAAAAGCTAGGGTTTTATGGGGGGGCGGTTGTTTTTTAGATACGATCCCATTGTGTAGATCAGGTTGGCCTTGAACTCATTATGTAGCCCAGCTGGCCTCAAACTCACAGCGATCCTCCTGCCTCAGCCTCCTAAGCGCTCGGATTATAAAAGCTGGGTTTTGCATTTGACTTCAAGTGCTCTTTCCAGGTTGTGGCCTCAGAACACTAATACTTTCATGCTCTAATAGTCAATAAATTTCAGGCAACAGTAACTAGCATTTATGAAGCTGCATCCATGGGTCACCTCATTGAACCTTTATGAGCAAAGAAATGGATGCTATTACTATCTTCATTTTATAAGTGAGGAAGCTGACACATCTCAGAAAGATGAAGTACTTTGCTCCAAATCAATAAGAGATCAAACCAATTGTGTCTAGCTCTTCATAAAATACTTCATTATAGTACACATTAATATAATAATATAGTTGACTGAATTATTTATTAAATGAACTATATAAGTAAAACCATTCTCTAGCATTCTAATACACAGCAAGTAGATTTCAGACTGATTTCCCTATTCCACCTCACTATAGAATAAACAGGTGTTATCTGAACACAAAAAATCATAAATTTGACTAATAGGCCGTTCTTTGCAGCCCCCTACACCAAAAGATCTTTTTTTTTTACATCCAAAAAGAACCAAAAACCAAGCAACTCAAGACGTCCATCCAAAGTAAAACCTTAAAATTAGCAGTGGCTTCACTGGGTAAGTCACTAATTAGCCCTTTCTGTATGGAATGTAGCAAGCATTAAACCCAAGGCCTTCACACAGAGCTACATGCCAGCCCCCTGCCCCGTTTTTTGAAACAAGGTCTCCCTAAATTGACAGGTTGTGCTAGAACCTGTCATCCTCCTTCCTCAGGCTCCCACAGTGCCGGGATTACAAGTGTTTGCCACAGCACCCAGGTCACTTGTTAGTCTCATTCTAGATACTAAAGAACAAAAGCAGTAACTGTCACTGTTTTAGAGCAAGTATATTTCTGAAACTGCAAAATGGTTAATCCTCTAAAATCGTGTATTATGAATTTCAACAAGCCTACAAGGATGGTGACTGGGTGATTATGTGGTCCCAACTGGGATAACTTTGATAGTGACAGAGGCTATCCCAAAGCTCAGAGGTCACCACAACTCATCAAACTGCTTATTGTATAAAAAGGTTTAAAACAAATCTTTCAAATAAAGAAGTTTCAAAAATAAAAAGTTGAAAAGTCATCATTTTGGTTAGTTTTAGTGAAAAAAAGTGGAAATCCATGATCACAATACAGTATAGTGATTGAAGAAAACTTTAGTTAGTGTTGCGATGGCTCTCCAGCTAAATGTGGCATTCGCTGCACAACCTAGAAGTCAGAAAAATGCTTTGCTTTAATTTACCAAGCTGTAAATAAATACTAACAGACGTATGCTTTGAACTATAGTATTTGAATGAATGGTATTATTTGAAGTATAATTTTTTTAAGGCAACAAAGTTCTAAGAGATGGGCTCTAATTTAAAACGCAACCAAAAGTTGAAAAGTGTTCTCAAAATTTATACCCCTGCTATTCCATGCAATAGCCACTAGCCAAATGTGGCCATTTAAACTGAAATTAATGAAATCAGAAATTCAGGTCCTCAAAGGCACTTGCCACATTTCAAGGGCCACGTGTGCTTGCCTGGTGGCTACCATACATAGACTGCACATTTCCACCACAGAAATCAGCGTCGCGGACCTACCTACACTTTGCCTGGATGTCGCAAGACACCAGGATGAAGAGCACTGGTTTTGCAAACGACTACCAAAAGGTGTTCCTCGCTGTCAAATCAAATTCTGCTTCTTTGAAACATTCACTAGAAATTCTACCAGTCCATTCATCAAGTCTTCGCAGAGGTCTTTTCCTCCCAAATAAACAATCTTTCTTTCTTTTTTTTTTTTAAATGACCGTGGTTAAAAGTTTAAGTTCCTGCCACCCCGAGACGTGGTAGTGCACAGGATCCTCTGGGGTGCCCCTGTAACGCTCCACTGGCTTTCTAACTTCACTCTCACGCTGTCAGGCCCAGGGGCCTAATTTTTTATTGCAACGAACAAAAAAGAGGACTCACATTCATTCTGTACTCCTAAAACACAGGGATCAAAAATATTTACAAGCCGCGTGGGGCTGCACGTCTCTAGTCCCAGCACTCAGGGAGGCTGAGGCAAAAGGATCACAAGTGCCCGTCCCCAAGGGGCAACTTAGCAAGGACCTGTCTTAAAATTTTAAAAGGTCTGGGGGTGTAATTCAGTGCAAAGGCCCTGGGTTCAATCCCCTGTACCCGTAAAAAAGAAAAAAAAAAAAGTCAAGCAGGGGGCGTGACGATTGTGCACTGTGTGGCAAGAACCTCTGTCTTGAACCAGTATTCCCGGCCCATTTTACAGACCCAAAAAGGGAGCAAAGAACTTAAAAAGGGCTCCGCGAGGGTCACAGGGAAGAAGCCTTCTTCCTCGCGGGCGCCTCCCTGTCACGAACGCCCCTGACTCTCCTCCCGCGCGTGGCCCCGACCCGCCGCGCGGCCCGCCGTTCCCGCCCCCGCGCCCCAACAACCTCTGCCTAAGGACACTGTAGGCACGGCGCGCGTCCCGCGTGGACGAGGAAGGGGCGGAGAAGGCGCGGCTTCCGCTGCTGGAGCCCGACACGCGATTGGAAGGGGCGGGCGGGGCAGAGATGGAGTAAGGGAAAGCTGACTGGGCGACGTAGCCCCAGAGGCACAAGATGGCGCGAGCGCGCCCAGGAGTGAGGCCGACCGCGTTCCCAGGCCTGGCAGCGCGGGCGCATGCGCACTGGGCACTGCGGCACTCCCTCCTTCCCGACAGCGCTCCTTCTTCCGCCACGCTCCGAGAGGCGGGGTGCAGTGTGTCCCAGGCGGTGTGGGGCCGCTGGGTGGGCGAGTGGGGGCTGCTGGGAAAGGCCAGGTGGGGTAGGTTTGGGGTCAGTCTTGCAGAAGTGGCCTGCCTGGGCTCAGGATCTGGTGGCTCTTGCTGGAAGTTTCTTTTCAACTCCAGGGTCCAGATTGGCAGTTGCAAGCCTCTCTTCAAAAACTGGGTGATCTGGACTCCTTACTACTCGCGTTCCCATTCCTTTCTATCCTCCCCAAGACTGGAGATTAAATCCTGGGCCTGCGAACTGAGCTGCATCCCCAGCCCTCTTACTTATTTAAATTTTGAGACAGGGTCTTGCCGATTTGCCCAGAGTGGGCGCGAATTTGTAAATCAGGCTGGACACCTAACACTCCCTCTCCTGGCACACCGCTCCCCATGCTGCCTTGCATAAAATCCTTGAGTTGTAGTGAGATAAGATCTGCTATTCATACCCCACACACACTTGTTTTACTAAGTGCAGGCATTTAAAGACTATGTTTTTGTGATTGAAGATTTTTTTGGAGTCTTTATGGACAAGCCATGTTTATTTTTCCTGAGGATTTGGGCCTGTGCCTTGTTTTTAAATCTAGCACCGCCAATGTTGAAGTGTACATCCTGTCCTCTCACGGTTGATTCTTACGGACGCAGTTCTTTAAATAATACATTCCTCAGACAACGATTTCAGATGCCTTTATCCTAAATCATTTGAAGGCTTATTTATATTTTTAACATTATGTTTAGCTCTTAGGAAAGAAAACTGATTATCCACGCTCACATCCAGGCCTACCACGTCAAATATATTTACTAGGGATTCAACTTTTAACCTTTACCAGGTCTTTTCAAGCGTTACTGTTTCCATTGTTTTCCTACCTATGAATATATGCTCTCTGCAGTAATCTCTCCTGCTTATGTTTTCTTGGTTTGGTTTGTTTTTGGTTTGGTTTGGTTTGGTTTGGTTTTGTGGTACCAGGTATTGAACTCAGGACCTTGCCCTTGCCGTGCTTATGTTTTTTTTTAAAATAGCAACTTGGTTATTTCCCCTGTGGATTACGGTTGTCTTGTTAAGTTTGTATTTAGTTTTAACAGTCCCAATACATCCATATTTGCCAAATGCTTCAATTTCAAAAACAAAGTATATTCAGGATATGAAAACTCAGCATAATGTGTAAGTGCTGGCCCAATTAATTCTAGGCAGAGTGTATAGTATAAGGGAAAGTAAAAGAAAGTAAAGGAAGACAGATCTATGTACCATAGTTGGAAAGGTTTTTTGAGTGTATTGTGAAGAAAATTAAAGAGAAAAGTTATCACACCTAAAGAAATACTCCCCCAAGCTGATTTTTTAAATTGAAATGATGTTCAACTAATGTTACCTACATAGTAGTTTTTGGCACATGAGTTTTACCTGCATAGGTGGACCCAAGACTTAGTTTACCAGAACAGAATGCATGTGTTCTCCTAACATCAGTATAATCAGGAATTAATGAAAGTGGCACATGGAGGAAAATTAGTTAATGGCACCGGCACAGGAAGCTTAAAAAGTCATTCTTAGAAAATTGTGAATCATTTTAATGGTAGAGATCTTAGCTTTAAAATCACACATTTTATACGAAATATATTTTCCAGTAGATTAATTTGAACTACCTAAACTAGCAACCATACCAGGGTATCTTAAGTATAACAAAGCTAAACAACAAAGCTGTTGCCAAAGTTAAGACTTTGATGACTACTGCCTCTCAGAAAAATAATTTCCAAAGTATGTGGGGGAAACATTAGGAGACAAAGCAAACTCATCACACCACAAAAATGTCTCTGTCTCTGACACAGTCACTAAAAGAAAATGAAGCATTGTTAGTGTACTGTAGATGTTGTGTACATTCCTCTGGCATGATAACCTTCAGACAGACTCAGTAATTCCAGGATAAAGTTCACAGAGCTAAGTAAAAATGCCCATGAGCTTCTTTTAAAATTAGATTAGGTTATAAAAGAAGTTCCCACTCTTGAAAGAATAGCAGAAGCCATGGCTAACATGAAACCATCTCTGCCATAAGGGGCTTCTTCATATGAGGATGTCTTGGGGATGTTTCATTTCAAATGACCTGCAAGTCGTTACCCTTTTGTGATTTCCAACTCGTGGTTGTTAGAATGCTTATTTTCTGATTTATCAGTTATTTTATCCTTTGCTGTATTTACTTTAGATTTTCAATGCTTTGGTTGTCATCATGGAATGAACTGGGTGGAACTGCATATCATTTAGAAACACATATAGCATATGTTGCCATGTTCAACTAATTTTCTGACATGAGGAACTATTTTTTATTGCAATCGCAAGAGTGTCTTATTTTAGTTTTAGAGTAAGTTGTCCTGACCAAAAACAGGATTCAGCTCTATTGACGTACCTGAGTAAGTCAATAGGCTTCAGTTTTCATGTCTGTGAAACAGGATGATTGAACCAAAAGAACTAAAACTTTGCAGGTCAAAACTTCCATGCTTCTTTAAAATGACCAAAGGATGGATTCTAATGTTGTATAGGATAATTTTAGCATTTATGCTATTAAAAATTACATGAATAAGCAGAGCTCTTGTTTAAGGTCATGTTGGATGTTCTGCATTTGAAAAGAAAAAGAATTGAAAAATCAAATCTGATACACTGGAAAGGTTAAGGGGCCTCAGAATTTCCACATGTAATCAAATTGGCTTCTTGTGCCTTCCAGTTGCATTTGCGGATTTCAAGGCCAGAAGAGCCACACAATGATGAGGAAAATTTTAAGAATTTCAGTACAGCACTAGGTAGCTTATAGCATTGTAATCATGTCATCTTCAGGAACCTTTGGTTATAGGTTTCACACTCCAATATCTTTTAAAGTTAGTACTTGGCCGATGAGAAAATGATAATGCTTTTAAGTGTGAGAAGGGAAAAGAATCAGAATAAATAGGGGTTCAAAGGTTCTATGAACCTCAAATCACTAGGAATTTAGTTTCTTTCATTCCCATAGAACACAATATCCAATACTGTTCAGCTGAAACAACTTTTACTTTTCAACAAATATTTACTATGGGTCTACCATGTGCCTGACATATCCCAGTAGCTCGAAATATGACAGCACACAAAAGACAGCAATCTAGACCATCCCTGAACCCACATTCCCATCAGAAGAGCTGAACAATAGAAAAAATAAATACCTACATTATATAGTGTGTTAAAAGACCACAAGAGTTATGGGAGGAGATTATGAATCAGAAGGGATATTGAATGAAAGCAGAGAATGAATGAGTTATGATTTTTAAATCAAGCAATTGGGATAGGAAGAGGACTGACACCAGAGGACTTAGGCCTTAGAACAGGGACTCTGCTATGGGATTGGAGATAGTCCGTAGTGTATCAGGTCTTTTTGCAGTACTCCAGGCAAAACAGGATGGTAGCTTGCACTAAGGCTACTATAGGAGCAAACTTAAGGCATGGTTGGATATTTTGAAAACCACTATGATTTGCTGACAGAATGGATTTAAGCTTCTAGAGAAAGGATCAAGGGCAACCAAGAGTTCTAAGACTGGAAAAATGAATTTGCCTGTATGAACTGTGATGGGAAGACTGGGATTGGAGTATGATGGATTTGTGCAAGTCAATAATTCAGTTTGGGGAATAAATACCATTAACTGCAGTTTTTGCATCATCTGAGGTATTTTCCCCATTGTAGACAAATTGTTATGGAAATGAAAGAAAATCTGGATTTGCAACACTTTATAATTATTTAATGAATCTATAATCCTTTTTGTATAATACTAGTACATTTAAACCTAACATCAAAAATATGTTACTTTTGTTTTAAGAAAATGAGAGAAAACTGACAATCTTTTTTAAAAAAATAATTTATTAAAAAAGTTTTGTCCATTAATGCCTGAAAATTCAGTTGGGATGAATGCACAAAAACATACAGTTTCTAAAAGCAGTTCACTAACATATTAAATGTAAAGCTGGGTGTATTTTGGTGAATTATTCAAATAGCTGACTTCCTTTTCTATTACACATGAAAACAGGGCCAAAAAATTAATTGGTGCCATGTGAAATAAACCACAGCATGGCTAATACAACCTGCTATCCCACTTCTCACTCTAAAACTCGCTGCAGGAAGCTTATTTTGACTAATGCTCCCATCAGTTGTCAAAAGAGTGATCAGGAAACTGTGGCAACAAGTTTTTAATTTTAGCTTTTCATAGATGCAGCATAAGCTGTATTTTTCAATTTTCAGAATACGGCACAGTTAAAACAACCCCATTAACTCAAATGTAGTGCAAAAAATAGAGGATATGGTGTTACTTGTTAATCCTACTACCCTGGCTATTCTAATTATTCAACCTTGGTTTCTTTCTTTTAATAGTGCATGTGTACAATATATAGTAAACCTAGTCATCATGGGCGAATTGGTACATATACATATCTTATCTTAATCCATTTTACTTCCCATCTGCCTTCTTCTCGTCCCCCCCCATCTCCAGAACCAAGTCCCATCCTTTCAAAGAATCAACTCTTTGCTTCACTGATCCTTTGTGTTCTTTACTGTCTCAACTGCAACAATTTCTGCTCAGATCTTTATCATTTCTTTCTTCCTACTAGTTTCAGATTCAGATTGTTCTTGTCTTTCTAGGAACTTGAGATGCATCATTAGGTGATTTATTTGGGACCACTCTACTTATGTATGCACTTATAGCTGCAAACTTCCCTCTTAAAAATGCTTTTGTTGTGTCCTTTAGCTTTCATATGTTGTGCTTCCCTTGTCATTTGATGCTAGGGATGCTTTAATTTCTTCCCTGTCTTTTACCGCAATCCATTAAGTATTCAATAATGCATTATTTAATCTCCATGTTTGTGGCTTATTTTCTTGTTGATTTGTAGATTCATTCTAGTATGATCCAATAGTATGCAGGGTTTTTTTTTCTGTTCTTTTATATTCATATAAGCATGCTCTCTGACCTAAGACATAAAAAAAATGTCCATGTACTGTTAAGAAAAATATGAATTCTGTTGTTGGGTGAAATACTCTGTACAGAGACCTGTTAAATTCATTTGTTCAATAGTACAGTTAGGCTCTGATGTTTCTTTATTGATGTGAGGTGTGCATGTGATTGACCTGTGTAATTGTGGGAGTGGGATAGGTTACTTGCTATTTTTCTCCAACAGCTTTTAGAATTCTCTCCTGTTGAGCTCCTAGAATTCTGGGTGCTGGGGGTTTAGCTCAGTGGCACAGCACCTGCCTGGCAAGCATGAGTTCCTGAGTTCAATTCCTGGTACCCCTAAATAAATAAATAAACAAATAGAATTCTCATTATGATGTGTCATAGAGAGGTTCATTTTTGGTCAAGGCTCTTTAGAGTTCTGTGTGTACCTCTTGTACTTGAATATTGAATTCTTTCCTAGATTTGGAAATTTCTATCTCAGTGAATAAATTTTTTATAGTTTTTGAGTCATTTTCTAATTTTTATAATTAGTCTTATAATTATGATGGCCTTGTTTGGTCTAGTAGCTGTTGGATCCAGCTTGCATGGTGTGATGTCATTTTTAGAGTGTCACTGAGTTTATGACATACTACCTCCACCTTGTCTTGTATTTCTTTTACTATGTCCTCCCATTGGTCAAGTCTTCTATGCTTGCCTTCCATTGAATTTTTTATATTATCTATTTCTGCTTGCGTTTTTTATACTTTCTAAGTACTAACTGGGTATTGTTTTGCTCAATTCAATTAGTTTATTCTTTGTTTCTTCTTTAAGCCTGTGGAACATTTTGTTAATAGCATCCTTTATCTGTTTAATTAAATCCTCTTTGCAACAATTAAATATCTTATGTATTTGGTTGTATATTTCTTTTAAAAAATCTCTTCACCTGTTTTTACCATTTAGATTTTGAATCATTTGCTTATAACTTTTTCTAAGTGGCCATGAGAGCAGCTTTAGGGAGAGGTAGGCATTTGGGGAGGGGCATCTTGTTATCTTGATTTTTCCTGTTTCTGTTGTTTTTGTGCTATGGGTTGAGGATCAGTTAGGAAACTCTCACTACTGTGAATACCTCCTTAGTTAGATTCAGTCTCTGTATGATGTGTCCTTGTGTGTGGTCATGTTTTAGTGTTTATACTCCTCTTCAACTTATGCAGCATAATATTTGAGGGTCTTCTTAGTGTACAACCTTCCTCTGGGGCCTTGATCCCCAGCACCACTCAGGAGAAAATGAACTGCAGTAATATTGATGACACAAAGATAAACCAGGTAATGGCATACAATAAAAACTAACCAAAAGCAACAACTGTGCCACCAGTAACAATAGAAATCAATAATAATACTAGGGAAAGACAAACCAGTTATTGGCATATCATAGAAACCAAAGTTATTCAACCTTTCTAAAAATTAAGTGTCCTACCCTACAAAATAAAGAAAACCTACATAGTAGGGTTATTGTCAGGATTTAAATAAAAAATTCCTGACAAATTGAAAATGCCCAGTAATTTATAGTTACTACTGTTTTCCAGTTTCTAATTAGATAATGAGTGATTTTATATTTATCTTTTTAATGCATGTGAAGATTAAACATAAAATCTTACCTCCAGTATCAAGGTTGATTTTTTTCTTATTCAACAAATTTATGTTGATGAGGTAATTATTATTTTTTGTGGAGGGTGGCGGGTGGCGAATGTTCCACAGTCAAACCCTATCTCAAAATGGGGTTCACTGTTACCCAGCCTGGCCACCAATTCATGATCCTCTGCCTCAGTCTCCCACCTGGCTGGTATTACAGTAGTACACCACCATCTGTATGACAAATATTCTTTTAATAAACATTTATTGAGGATCATTAGATATAATACTCATTGTCAGAGTTTGAGTATATACAGATGAATAAGAGTCTTTGTCCCTCAAAAGACTTCTCACTGTTAAGTTTAGAAGAGACAAGGGCATATAAACAAGAACAAAGTGCTGTGACCATACTTAACACAGATGTAATCTGGAATCTCCCTCACTTTTAAGCTCTAAGGTGAGGTTGGCTTGAACCTCCAGAACACCTCAAGTGCATGGCCAGTGCCCAACTCAAGATTTTATCATGCTTCTAGGGAGCTAATATTCTCATTGTCTCCTTCTCCGGTTTCTGAACTTCCTCTAACTGTTCAATTATTAGTGAGGTTCGTCTCTCCTTCTTCCACAAACATCCACCCAAATGTGGAACTCACTTTTATTTCTAGATTCCACCCAAAAGTGTTTTCACAAAGCTCTGGGTGAGCACAACACCCAGACTGAAGTTTTAATATAATGTACGAGGGTGTGCATCACAGAAACACAATTTATATTCCCATTCTGAAAAGCCCTCTTGCCACACTGTTCCTTATCATTTTTCTTCATAATAATCCTTTCTTCTGTCTTCTCATTCCTTCTTTGCTCCACCCTACCCACAAATGCTTATTTCAAATGCTGAGTATTATTGTTTCTCTCTCTCTCTCTCTCTCTCTCTCTCCCTCTCCCTCTCCCTCTCTCTCTCTCTCTCTCTCTCTCTCTCTCTCTCTCCCTGTTACATTCCAGAGGCTTTAGTCTTGGAGGGCTTACTAGCAATTTAACATCTAGTGCATTTTCTTAAACAACCTGAAAATAATTTCCTTCAAAAAACTGGGCATGATGGCGTGCACCTGTTATCCTGTAATCCCAGTTGCTCAGGAGTCTGCCACAGAAGGATCACAAGTTCTAGGTTAGCCCGGGAAACTTAGTGAAACCCATTCTCAAGGTAAAATTTAAGAAAATCAGACAGGGAGAGGGACATAGCTCAGTGGTACAGTGCTTGCTCATGAATGAAGCCCTGGGCTCAATCCCTATAGTAACAAACAATAAACCTATCAGTCAGTGATATACATTATTTAACCTCATTATCTATAGATTGCAACAGAGACACAATTAGGAAGTGGTTATTTGAGGGTACTAAGTGTTAACTAGAGCAGATGACAGATGTCTCAGTTCTTGTATCTGTAAACAGACGATAAAGATCTGAATTTTAAGACTTATTGTGAGGGTCATGGAAGAATGTGTGTAAAGAGTCTCAAACCTAATGACCTCTGTGTTAACATTTTCATTGCTTTTGTCATCACTTTGGATAAGATGACTCAACTCAGTCTTGAAAAGTGAGCTGTGGTCGAAGAAAACCAGGAAGGATGATTTAAGCAGAAGGGGCAGCATTAGCAAAGCCATAGTGTGTTAGAGAGAATTAAAAGTTTTGTCTAAAATGATAGGACCACAGAGTATAAGAAAGGAAGCTTGAAATTTGGCAGATACTTGATCAAAGAAAGTATTGTGTACCATGTTGAGGAACTTGGGGAGTCATGGACGGAATTTTAAAAATTTAATGACATTGCCATGCATGGTGGTGCATGCCTGTAATCTCAGCACTTGGGAGGCTGAGGCAGGAGGATCACTGCGAGTTAGAGGCCAGACTGGGCTGCATAGTGAGCTCAAGGCCAATCTGAACCACACAGTCAAACCCTATCTCAAAAAGACAAAATGGAAAAGAGAAAGAGAGAGAAAAAATATTTAATGCCATTTAAACTTTAATGCTTTTAAGACCGTCAGAAGCGTGTAAGAAAGATTAGAAGTGTGAGAGAATGGCAGGAACCAGTAGTTCAAAGCAGTGGAGCTTTGTAGGGCTTAGTTATTGGTGAGACATGAAAAACTAACCAGAGAAACACTTCAGTGACGACTCCAAGGTTTCTTGTCTCATTCGGTGGTAATAGTGCCATTTATCAAGGCAGGGAACGCTGAAAAGGACTGTATCATAGACCTTTTGTTTTTAAGGTGACTATAGAAAATCCCACAAGGCTACAACCAGTGGTCGACTAGAATATTCAAAGTGGTGGGTGACTGAGCTATAATTAAGTACTCAATCTAAAACGACACAGGGAAAAGGAGGAGATATAAACAGTAAGATACAAAAGTTTAATGCGGGCATGGAGTGAGTCAGCACAGCATCAGCTGTGCTGGCTCTCTGAAGACAGGGAAGAGGGTTCGAGCTTATATACACTCCGAGGGGAGGGGGGCACAGGGTAGCTGATGTAGGCTCATCAGCATTACATGCTGAAGGGGAATTGGATCTTTTTGGCCTGCGTGGGCTTTGGCAAAGGCATCTGGGAAGAAGAAACTACAGGGGTTTCTGGGAAGAAGAAGCTAGGCACCATTATAACTCAGCATTGGACCATCGCCATGAGGACTGGGCAGGTCTCGGCCAGGGAACCTATCAGTGGGAAAAGAAGCTAGAATAAAATCTGGAGGTCATGAGAGTAGGTGGGTGTTTAGATTTCCAAACTAACAACACACACAGCATACATCATTACACACACGTAACTTAGATGGGAAATTTAGCCTTGTTCCTAGGTCTGGCCTGAAAACCTTCTCACAAAGATCTGTATGGGAAGCCAAGGAAGCCCATAAGATGCCCAAGAACAAAAAATTAATTAATTAATTAAAATAAAATGCCCAAGAGAGCTCATACAACAAGAGATGAGTCAAAATTTGCGTCGTAGGGGCTGGGGATACAGCTCAGTGGAATAAGCGCTTGCCTAGCAAGCGCAGGGTCCTGAGTTCGATTCCCAGTACCGCAAAAAAAAAAAAAAAAAGAATTGCTACACCAAAATTTGCGTTGTAAGCACTCAGATTCAACAGCCAGGGGTGGGTGGAGTCTACAAAGAACATTAAGAGGGTAGGGGTGTCACAAAAATGGGGAGAGGAGCATTTTAAGGAGACATGTTAATGATACTGACAGTGATATTAATTGGGCTGAGCCAGTTCAACCTAACCTTTGGCAAAGTACCTTCAGTAGAAGGGTAGAATTAGCAGCTGGACTGTAGTGATTTGATAAGGGGAGAGTATGTAAGGAAGTGGAGAAACCAACTCCCTTATTCTTTGCAAGAACTGTCCTTCATGTGAAGGAGAAAGAGAATGGCAAGAGCAATATTCAAGATCAAGACCCTTGAGGTTGTTTGCAGACTTTGCAGAAGAAGCTGGTAAACAGGAAACGTGTGAACACTGGAGAGAGAAGAAAGCCAATAACAAAACTGCAGGAAGCAAGGATGGAATTTGATCTGGACAAGACCAAAAGTAAGATGAGCCTTAAACTGGAAGAAATGAGATGATGAAGCAGTTCATACTTGATCACCTCAGTTTTTCCTAATGTAAGAGAGCAACCATTTTGCTGGAAAAGTAGGGGGGACAGGATAAATCCTGGATGAACTGATAGAGATTTGTTGAATCACTACAGGGGAATGGAAGAGAGAGAACCAGGGGCTTGTTAAGTTGAAACTAGCCCAGGTACACGCTAGTGTATTGGCTCCATCTCCTTCCTGTTAGAAATCAACACTTGGGCACCACCTCACACTCCAGAATTGGGAACTGTGGGGGCAGAGTGCACTAGTGTCTGAGAAACACTTAACCTAGAGATTCTCCAGAATTTGTGACGTCCCTAAACCGCACAGAATGATAAAGCACAAACAAGGCTATCCAGCCATATCTCAATCCTTGTATTAGTATTATTTCCCATATTACAGTGAAAATATATTGACTCAAAACAGTAACCTTAAAGAGTTTTTTAATTATTCTGGTTTCTTGGTGGAAATGGGCATCACTCAAGATTTTAAAAATCTAAACAAAGGGATTCCTTCATTCCAAATTCTACACAGAAAATACTGTAAAAAAAATCCTCTCTACTCTTTTTTTGTCCTTTTGATACAAGATCTCCCTATGCAGTTAAGGCTGGCCTTCATCTCACTTTGTAGCCCAGGCTAGCCTCAAAATCACAGCAATCCTCCTGCCTCAGCCTCCCAAGTGTTGGAATTACAGGCATGTACCACCACAACTGGCTTCATTTTTTACAGTTATAATAGAGAAATAATGAAATTGTTGTTCACTGCATCAAAAATATTCTGTGACTCATCCTATAAAACCAGTTTTCAAATTATATTCCAGCACTGGCATAGAAGTGGAGGAATTTTAACTAAATAGTGATGTCTCGTTTTAACTAAATAATGATGATCAGTTATCAATTCATGAGGGACTGTTTATGAATTGAATTTTCCCAATTTTAAATTATTCTCCCATAAATTTTTCTTAAACTTTTGGCCCTTGCTACTGCTTATATTGCAGCAAGTACTAACAGATGACAAAATAAGTGAACAAATAGTAAATGAATATTAATGAAACTTGAAGTTAGCCGAATTTTGTGCCACAGTTTCTCTATGATTGGATATGTTCATGACTGTCATTTTTGTATTACATACCAACAATAAAGTCATTTTCTACCACTATTGTTCCAACAATGTTGCTGTTGCTCAAATATTTAGAATCTAGTTTAGAATGGCTTTCACAGTCTGGGGAATGTTTTTTGAATCTACTAAACAATGCAAAAGCCAATAGACTCATGGTTTAAAATATTTTAAAGATTTCTTTTACAACCAAATATGTATATATGTGATTTGGTGGATTTATCCAGGTATGCTTTGCTTGAAAAATCTATGTAAAAATCTATGTGTATAAACTAAGGCACTCATGCAGATAACTAAGATATTCTTGAATTCCTTACAGATAAGACTAACCTCTAAAAGCTAATTTATACAGTAAGTAAATAATGAGTCACAATGGGAATATAGATCCAAGCCAGCAAGCCTTAATTATAGCCTGATTAAAATATTATGTAAATAAGACCAGAGATTAGTCATGGCACATAGAAAAGGCAGAATCTTAACATATCAGCAAAGAGCATACCAACACAGTGGAGGTAAGTGGGAAAACGTGAATGTCTCAGGCAATCAGCATCCTACAATCATTTTAAAATTCAAATTACCATATGTAACTAATTTCCCTTAACCTGATTCTATTGGGACCACCAACCTCTAGATTTTTGGGCTTTCATGAATAATATGATAGTTTCCAAGAATAATAATTTGCTTCCAACTAACACAATGATCAGGTCAATAGGAAGATTCATTCCACCCCACAACTGTGTTTTCTCATTGCCAAATCAGTAACTCTTTTGGTTTCTATGTCGGGTCTCTTATAAGTTAAGGAGAGTTAGTTCTGCAACAGATACATTGCTGGGGTTGGAAGCAAACCTCCAATCTGAACATCACTCCAAGAGGTTCAAGCAGCCCTGCTTAGCAGTAGCCCAGCTTGGAAACCTGCTGTATTAGGTAGCTTTCTATCACCATAACAAAATACCCAAGATAGTTAATGTACAGGAGAAAAGCTTATTTGGGCTGAATTTTGAAGGTTCCAGTCCAAGATTGGGTGGATCCATCATTTGGGGCCTCTGGTGGACACGTCAGATAGCAACTGCCAGGGAGTGTGTGGCATCATGGCCAGGAAGCAGAGAGGAGGAAAAAGGGCCCAGAGTCCCACATCCCCATCAAGGGCATTCACACAGTGGCCTAAGTACTTGCCATCAGGTCCCACCTCCTTAAAGTCCATCCCACTTCCCAATTGCACCACCAAGGAATAGGCTTTATAACACATGCACCTTTGGGGTACACTTTTCCAAACCACAGCACAAGAAACAGATAAAATACCATTACTTACTCATTTAATAAAATAACTCTTTGCTTTATAAAATGTCTTAAAACATAGGACTTAGGGGGGAAAAACTGAAAACTGACTCCTGCATTCAGAAATTCCTTAATGTTGACATAACCGGTATTTGTGATACGATGGGACTATAAACACGAATGTGTTGAACAGATCCTTAGCAGTTACAGGAAGAAAACAAGATAGAAAGGGGCAAAAAGTTATCAGGGAAATGAAAGAGGATTTATTTGTTGTGGGTCTTTTTCCCTTGAAAAAGGAAAGTAGATCAGAAAAAAAGGAAAGAGCCAATGTAAATAAAGCTATGAAAGATACACAGGAGATAATAAGGGGGTTACTGGGAATTCATGCTTCCTCAGAAGACGGAGTTCGTGGGCAAGGAAGTAAAAATCTTCTGTGGAAAGGTTCAAATTTACTCTGAAATATAATGTAGGGTCTTTCTTTCCTCCTTTTCACCGTTCTTCTCTTTCCCTTTCTCTTTGTATCTTCCTCCCTCCCTCTTTCCCTCCTTTCCACACTCTTGTCAACATTTGTTATTGTCTGTTTGATTATAGCTGTGTTAGCAGATGTGAAATGGTATCACACAGGTTTGATTTGCATTTTCCTAATGACTAATGATGCCAGGCTTATGATACAGAGTACTATTTTTATGCCTTCTTTGGTAAAATGTCTACTCAAATCTTTTGCTAAAAACATAATAGTTTAAGGAATTAATATTAATGAAATATCAAAAATTAGTTTCAGTTTTTTGGAGACAGGGTCTTACTACGTTCACCAGATTGGTCCTAAACTCCTGCTTGGGCCTCCTGACTAGCTGGGCTACAGACACTTGCTACTATGCCTGAAAAAATTTGATGTTTTATGCAACAACTGCACATATACTTGTAAAATACAGGTGTTGTAAACTGAGCATGATGAACATGCCTGTAATCCTAACACTCTGGAAGGCTGAGGTAGAAGGGTCACAAATTTGAGCCCAGCCTGGGCAACTTAGCAAATTAGTGAGACTTATCTCAAAATAAAAATAAAAAGTAGAGGGAGAGGTAGTTCAATGTGCAGGCCTCGGGTTCAGTCCCCAGTAAAGCAAATAAGCAAGTCAATAAATATAGGTATAGTGCAATGTCTTTGAACTCACAACACTTAGTAAAAATAACACAAGAGAATATCAATATTGACCCACTGGGGGCTGGGGGTATAGCTCAGTGGCATAAGCACTTGCCTGGCAAGCGCAAGGTCCTGAAATCGATCCCCGGTACCGGGAAAAAAAAAAAAAAAAGTTTAGAAATATTGACCCACTGAGGTCTTCACAAACAAAAACCCTAGCTCATCTTAGCATTCCTGCCATCTAATATCGAACCTAACATTCATTTCAAATGTCCAGTTGATGTTTATTAATTGTCTTCCACTCGTTTAGTAAAGTTTTCTCCTTTGCACTTTGCCAGTGGTTCCACTGAGCTCCTTTCCTGGGTCTGGGACACATGGTAATATAATGGAGTAATTATGGGTGGAAGATACAGCATTAGATTACCCTATTTCACTGCTTCCTAATTGTGCACACTTGGGACAATTACTTATGCTCTTTGTTAGTCCCCAGGCTCCCTTACCTATTAACTACACTTCCTGCAGAGAATTGCAGTGAGGCATGGTGAGGCTATTCCCATAGATCTCTGAGCACAGGGCCTAATCATAGTAAGTGCTCAACAAATATGAGCTATTACCATGCAGTTATCGAGGGTATGCACAAGCAGAATTTAGGTATAGTTTTGATTAGCATCGAGGTAATTACTTTTCTCCTTAAAATATTTTATGCACATATACTTTCTTTTAAAACCAATACTCATTACAGCATCACACATATTCAAAAGAGGGACTGGGGTTGAGCTCAGTGGTAGAGTGCCTGCCTAGCACAGATGAAGCCATAGTTCAGTCCCCCGTGATGAAAAAAAAAAACACTCAAAAGATAGGTAAAAAGCAGGATTTTAAATACATTGGCAAGTAAATTCAATACAGTATCTTCGTTGCTAATCCTTAAATTTTAGCAAGTCCACTTGGCCACCATCGAGCAACATTCATTCCCAGACATATGTAAAATATCTTTTATGCCCCACCTTAAGTCATTTTCTTTCCCCCAGCACAGCTCATTTAACCTTCACATAGTCTGTCATCTAGAATTCCACCTTGAGACTTTCCTTCTGTAGCATTACTAACTAGCTTGTACAGAATGTTTGCTATGTGGCATGTACTGTTATGCATCTCAGCTCTAATCCTCATAGCACATGAAGAGTGTAGGTGTTATTGGTGCCATGTGAGATACAAGAAAATCAAATTGTCCCAAGTCACACCACTGACCAATAAAGAGCTTAGATTAAGTTGAATATCTACATGACACTCACGGGCTATTTCCTCTTGAAGAAGTAGTTGAAGCTCCTGTTTATAAAAGAAAACTGTAAAGAAAATTCTTATTTAATTGTTTTACACCTGGGTTTAGAAAATATATAAGCATTTCTTCCTTTTTTATTTTTGAATAGCAATAGCCATTGAACAGATAGAGCACATATTGTTTACTTATTCATCAGAGTTTTTTCCTCTGTACTTTGTTGGTGACTCTGTTGAGCTGCCTTATAGGGTCTGGGACACATGCCCTATAAAGTAGTAGTTATACAGCCAGGTTGCAGGGATTCTGTCAGATATGAAAAAGTCAGTGTCCACCTGAAACTGGAGGATTGAGCTGTTCAGATGGAATTTGAGGTTCCATGCTCAGCAATGTTTAGAAAAATGGATATACCTCACATGTGTTTTTCTCCTTCCCCCATATTTCTACTTCCTTTGCTTCCTTCCTTTGTTTTCTCCCCCTTCATCTTTTTCTGTGCTAATAAACAGTTTTAGGGTAGGAGCAGAAATTGAGCAAGATTCCTATTGGAGGTGGAGAGAAATATTGAACTCCAGTAGGCTTCCTTTTATCTTCCCCTTCTTCCTATTTCTTGTCTTTCTTTCTGTTTCTCTTTTCCCCTCCTTGTCCTCTCCTTCTCTCCTTCTTGCCGCAGATATTTCCTCTTGTGATAGAACATCTCTAGTTCCAATAACTGGTAACTTAGAGAAGAGGTAGAGTGTAAGTACTTTTCTCTGATGGCTGAAACAAAATACATGACACTCAAAATTTTAAAAGGAGAGGTTTATTTAGCTCACAGTTTGTGGAGGTTTCAGTCCATAATCAGCTGGCTCCAAGGCAGGGTGGCATGACACAGGGACAGCATTTCAAGGCAGCAGAAGACAGCAAAAGCACCAAGGACAAAAAGGAGGAAACAAGCCTCTTTTCCTCCCTTATATTATAAGCAGGCTATCAGCCCCAGGGCAGGTGTAGCACTCATACAACCTTCACACCCTCCTCTTGCACAGGATAAGGAGGTTTACAAGTAAGGACCTTGGCCCCCTGTTGAGTTAAATTCTAAACTTCTCAAGTTGGCACAATATAGCAACCATTACAATCCACTCCTTGCCAACCTGGCAATCAAAAACATTTCTTTAAACCAGTTTCCAGATACAAAGACATGCTTATTCTTAACATTTTACAGTAAGAGCATTGTAACACAGATTTAACAATCCTTTAGAACCAGTATTAAGTCTATCAACACTATATTACATTAGAACCATAACATTCTGCCCCTGCAAAAAACTCATGCATATCCTTTTATGCAAAAGGTATTTATAGTCCATCTCTAAGAGCTGCCAAAGTCCCAACGGTTTCAGCATTGCTGAAAAATCCAATCCCAAGTCTTCTCCGAGATGTAAGGCAAACTCTTATCTGCAAGCCCCTGTACAAATGAAAACAAAGTTAAACACTTCCAATATTCAGTGGCGCAAGATAAACATTTTCATTCCACAAGTTACAAATGGGAATGCAAAGGAATGGGACCAAAACAAGTCCAAAATCCAGCAGGGCAAACATTAAGCCCTGTAGTTCCATACCCAGCATCTAAAGCAATCTGTGGCCAGTTGTGAACTTTAAAGGGCTTGTGTGGTTCCACCATTATGGCACTTCTGGTGGTTACAGCACCCGTGGCTTCTCTCTTGGGCTGTCCTTGCTCCTTCCCTGCAGGTTTCCTTAGATGATCTATGTCCCTGGCTTTGCCAAACTTCTGGGGTCTCTACTGAAACTTCAGCTTCTCATTCACAACTTCACACACTTTCAGGGGCACACTGCCTGGCCTCCTGGGCCTTCTGAAATTGAGGAGCAAGCCTTTATTACTCCATAACTCTTGCATTCTGCATGCACCTAAAATCAGCACCATGTGGATGATGCCAACATCTGCTGCCGGCTGGAGGAGTAGCCAGGCCTTCTTCTCTTTTGGCTGTAGGGGTGGAATGTGTGGATTGTTGGGTACACTGAATCCAATTCTGAGGAACAAATTTTCTGCACTGCTGCCATTCTGGAACATGGGGCTCTATGGCTTTCTCCTCAAAGCAATCTTCCACTTTTGCAGTTATGAGGCTGCAAAGGGTGGAGACTTACTGCTTCTTGTGATGCTCTCAGGCCATCTTTTCTATTTTCATGATCCTTCTCAGCAATCAGGATCTCCTCAGCTTGGAGCTTCCATTCTGGCCAACTCACAATGTTTTAAATCATCCTTCTGTGCTCTTTGCTCTTGATTCTCCACATAAATCTGGGTAAAAGCCCCCAACAATAGCCATGCCACCACCTCAACATTTGATTGCCTTAAAATTCCTTCTGCCAGATTAATTAGTCTACCACCCTTAATCTCAGTCTCAGGCAAAGTCTCTGGACATGAGCAAAATGCAGACAAACTTTTTGCCAAGTCATAACACGCATCATCTGCAGTCTAGCACCCAGTGCAATCTGTCTTCCCCACAGAAACCTCCCAAGCCTGGTCTTTACCAGCAGAATTTCTATCAGCCTTCTGGTCTTTTGAGCTCTGACCAGAATCTCCCAGACAGAAGAGTATAAGATGTTCCAGCTCTACTCTTTCAGGCGACATCTTTGAACCTTCCCAAACTCTCCCCACAAGCCAGTCCCAAAGGTTCTTGAATTACTGGGTCAGGTACAGTCACAGCAATGACCCCACTTCTTTGGTACCAAATTCTGTCTTGGTTACTTTTCTCTCTTGCTGAGACAAAATACCCAACTCAAAATTGAAGAAGGAAAGGTTTGTTTAGGTCACAGTTTGTGGAGGTTTTGGTCCATACGATCAGCTGGCTCCAAGGCAGGGTGGTAACTCACAGGGGCAACACTTCAAGGCAGCAGAAGACAGCAAAAGCAACAAGAGCAAAAGGGGGGAAAAACAAGCCTCTTTTTCTCCCTTATAAACAGGCTACCCACCCCAGAGTGGGTGTAGCACTCACGCAATCTCCATGCCCTCCTTTTGCACAGGATGAGTATGTTTACAAGGACCCTGGCCCTCTGCTGAGTTAAACTTCTAAGCTTCTCAAGTTGACACAATGTATCAAGCATTTCAGGTAGTGATGCATTTGTCAACTGGAATTTGCCTGCCCTTTAAAAGATTTAGATAAAAAGGTTCAAATCTTTATTCTTGCCTTGTGCAAAAATCTGGTGCCCTCTCTAAGACTCTTTCAGATTCCCAGGAGTATAGTCTTGTGGTCATCTCTAGTTCTGACTTCCAGAGTCCACTAAATTAGGACTGAGCCAGTGTGGCACATACCTATCTGTAACTGGAAGTATTTTTTGACCATTATTTCCTAAACAGTACACAATAACAACCATTCCAGTAGAATTTACATTATATTCAACACTTAAGTAATAGAGAGATGACTTAAAGTGTATGGGAGCATGTGTGTAAGTTACATGCAAGTACTAGGCCGTTTGATAAATATAATTTACATCTACAAATGTTGGTCCCCACAAGGGGTCCTGAAACAAATCCCCCACAGGTATGGAGGGATGATGGCATATGCTTCTATTTCAGTCTCTATCTGTTTACATTTAGAGCCCATCCACTTCCTTTCATTTCTATCATTTAAAATACCAATTTCATAAAGACTGTTTGTGGCACACTTTTTGGAATGTAAGGAGAAACTAAGGAGAATTACAGCACAACACCACAAACAATTTCCAGTTGAATCTAATCCATTTTTAAAATGTCCTTAGCTGTACTTAATGTTGGCACTTTCAATCGAAGTTCATTTTATGTAGAAAGACAAATTGCTGGACTGATTGTGACAAAGCAGGTGTAGTAAAACTAATGTAGATTCTAGGTGATGAAGATATGGGTATGTGTTACACAAGATCTTTCAACTTTGTGGATTGTTGGAAACTTTTCATAATAAGGCAGGGAAATCCTGCCAAAATTTCTGTTCATTTTTAATGGAAAGCAGCTAAGCTTTCTTTGTTATGTTATCTCCTGTTAACGATACATTTTTTTTTGGTACTGAGGATTGTACCCAGGGCCTAAGTCCCCAGACCTTTTTTTTCTTTTTTTGTTAGAGGCAGAATTTCACTAAGTTGCTTAGTTGCCTAGGCTGGACCTGTACTTGCAATTTTCCTGCCTAGTTTTCCAGAATGCTGGGATGACAGGTGCATAACCTCCCTTTGTGTTCACTGTCACATCTTTGTGCTTGACATCGCCTCCTAAACCAGACTTCCTTAAGATCAAGGATTGTCTTATAGACATCTACACTCTCTTTAGTGCTCTTTACAGTGCCTTGTGCATAGGAAAAAGGGAAACTGAGATAACACTATGTTGTACAGGGGAATAAATTGAGGCTACGAGGCCTAAAGAAGCTGGCTGAGGTCCTGACTCTCACTAACTGTGTGACTTTAAAGTAGCTGTATTGCTTTTCTGAGTCCATTTCCAAGTTTCCTAATGTGAAACAAAGTATGATTTTTAAACCATGCCCACCTCACAGCATTGCTGTGAGAATTAAATTGGATAATGCAGGCTTTTAAAACTATAACCAGTAATTGAAAAATTGGATAATGAAAAGAGGGCAGAACCTGTTTATGCGACTGGACTGGGGACTGACTGGAGGGGTCCCTGCCTCTCTGGCTAATGAGCACCAGGCCCTGGAATGCCACACGGTTTCTAATACGGGAACTCAGTCTGGCCTGAGGTGTTCCTCGCCTTCCATGCATCACAGCCCCTTCAGATGTTTCTGGTTCTGCTTCCTATGATTCCCCATTGGCACAAAGAAAGCTCATCTATCCTTGTTAATCCACACAGTGGTCACAGGGCATCCAACCTCTTTGTTTTCAGCTTTTGGTCCTAATGCCTTAGGTTCTAGCAGTTACCTATGGGGGGGGCAGTCAAGAAATGTCCCATTTGAGCTGGGCATAGTGGCACATGCCTATGTTCCCAGCTACTCAGGAGGCTGAGGCAAGAGTGTCTCAAGTTTGAGGGCATCCTGGACAACTTAGCAATACCTTGTTTCAAAACAAAATATACGGATGGCTGGGGATATAGTTCAGTGGAAGAGCACCTCTGGGTTCAATCCTCAGTAGCCCAACTCTCCCCTGACAAAAGAAAAAAGAGGAAAACAAAAGATATGCTCCATTCCACATCCTGTTATACTATAAGAAATAAATTAGAGAGCACCAGAGGAGTGTTGGTTAATTATACTTTTAGAGCACATAATAGTCTTTCACTGTGAATGTTATCTCTCTGCCTCTCCAAAATTTGCTTTACCCCTTGAAGTTTTTTGACTACTTAATTTTTAAAAAATAATATCTCTCACCCTATTTTACTTTATATTATTTTATTTTATTTTTTGCTCTTTTGAGACAGGGTCTCACTATGCAGGTCAGTCTTGAGCTCACTTTATAGCCCAGGTTGGTCTCGAACTCGCAATAATCCTCCTGCTTCAGCCACCCGAGTGCTGGGATTATAGGTGTGCGCCACCACACCCAGCTTTTCTCATCCTGTTTTAAAGTGTCTGCTTCCTTAGATGAAACTAATATAAATGGGAACATGAAAAATATTCCCTTAGCAACTGGCAAATTTTGCAAATTGGTTTACATGAAGCTTGGAGTTGTGAAAATCGTATATATATAAAGTTGTATTGTGAAATATCAGTCAATATCAAAATATTTTCCAGAGCAGGTCTTTTGGAACTAACATTGAAACAAAAGAGTACAAAAAGTTTGTAAATAGTTGTGGTGAAATATATGTTTTCTATTCATTCATTCATTCACTTGTTCATTCAAATACACCTCATACACATAGCCTGAAATTTTTTAGTGTTCTTGCATTTTGACTGTAACCTTTCACATGAGGTCAGGTGTGGAATTTTCCACCTGTGCCAGGTGAACACTTAAGAAGTTTCAGATTCTGGAGTGTTTCTGGTTTTAAATGTTCAGGTTAGGGCTTCTCTGCCTTTATAGCCATCTTGGTGAGAATGGTGGTTTTGATTTGCATTTCTCTCATGACTGATGGGCTGAGTATCTATGCATATGCTTATTGGGTATTTGTGTTTCTCTTTGGAGAAATGTCTATTCAGATACTTCGCTTGTTTTTACATTCGGTTCTTGGCCTTTAAGACAGTATCAAGAGATGGGAAGATGGAGACATTAGCGAAGGGCTAGAAGACAAGTGGAGGGAGGAGTTGAAGACCTCCTCACCAGGTTTCAGGGAGAATCTCCAGCCACGGCTGTGTTGCCTTTGTGGCTCCATATTACACTAAATGACTCTTCCTTCTGTGGTGCCCAGATCCTTCGGGTGGTCTTGCCATGCTTCTGCCTTGTGGGTGGCCTAGTCCTGTTGTTTCTGCAGTCCCAAATCAGGAACAGTTCCAGGTGTCACTACCTCTGGGCTGCCTCATAAACTCTGTGGACAACTCCACTTTCCCATAGCCTGTAAATACCTTTTCTAGATTCCCTGTGTTAAAAAAAAAGTTGGAAATATTTTTGTTTTCTTTATTGTACTTCACTGAGAAAGTATCTACTATACATTATCATGTTTAAATACTTGCAAAGAATGCCATTGCCAGTATACATTGCCAGTAGATTGTGGTATAAAAATAAAATCTATGTGTCTTCCAGGTATATTTAGGGTGAGCTAAATACCCTAGTATTCAATCATTTAGAAAATACATGAACAAGATTTTCATCAGTCAGAAATGTTACATTATTCTTTTTTACCACTTCTGCCACAAAATAGTATTTAATGTTGTGTATTTTTATGCTTTAAGGATCCAATTGAATATGCTTGAGTGTGTATCAGAGAAAAATAGGTACACAAATTGAAATTACTAATTGTCAAGCTTTTTAAACTCATATGTTCCTGTTGAAATTCTTTTGGTTTGAGTTATATTATCATTATTAACATAGAATGTAATTGATAAAAATAGGATAACTACATTAACTTTTTTAATAAGTAATTATTAAACATAAATGTTAACTTTTGGGGGAAATTCATCTTTTAGGGAGCTGAATGAAGTGGTGCTGCCGCCTGGAGATGTGTTTATGACTGGGGCAATGTGTAACAATAGAGACAGATTTTCGTTTATGAAATAGGAAAAGGGCAATGCGAAGGCAGAAATTGGGGACCATAAGCAAGTACCCAGGCAGATCGCTTTTAGGAAGGAGCGTATATGACTATGATGATCTGGGAATCAATTCTCTTATATACCACCACCCCCAGCTGAGGTTATATATGCTTTACTTCCTGTATGTCTAACATTTCTCACAAGGTATTAGCTTTTGTACTGAGTTTCATTTGCCCTTCTTACTTGTTTCTTGGTAGAGTGATTTTTTTTGTGACTGTTGTTATTGGCAGTGGTACTGCGGAGTGAACCCAGGATGCTCCATCTTTGAGCTACATCCCGTAGCTCATTTTAAAAATTTTGAGACAGGATCCTATGAAGTGTCTCAGGCTAGTTTCAAATTTGTAACTCTCCTGCTTCAGCTTTTTAAGTAGCTGAAGCTAGCTCAGAGTAGTGTGTGTGTGTGTGTGTGTGTGTGTGTGTGTGTGTGTGTATTTTACTGGGGATCAAACTCAGAGTCTGCACTGAAATACATCCCCAGCTATTTTTTTTTTTTAACTTGAGACAGCGTCTTGCTAAAGACCCTGAGTGCATTCTTAGAATACTGGGAATACAAAGATGGGTATATGCCATTGCACCCAGCTCAGAATGAATTTTTTAAAACAGTACAGAAAACTATATTATATCTGATTGGAAGACTACCACTGTTGAACAAATGTTGAGATATTGATCCCCAAGCCCTTCAAATGCCAGTAGGGGGTAGGGTGGCTGGAGGTGCCCTTCCTTGTCTCCAAGCACAGTATGACATACAAAATTTGATCGTTTCTCTATGTGTATCAGACCAAGGGTAGATACTTAAGTACAGAAGTGCTGAGTCATAAAGAACATATGGTGTGAACTTTACCAGATGCCAAACTATTATCCCAAGTCCTCTCTAAGTCACACTCCTGATAAAGTGTAAATTCTCATTGTTCCATATCCTCAATATTTGAAAATTGCTGTAAAGCCAAAGAATTTAAGAATGTGAAATTTTCTATTTTAAAACGATAGAAAATTCAAGCTGAAGGAAATTTTCATATGTTATGTACTCAATGACTCATTTTAACAAACATTTATTGACCCTTCCTATATGCTGGGCACTCTGGTAAGTGCTGAAGATGGAGGATAATTAAGACCAATCTCTCGGGAACTTTATTCTCAGGAACAGAGAATTTAGGTGATGGATAGGGTAGTGAATTAGTTAAATATGTTTTCCAGTGCCTATTATATTTCTTAGCTCTCTCCACCCTTCTCTGATGCACTGAGAAGAACTGTAGTTTACACATACTCTTGTTGCTTTGCTCCTGGAAGGAAGGTCAAAGGGAAGGACCAAGTTTACGTCTAAAAAAAGTATATTCTCCCAAATGAGAAGTTCAGAAAATGGAGCAACCCATATTAAAATTATCAAGGCCACATAAATTTTCCACATAATAGAACAATTTCAAGGGTGAGGTGAATGAAGGAAAACTAATTTATTTTTCTACTCATACATGTCTAATAAAAATGACTGATGGATTATTTAGACTTTAATCTGTTTAGATGTATGCCCTCCCTTCTTTTTTTTCAGGGACAAGTGAAAAGCAACTTTCCAACTATTTTTCTTCCAGTTTTTATATTTTTAATGCCAACAGTAAGAAATATTCTATAGCAAGGTTGGCTTTGAACCTGAATGTTTTTGCCAGATCTCTGCCTAGAGGGAATTTTTATGGTTGAGTTCGTAAACGCTAGCAAAACAAAGTTGAAAATTGAAAAGCTTTCAATTTCCAAGGCTGACTCTAAAATGTTATGCTTCCTATGCATCATAGTTTTAGTAATTCTCTTATTAATTTATTTTTCACATTTCGAGTTTTATCACAAATGCTTTTGAAAAACAGTATTTATTTCAGCATGACTCAATACCAATGGTATAAGAGAAGCCATGATGATACGTAATAAATTGTAACACATCTACCAACATCTATGTATATGGTTATGGCAATACCATGGTTATGGCAATACCCATAGCAATTCCATGCAGCAAAGATAAACACCAATGCAGCCAGTTAAAAACAAAAGAATGTATTCATGAAATTGCTCGATGCAGCTCACATTTTGAACAGTAAAACTTTAAGCTGAGTAAATCAATGAAGATCTGGAACATTCCATTCAGCTCAATTTACTATGTAATTTCTTACTGGAAAATAATGAGAATAATATCACCTGGTAGGATTTTTAATTTATTGCTTAAATATGTAGATATGACCCTGGCTTAACACTGAGTACAAATCTTAACTACAGCTCACTAAGACTTTTTTGTACATTTGAAGAGTAAAATAAGAGGTTTGATTTTTAAGGCATGTGAAAAATTTCTAATGCAAAAGCCGAAGAACCAACATATCATCGTTAAGATGCTAACTTAGTCATCAAAATCTTTCTTTTCTCCTTTCCCTCATCCCAGTTCTTTCCTTTTGAGTAGTTTCTTTCCTTTTCACAATATCTATTGTACTTTTCAGATTTTATTTACTTTTTCAGGTTCTTACACTAGGGAGACAATATGATATTTACACATGGGGGTATGATTTATTTCATTTATGAGTCTGGTCTCATGTATTTACTTATAAAAGCCTCGAGTTTATCTTTCCTTATAGCTAATACTCCATTGTATAAAAAAAAAACATCGTTTTTAATTCATTCCTCAGTTGATGGGCATTTGGGTTGTTTCCAAGATTTAGCTATTACAAATTGTGCTGCTATAAACATGGGTGCAAATATGTTGCTGTGGTATTTTGTTTCATTTCTGGAAAAATACCCCCGAAGAGGAATAGCTGGGTTGAATGAAACTTCTAATCCTAGTTTTTTGAGGATTCTACACACTGATTTCCACAGTGGTTGTACCAGTCTACACTCCCACCAACAGTGCAGCGGGGTTCCATGATCCTGTTAAATAGCCCTGACTTGCCTCAAACTTGTGGTCTCCTGCCTCAGCTTTCCAGGTAGCTGGGATTATAAGTGTAAGCTCCTGAGTCAGCTTTAATGCCATATTCCAAAAAATCAAACTTAATACCCAAATCCACAATAGACCAAGTATCCATGTTTTAAATGAAAAGGGGAGAAGGCCCTGCAATTGTACAGCTCTTATGTCTCATTTGAGTATAGACTGTACTTAGGGAAATTTCCATTCTACTCTCCTGTTCAGACCAAGGAGAACAACGGGCTGGGCTAGAGAGGGAAGGATCAGAAGCATGGCTTCAAGAAGCTGCCTACATAGTCTTCCTCTTGTAATTGTGCAAAAGGTGGGAATCGTGCACCGAAGCCCTCTGTGAAACAGCTACAAGCCGCCTATCCAGCTACATTTCTGTACTACATTACTATATTCTCTCTATACAAGTTGACTCCTTTAATGTTCCAGCATATTATTTTTTGCTTTAACTTACAAGTTTTTAAGGATACTTCAAAGACCTTTAAATTTCTTTAGAAGCAATAATTAAAATGTTGTATTTTAAATTCTTCTACTAGAGATTTGAGATGGGTGTAGCATACTGAAAGCTGGGAGAAAGTTGGCAATACTGAACCTATTTATCTCATTTAAACCAGTGGTTTTTCAGTTTTATTATGTCATAAGCCCTGGCATTGCCTAGTCTGTCACTTCAAGCAAAATAAGGCAGTAATTATCTAGTCCTGCTTTTCTTCTTTCCTTTGCGGGAGTATTTTGTTCTTATCTTCCAAGGCATTTATCTTGCTATACTGGCCGTGGCTTTTAATCAGGTCTAGGCATAGAGCAGCTCTGGAAATTTTGCATGTAATTTTATGCATATTTTGATTGATGTGTGGACTATGGCATTTCATAGAAGATGTCAGGAGGCCTGACCAACTTTATTTTGTGCTTTAAAATATCTCTATTTTCTGTCCACATTTTCATCTCTTGATGATATATGTATTCTAAGTGGAGCATGGCAGTGCACAGCTGTAATCCCAGCATTCTGGGAGGTTAAGGCAGAAGGATCACAAGTTCAAGTCCAGTCTGGGCAATTTAGAATCCTGTCTCAAAAAAATAAAAATAAAAATGGAAAGGGCTTCAGATGTAGCACAGTGTGAAGGCCTTTGGTTCAATCCCTTCTCTCTCTCTCTCTCTCTCTCTCTCTCTCACACACACAGACGATATATATCTTCTAGGTATATATTTACATATATCAGGTAGAAATAAATAATTTAATAGACAATGTTGGAAATGTTCATCTTTTAAAATTTTTATTTTTATTAACACTTGTTTGCAGTACATAATAAGTACATTCTTTATGAGGAGTTGGTACATGCACACAACACCTCTTAATTCTTTTTATGTCCCCTGTCTTTGCCTTCCCTCCTATTTTCTTCTATCTCTTGTTCCACTTCCCTTTTGCAAAAGATCAAGCTTCCTGTTTATTACCTATCTCATTTGCTCTCTATTTAGACTTTGAGTTTCTCATATAAGAGAAACCATGCAATATTTAAACTTGGTGTCTGAATTATCTCACTGAACCTTATTGTTTCAAGGTGCACCCATTTTCCTACAAATGACTCAAATGTATCCTCTTTTATGGCCAAGTAGTACTCCACTGTG
This sequence comes from Dinomys branickii, assembly GCA_004027595.1. NCBI lineage: Eukaryota > Metazoa > Chordata > Mammalia > Rodentia > Dinomyidae > Dinomys > Dinomys branickii. The sequence continues at coordinate 152,867 of PVLD010000211.1, forward strand.
TACAAATGCCACGCTTTGTTTTATTCATTCATCAGTTGATGGCTGTATAGGCTGCTTCCACTATGTAGCAGCTACTTTGAATCGTGCTGCTATTAACATAGGTATGCATGTACCACATAATATGAATATCTTTAACTCTTCCAGAAAGCTACCAAGCAGGAGAACAAGCGGGTCAAATTGAGTCTCTAGTTTTAGTTTTTGAGGACTCTCTGTTCTGATTTCTAAATTGTTTGTACTAGTTACATTCCCACCAACAATGTTGAAGCCTTCCTTTTTTGTTATAGTACCGCCAGCATTTGTTGATGAGAAATGCTCATCTCCTAATGTCCCACATGGAGTGATCCCAAATGGAAACCAATATGAATAAGAACACCCCAAGGGGCCAGAAAATGGAAACTTACCTAGTAGTTTGATTGTGATGAGGAGGGAGATCTCAGAGTCATTTTAAAAACAATAGTTTTAATATAGAGTTATTGACTTTAAGGAACTGGCCAAAAATAAGCACAGAGGCCCCTAAGGAGTATAAACAATAAGAGAATCCACTTTCCTTGGGGATGACGGAGAACAATCAAGACAGAGGTCTCCCCTCTTCCAAGCCAGGGCAGAGATCCGGACCTTCTGCTCCTCAGGGCGGCAGACAAACTGGGCTAGTGGAACTTGTTGGGTTTCTGAGGATGAAACCTAGAGGAACAAAACACTCAGAATGGTAACCTACAACTGGCATTCCCGAGGATTCACTAACAGAACCAAGTTGGACTCTTGCTATTCACTTATTTCCCTGTTCTATTTTTCCTGCCTGTCTAGTTTGAAATTCAGATTTCTTTCTGCACTGAGCAAATGGTGATTCTTGTGCTTTGTTAGATGGACCGATGGTGCTATGATTTATGTCTTCCACTCTGATGTCATGGTAGGGGTACGAGACACGTGGTTGTGGCCATCACCCCAAAGTCTAAAGCTAATGAAACTTTGAAAGCTTTGGCAGTGGGATTAGAGTTGCATAGCACATTCTTGGAAGTGCTGAAGGTAATCAAAGACCAATTTGATAAAGAATGATTGAATTACTATAGGAGACCTTTAATGTTAGGGTGTTCTTACATGTTTCATCACAGACCTCTGTAAATTTTTATACACAACATTCTGCTGCTGCTCAAAGATCTTTGCTACTGCTATAGGCCAACTGCCAACCCCAAAATAGCAAGGGGCTGATATGGGAAAATTAGTTTTATTTCTGTGACTCCTGGGCAGTGAAGTAAACTTTCTATTTAGAAATTATATTGGTCTGTTCAGGTAACTAGGATGTCATTTAATAGGTTGGTACTTTAGTGCAACAAAACATACTTCTTTGAGTTGGTATACACGCACTCTACAAATGTGGTTCTGAAAGATCATATGACAAGTATCACTGTTTTTATGACAACACCATACTCTCTTATAAGTTCCTGGACATGGCCCATGAGAATGTTAACTAGAACAACAAGGGGAGATTTATGATGCCAAGTCTTCCACTACAAACATTTCATCTCTTGTTATAGGCATGCAAATTATTATAGGTCCATTGACAATGGGAAACATTTATGGAGCTTAAAACATATCAGACAGTATTTAACTATATAAAAAATTAAAATGGAAAAAATATGTCAGCAAGCCTCAGGGATCACTTAAGTTATTAAGCTCACTGTCTTAAAAATGTATATAGGAATTCTGAACATATTATATACCAGAAAATTCTTGGTAAGTTCATTTGTGTTCTTGTTCAATCATGTATAAAACAGATGGAACACTCCTGTGAAACCCTCACTTACTTTTCCATGTTCAGACTACCTGACTGTTTCATATTCTTTTCTCATCTGTGGAGTTAATATGATCCTACCATAGAAGATGCTAAAATATAGAGATATGTTAAGCAAGTCTTAAGAAGCCCAGGAAAATGTATTCACTCTTTTTACACTTTTTTAGTACATCCAAAATCATTGAGAAAAGTTTAATTAATTAACATTCTGTGCAGAAAATAATGTGATCATTTTTTATTTGTAAAGATCAAATCAGCCTGGTGCATGCTCCAGCCAAACATCCTCTGTAACATCTAGTCTTCTTACAGTCATTCTACTACATTGCTGGTTGCCTTTCACTTTAGGGCAAGGACTACAAACTTCTTTATGAAACCAGATAGAAAGGATTTCAGGCTTTGTGGGCTGCATCATCTTTATCACAACCACAAAATCCTGCTATTTTAGGGAGTTACAGACAACATATACACATGAGCACTGTCGTGTTCCAATAAAACTTTATTTGTAAATGAGGGAATTTGCAGTTAGTGTCATTTCACGTGTCGTAAATATTAGTGCTTTACTTTTTTTTCCCCCTGGCCATTTTGAAATGTAAAAATTATTCTTAACTTGTGGGCTACAAGAATAGGAGTTAAGCCAGAATTAGTCCATGGGCTGGGTATGAAGGCTTCATTAAAGGTTAACCTTTGTTCAAGCACAATCCTAGGGAAGAGTCTCTAGTGATGATTCTGCTTATAAAGTTGTCCCACAGGACATATTCACAGATCAGGGATCATCAATGTGTTTATAATTGTTAATAGCTGTCCCACTTTATTGCTCAACTCATTGTAAATATGAAATATATATTTCCAGAATGAAAGATGCCTGGCTTTGTTCTCAGTTTAGGAATTCAGTTCTTCGATTGGATAGCCTCCCGAGTGTTGGGATTACAGGCTTGCACCACCACGGCCCGCAAAGGATTACTGATTTCTTTTCTTTTTGGTACTGGGAATCCAACACAAGACTTTGCACTTGCTGGGCAGGCACTGTGCTGCTGAGCTGTATCCCCGGCATTTTCTTTGATTGGATAAATAACTTCATGGCTTTACATCACATTTGCTTTGTCTGGAATGTCTGACTTGCCAATTGTTATACTGAACAGTTATATTAAGTATTAAAGGATATGGAGGGAAAAATTATGTTTATATCATCCTGGATAGCCATGTTTTCAAGAAAAAAGTCCATTCTTTTTTTATGCTGTAATGTGTAACTGAAAAGATGAGTATTTCTGAAAAGGAATCTAGCTGGTGATTTTGTTTTGGATATTTTGATATAGAAGAAAATCTAAACTCAAGGAAGAGGTGAAATTCACTATAGCACAGAGTATGCACATGTAAAACCTCAGGATTTTTCCTATGTGCCTGCTGTTAGTTACCAGGCAAGCATTGAGGGGTCTGTAAAAAATGTTTTCCTCTTTAAGTACAATGCTCAGAGCCAAGACATCATCAATTCCAGGCCCTAGCTGAAAGTGTGAATGCTCAGTAAAAGGATATTTTTAAAAAGAGACTGAAAACTCACTGTGCCAGATACCTAAAACGTTGTTAGGATATTCCGTGGAAAATTTCATTTCCACATTATAAATAACTGTAGGATATTTTAAGGCATCCAAGACTAGTAACCTCCAAGAGCTGCTTATATTAGTTCCACTGAAATGCTTAATGGAGGGAGGATGCCGAGGAAAGCAATAAAGCTGAATTACCGGATATGATTAATTACAATAAATAATCTCACCATGGATGGACTTGCCCTAAAAACCCCTAACCATTGAGGCCTGCGTGATTCACTGTGTGCTAGTGAAACAGAAAAAGCAAAACAGTGCTGGAGAGAGAAAAAGTCCCCAAAATGATTTCTTAGATTCCAAGAGCCCTAGATGTTTTCTTTCTTTTCTTTTCTTTTTTTTAAAAAGCCCCTCTAGGAGCCCATATATGAAATATTGACTGTCAAGGCCTTCAAATTTCCGGGAGTTCCCTGTTCCGCGAATTTCTTGGGAGGAGGTTGAACCCCAGAGAAGGCAGACTAGCACCTACCAAGGAATCTCTACCGTCCTGTGGCCACAGAAATAATAACACGTTTCCTGTAACCCCTGCCCTGTTTGCAGTCCCCACACATTTAAATAAACAAGTCAGACACCTCTGTTAGTGGAACAACGCGCCCCAAGTAAAACTGCCCTACTAAGGGGGGGGGGCAGGCGTGAACTGAGTTGTGGAACAGTGAGGTCGGTGTGCAGATGGGAGAGCACACACGGGCTGTGCAGGGCGGAGGGTCATAGGTGCAGTCTCTCTTTTGCTTTTTAAGGGGGAAACCTGGCTCCCCTTCCTGGCTGGGGCGCCTGTGGCGGGCGAACTTGCGAACGCACTGAGCGCGCCGGTACTCAAGGTTAGAGCTCTCCCCTGTGACCGAAAAGATAATTAAAAGTCGCAGGCGCAGCAGACAGTCCAGCCTCTCGCAGCGGCCCTTCGATCTCGCGTAGTGGATTCTCGCATCCACCAGTTGCGCGGAACAGGTTGGGGAGGCATCAGGCAGAGGGCGGTGCCCAGGGGCTTCTCTAGGTCGCCAGCTGCAGAGGTGGCAGGCCCATGGGGAGCGGAGCCGGGAGCAGCGAAGCTTCAGTGCTTCGAGGGATTCGAGAGAGAGAGAGAGAGAGAGGAACTCAGGGAAAATTGCGAGAGGGAAAGAGCCACCGGGGAGGAGTGGAGTAGGGCATGGAGAAAGGAAGGTAGAAGAAAAACTGAAGGAGTAGAGAGACCCCCCTCCTTAGATCGGAGAGCGCGCCTAGGGACCCCAACCCACCCCCGCTGGGTCCCCAGAGCATCTCTACCGTGACCCAGGTCCAAAAGGTCCAGCAGCCGCGGCCAGTTTTGTGCGGGTACCCGGGTCCCACGCTCTCGGGGGCGTCCGGGCCCCAAAGGGTGCAGACCCACGCGCACTTTTCAGTTGAGGGGAACTGCCTCCCCCAAGCCATAAAAACCGCTCTTAAAGGGTAGGTGAAGAGTTTTCAATAGGACCCACAGGAAGTAAGCGGCGACCCAGCCATCTTCCTCCCCAAATGCCCCAGGGGCAGGAACTCGAATTTTTCATTTCTTTCATAAAAATTACGTATGGCGCTGTCAGCCAGCGTATTAGGAATCAGTGGGACTTCGTGGCCAAGGACTGTTTTCTGCGAGCGTTCTGTCAGGCTTTGGAAGGTTTAAAGGATAAGATGCTCGCGCCATAGCGGTACCCGGCCAGGAAGCACGGCCGGTGCCTGTCTCCGGATGCACCCGGGTCCCCGCTTTACGCGTGCCCGCTGGGCCGCCTGTTCTGGAGGCTCAGAGTCTGGGGCTGGTCGGAGACACCCACGTGCTGCTGACTCTCATCAGCATAATGATCGCCTTCGCCAGAGTCATGTCTATATAAACCGCAAAAACCTAATCATTAGAAATCCCAGCCTCCAGAAACCACATTTTAGGTTTAAAAAAAAAAAAAGAAAGAAAGAAAACCTGCCGTCTTTCCCCCCCCCCCCCGCCGCGTTCCTTCATCCTCTCGACCGCAACATTTTGGGGATCCAAAGATCGCTTTTTTAACCCACATTGGGAAATAAATACATAAATAAATAGCCATTGAAACCTTTGAATTTTTAAATTTAATTTAATATCCCACCCCCACCCCGGGAGCGGCCAGAAAGTGAAGACACTAGATTTAGTTTGAGATGCAAGCTAAACTTAATAAAAGACTGAGATTCGTGGAAAACTGCTATCCCCCCACCCCCAGCAAGGGCTTCGCAACTTATTTTAATCACCAAGCTGACAGCTTTCCAGTTCTTTAAAAAACTCATCCTTGTTCTCTAGGAATGACAAGAATGAATACATAAGAAAAAAGTGTCCAGCCGTCCACATGAGTCACTGAGAACTATTTTGACAAGTCCCCTCCCCACCCTTCACGTACACCTCGGGGTCCCCCTCCCCATTTTTTGGTGTCACCTAAGGCAAAGAGCCCCGAATCCTGCAAAATCTCTTTTCTCCCGGGGCCACTGCACGGGGTGGGGTGGGTGGGGGAGGGCGACGTGCCGACAAGTCAGCAGGGACGCGCGAGAATTTTCCTTCCTCCTCTCCTGTAGCTGCAGCAAAAGCCACCTACAGAGGATCAGCCGCCGCCGGCGGCCCGCCTCGCCCGCCCCTCAGGGCTCCTGTCCCGCGCTGGGGACGCGGTCCGGGAGTGGGGCGGCCCGGTGCCGGGAGCGCAGCGCAGCGCGCGGCTCCTCCTCGCGGCCGGCGGGCGGCGGCAGCGGGCGACTCGCGTGCCGCGGACGCGGCGCCTGGAGACCCCAACGCCCGCCTGCGGGGACTCACCTCCGGGCCCTCGTCGCAAGAGGGACGCGGGGGTTCCGCGGAGAGCAGGAGGGAGCGCGCAGAGGGCGCGCCCGCCGCGGCGGGGCGGAAGGAGCCGCGCCGGGAGGAGGCGGAGGAGGAGGAGGAGCAGGACACGGCGCGCGGGGCCTCGCTGGCCGCGGGTGGACTCAGAGCCCGCTCTACGTTGTGCTCTCACGGGAAGGGAGCCCTGCACCCCGCATGCGGTGCCCGGGGACCCAGCCCGCCCGCCCTGCGACGCCTCCCGAGCTCTCCGAGTCCCCGCGGCGTCCGCCCCGCGCCGCCCGCTGACTCCGCCCGCCGCCGGCTCGTCGGACTTGACTCCTCACCTCTGCACCCCATCACCTCGTCCCCTGCCTCCCCCTCGATTTCCTCCTCCTCGCCCCCCGCTTCCACCCTCCCGCCCCTCCCCCGGCCACCGCGCTAACTCGGGGCTGTGATGCGTGTTCCCGTAGATCCGAGCACCAGCCGGCGCTTCAGCCCCCCCTCCAGCAGCCTGCAGCCCGGCAAGATGAGCGACGTGAGCCCCGCGGTGGCCGCGCAGCAGCAGCAACAGCAGCAGCAGCAGCAGCAGCAGCAGCAACAGCAGCAACAGGAGGCGGCGGCGGCCACAGTGTCCCGGTTGCGGCCGCCGCACGACAACCGCACCATGGTGGAGATCATCGCCGACCACCCGGCCGAGCTGGTGCGCACCGACAGCCCCAACTTCCTGTGCTCCGTGCTGCCCTCGCACTGGCGCTGCAACAAGACCCTGCCGGTGGCCTTCAAGGTGAGAGGCTGCGGCCGCCCCCGCCCCCGTCCCCTGCCCGCCTCTCAGTGCGCGCCGGCCCGCGTCCTCTGGGTCTCCGCTCAGTGTCACCTGTGCCAGACCCTGGTCCTTTGATCCAGGACCCCAGGCGCCCACAGTCTCCGGCGGCTCCTCCCCGCCCTCTGCCCGACGATTGTTCCGCGCTCTGATCTCCATCCCGCACCTCCGTGCGTGCGCCGCGCCCCCCCTCCGTTCCCTTCCTGCTCTGGTGCGCCGGGCCGCTGAGGACCCTCCCGGGCTCTGGCCGGCGTGCACCGGGTGCTGGGGTGCCGGAGCACGGAGTGCTCGAGAGGGTCCCGGGCGGACCGCGCCACCCCGGGCCGCGAGGAGATCGCTGTCGCCCGAGGAAGGTGGGGCGCCCGGGTCCCTAGCGCTGGTCAGGATGTCAGGATGACGGGGTGCCGGGGTGCCGGGGTGTGGGAGCCCCGAGCAGCTAAGACTCGCCTGGCTTGAACGCCGAGGTAAAACGTCGCAGCAGTGCTCTGTCATTATTCTTAGGGGTCCCCAGGGATGGGGGTGGGACCGGTTAGCTCCTCGCGGCAGCGGCTGGGCTGAGGGTGCTGGGTCTCTACGGCCCATGGTGAAGCCGGTCCCCAGGGCGGCCCTCGCCAGGGGGAGACTCGGAGCCCCGGCTATCCAAACGCGCGACTGGACGCCGGGGATGCAGGGGCGGTGAGCCAGGCGGGGCGGCGAGCGCGCTCTGGAAAAGACGCCCCCGAGCGCTGGTGGGTCGGTGGGTGGGCGCGCGCGCTCCAGTCCCCTGGCTCAGGGGTCTGCGGAGAGCGGAGTAAACAGGGCCCGAGGGAAGAAAAAGGACGCGAGAGGAACCGTGCCAGTGCCTCCGTGGGACCTCGGGGCCGCCCTCCCACGGGTCCCTGGCAGTGCCCAGTGGTGGATCGCCCCACACTCCCACGCGCCACTTTGGGTTCCGGGTGTGGGTGAGTGGAAAAAAGAGGAGGCCGGCTAGGTCTGTATCAGAACAGAAATCAGAATGCATTGTTATGGAAGGGGATGCTTCCTTCTGGGACAAGTTTCATTTTGTAGCTGACTCCAGAGATGGTCTTTTTTTTTTTTTAAACTGTCACATCTCTCCAAAGCGCTTATTCTGTAGGTTCATGCCTTCTTCCTTGAAATGTGGAAACGTCCAAATATATGTGCTTTGTAGAAAATTAAAGCTCCATAGAATATCTTTTAAGATGCTTTTTTTTTGTCCAAAGACCCAGAATTTTCTAATTAGCCTTATGGGATGATGGGAATTTGTTAACGCCCCCCTCCCCAATGCCCCCAAAGCAAACCAAAAACCCCAAACCATTAATGAGTACAGCAAAGTACACATGAGTAAATATTTTGTCTATATGATGCCACACATGAGAATATATGAGCATGTAAGGGCAGTGGCTTACCCTTTAAGAAGTGTTACTTGTTTGCTGTTCTGTGTACTGTTCTGCTAGACATATTTAATGTATAACTGTCTCCAACAATTCTCTTACTTAAATGATGCTGAATTCACTTCGAGCGTGAGAGTTCTGGGTAGAAAGGATGCTTTTGGCCCACAGACAAGAGTGCTGTTTAGTTTGAGCTCTTTAGTTGTTATCTAGATTTTCTCACTACCATTCTTTCAAAGTTGTTTAGAAAATAAACTTCTTTCTTTGCTATTAATCATAGTACTAATTACACAGAGAACGTTTTTGTTAGTTCAACCAGTAGACAGACCATAGATAACATGAAACCATAGTAAACTGAATAATCTATATTAATAGAAAAATCAATCGAGTTTACCTAAAAGTTGACTCAGTGTTTTATCATCTCCATGCCCGTGTATAGTAAGAATTCACAAAGGAGGTTGATTGTGGAGAGTCACTCAAAGTAGAAGTTTTGCCTAAAACTGCGTAAAACAGTGTATAGATATTTAGACATTCAGATTTTGAGGGCTATTTTTGTCATTTGCCCCTGAACGATGTAAAAACAACCTTTTAAAATATAAAACTTTCCTTTTGGAATAAAAGCCTGAGAGCAGTAGACTTTCTACACTCTTGCAACATAATCAAATACATCTGCAATGGAGAAATACTATGAAGAAGTCTCTGTTTTAAAAGTGGTGACAGCAATTTGGCTATCATATCCAGAGCTATGTACAGAATAAATTATAGTGTTGTTAGGTGGATAGCAGATAGGTATATGTAGTTTAAAACACACACAGAGAACTTAATTGTCGAGAAGTCTGGTATTCTAATCAATACAATATTTATTGAGTCCATATTTTACATCTGGGACACTCAGCTGGGCACTGCAAAGAATCAGGGCTGGATTCAGTGCACTGTTTTGCTATAGTAATTTAAAATAGTACTTCAAAATGATAGTGACAGTGTATTCCATTAAGAAGTAAGGAATGTTGAGGATTGCTCATGTGACCTTGTTTGGGGATTATATAAAAATAATTTATACTTCAACATGTAAAAATGCAAAAACAACTAATATGCTTTATATAAAGTTGTTTATTAGTTGTTTATTGTATCTTTAACACGGTTTTGCCGTTTTGAAATGTTCATTCCCCCCAGGTGTCAAGGAAATAGAAATAAATATTTTTAACATTTCTTTCAGGTGTACTTCACAAAGAGCTTAAAATAGTTAAAGCATACTATTAGGAGATCCCAAGCCCTTTCTGTCCCAGATAATGCTAGTGACAAAGAAGTAGTTTGCAAATTCAACCCATTAATTGACGGTCAGGGAGAAACAGTGGACAGAGAACGCTTCAACCCTGTATCCAGTAGCATCCTTTAGCAGGAGTCTGTCAGCATTTCCACTGTGAAGTCTGGTGCTCAGGGTTCATAACTAAGTTGTAAATAGCTTCAAGCTGAAATACTATGCAGAAAATTTAAGTCCAGATGTATATTTTAAAACTAAAAGTCATGCAAGCTTATAGCACTGTTTTAAGTTAGAGAACACTGGACTATATATATTTACCAGTTTCATATGTTTTTCTGGCAATGTTAAAGAAAACGTATTTTTAGATATATGATTTAGTACTCATAGTTAATTTTGCATCTTTAATAATACCCTTCAGTATTATGAAAAGAGAGTTTCAAAATGACAGGGCGATTTCTATTTGAAAATAAATTTTGACATCATTGGCCATTTTTCTTTCTTTAAAAGCAAGACACTAGTGAGTTATATTTTTCCTGTGTATTTAATGATCAAACTTTGTCTTTGTCTTTCTAAATCTAATTATGCCTAAATGTGGGAAAATAGATTATTAACCTATCGATTCCTTCTAAGCTTAATACAAATTGTTTTATAAAATATGTAAACCAGAGTAGATTTCAATTTGTGTAAATACAGGCACATTTTTCTATTATCTCTTTAAACACAACAAAGCTTATTTAAAGTCAAATATTTTAGCATTGAGTATAAAACTGGAAATTAGAACAAATAATTTCAGAAGGAAAATATTTTTTAAATTTTAGAAAATTTATATTCAAGGAAAAGCATGGTAGATATCTTTCATTATTTTCCCCACTGTGGAGCTACTGTTTATATTCCTTCAAAATTCTAAAATATCTATTGTTAGATGATACAAACCATCGCGAAACATGGCACATAAGTTGTTGGCTTAATTTGAAGCCATTTCCATCAAAATTTCTCTTTGGCATATATTTATAAAATCTGTGAAATGATATACTGTATTTCATTTACTCATTTTCGTTAGTTCTATTAGCCTTTCCTAAATTCTAGGTTAAATTCTAAAAGTTAACTATAATATTGAAATTTTTTTGTATTTACTTAAAAATAGAACAGTTTTTGCTTTGTGCCAATTACTGGTTTGCTTCTGTTTGTATGACAAAGAAAGATTTGATCAGATCCTATCCTGGAAAATAATCGTATTTCAATTCTACTACACATACAGTGTGCCAAGTGATATTGACCTTGAAGAGTAATTGATTATCTGACTGGACTCCTATCCATGGAAATGTCATGGGCAATCTTAAATTCCAATACTCCACGACCAATGAAACAGTTTTAAGGGTCTGAGTTATTTTTCCATTGTTCCTCTTTCAGGTTGATGCAGTTTTAGTCATAATGCATCTCAGACAAAATTTCGGTAGCTTTGCTAAAGTTAAAGACCCTTTGGCTTTATTTGGTACAAGCTGCATACCATGTGATTTAAATGCTAGTTCTAGTGAGGTGTACTAAATGAGGGAACTTCGTTTTCAATTCTGAAATGTCAGAAGAGAAATTACTTCTCCCTTTCCCGTGAAGTTTCTCGAAGTGGTAGATTTTATATTTTAAGAATACCTCGAAACATAAGTGTTACGGCTTCACCATGAATGACTTTTGCATAGCAGTACTTTTGAATTGGATAGCGTGGAAAAAAAAATTATTTCGAGCGTACTTCTAACTAAAAAGTGATTTTTGACTGCTCTTTACCCTTGAAAATGTTTTTCCATTGTTTGGGTTTGGTACAGATGAAATATGTGAAAATTTCTTGATTCTTTTGGTTTTCTTTTAGATAAACACAGTTGAGAATCTCTAAGGGAAACTTTAGTTTTAGAGATCTACTTTAAAAAAACCTCTCAGACATATAATTATACTTCTGATTAATATAAAGTCAAATATAGTATGCACCCTCCTCTGTACATACACTGTTTCCCTGTCTCAGAAAAACATTGGGCAGTCTGAGTTGGTAGAAGGAATAGCAGAAAAAACAATATTTTTAGCCATTCAATATGAGTTTAGTCATCACAGGAAAGGTTGCCACTACACTGTTAGTATTTTTTTCAGGCCAAGCTCTAGGCCCCTAGATGACTTGTATAGTTCGGGATTATCTATTTGTTCTGTTAAATGTGATATGTAAAACATACCGGTATTTAATATAGCCATTATTATGCTGCTTAAGCAAAGTAAAATGGATTTATGTATTTCACTCTTAGGATTTTTTCTTTCACATTTTCCCACATTGAATCAATTTTCTTTTCTTTAAAAAAATCTATTATGTTAAAAATATGCAGTAAAATAATAATGTCCCACAGCTCTTGAAAAGTTTTATATTGGGGCGGCTCTCTCTCTCTCTCTCTCTCTCTCTCTCTCTCTCTCCCTCTCTCTCTCTTTCTTTCTTTCTTTTGTCTGAAATTTAGTCTGACTGGAATGAAATCTACCAGCAGTTACCCTTGTCTCTCAACAACTCCAAAGAACATCTCAGGACATGAACTAAGGAATTACATATTCAGTTGAATCCTTAGAGGATGCTTGTAAGTGAAAGCCTATGTTTAACAAACTTGCAACAGAACGCCAAGTTACCCTCTTCCTCTTACAAAAAGCAGATCATTATAATTACACTCTATGCTTATATAGCATCTTCTATATTTTACAGACTTTTAAAAATTATTTCCAACTTATCCTGGAAAACTGTGTTTCTGCTTACTTGTGGGAAGTCATAGATATGTAACAGAAGTAGGGGAGGAAAGGTGGAACCTCTTGATTTTTAGTGCATTTATTCTCTTCTGAACAGTAAAACCTTTCTCCTATCTTTATTAATATTTCTTTGACCTAGAAAGCAAAGTAGGTGTTAAAAAACAATATGCTAAGTGTACAGAATACCTAACATCCAGGCAAATACTGACAAACATGGCTAGTTATTTTAGTATTTTCAAAACGTGAATGTTTCAGGCATTATAAATTTGAAACACACAGAGCATCCTTCCAGAGTGTAGCCTTTACTGTAGCCTTGCGGGTACTAGATCAGGTATGCAGGGAGGAAGTCTTGTTCTCAGAGGAGTTGCTCTTGACCTGGAAGACCTCTCAGATTGAGAATAATTATACACCCCAGAGAACTAGTTGTCACCATGATGCCATCTCCTCTGAAATGGAGAAAGTTGCCAGAGTCTAGTCTAGAGCCAGGGCACACTGCTGTTGGCAGGGAAAGCTGACTCAACCTTTAACCTGTTCTCTTTCAGTTTTAGCTGGTAGGTACACAGGCCTCTGGCTATGGAAAGTGATGCTTTTTATGAAGCTGTTTTATTTATTTACTTATTTATTTTAAACATATTTACCAAACCCTTACTGTGTGCTGGACATGGTTTTGGTAGCAGGGCATCTAGTAGCGAGCAAGACAGTTGAGCTGAAGGCTGCTTCTTTCCTGTGGTTCATATCATTTCCACAGGAATATAAGCTCGACTCCCAGGAGTGAGTCCCTGGGCTTTGGGCTAGCATCTTGAAAGGAGCGGGTTGATCATTAATAAGCATGCATGGAAATGGGCATTGCTTGGCTACAGTGGGATGCTGGGAAAGAGGATACTGTAGATTCAGGAAAGCTTTATAAATCATGGCTACCTAAAATATAAGTATAATGGTATCTGTTTTATCGCACCAAAAGAACTCTTGAATGAGAGGACGGCACCTGGCACATTGGGGGCATGGCATTAAGTGCTTAGGTTTGTCTTATGGAAATCTTGACAAAGAGGAGAGTAGTACTACAAGTAGAAAAAGATTAGTAGGATGATTGCCAGAGAGGCCAGCACACAGAGACGTCACTGTCTGGGTCATTGGCTACGTTAATGGTAACCTTTGCCTCGTTACCATGAGGGCATCTGGAAGCTCAGTTTAGGAGAGATGAAAATGATCGGATCCTGGAAGTGAGATGAGAGAAAGGACTCTCATCAAGGTCAGGTCTTGGTCTTGTGCATTAAGAACAGTATTTTATATATGACAGTGAAGGGTCTACACTACCAGCATTTCCTTACCAGGCTCCAGGTGATTCAGAGGTGCCTACTTGCAAATTAGCTGACCCAGGGTAAGCTGTGATCCCTATGCCTGGAGCAGAGAAAACATTTGTTAGCCTCCAAGACTCATTATTCTGGATCTTTACTTGCTCAAGTTAATATGCTTCGACTAACTGTTGAAGGCAGAGCATGTTTCATTCCAAGATGGCAGACTGATTAAGACACATTTGCCTTGTGGCTGAGGATATATACCTTTTGTCTTTGCTACTCATTTGTCATTGATCATTTTCAGCCTAGTATAGATCTTTATTCTATGCCTAGACTTTAAGTGTTTTAATTGCTTTAAATATCCCAGTGGGTCCCAATGCATAGTGAGCATTTGGTAAATACTTGTGTCATTAAGAACTGAATATGGAGACTAAAGTAAAGAAATGAAATGCAGGCCCTAACATCACCACATCCAGTGCTCCTTCTTGAGAACTCCCAGGTTTTACCTGAAAGACTTCTGTCCTGGAGCTGACCAGGCTTTCTATTCTCTAGCTCTAGATCCAGATGAGACCACCTCTCAGGGTTCTCCAAGCTGTAGACAGGAGGTGCTTTAATGTGTATGATGCAATCTGCAGCCAGGGCATCCACCTTCCTTCTGAGTCATAATTCTTGTGGACAGCCCAACATGGGGATTTAATAAAAATGTACACATATCCTGTGAAGACTCCAACAACAAATGAAGGAAATTTCTGCCTGCCTTTAAAATGGGTGGACCCCAAAACCCTGGTCTGTTTGAAGTGGCAAGTAACCCCTGTACAGACGCTTCATTCCTGTCTGCCATTGCTGGCCCGGGGCACCAAGTCCTGATAAGACACATCATTTGCAATGAGAATATATTCTCAGTTTTTAAGTTTTTCTGATGGGCGATTATTGCTGCTGTGTTTCCTGTTTTATGTAGGTGGTAGCCCTCGGAGAAGTACCAGATGGGACTGTGGTTACCGTCATGGCGGGTAATGATGAAAATTATTCTGCTGAGCTCCGAAATGCCTCCGCTGTCATGAAAAACCAAGTAGCAAGGTTCAACGATCTGAGATTTGTGGGCCGGAGTGGACGAGGTAGGTCTCTGATTTTTAATACTGATAATGGAATAAACACATTTAAGATCCTCTGATGAAATGCAAACTCGTCTGTATACAAATCAGCACCTTCTTTTACTGAATGGAATTACTGTAAGATTTTGTTTAAGTGCATCCAGACACAGATGAATGTTTGCCTGAGCACCCAGACCTTTTTCATTTGTTTTATGATATTGCAAATTCAAACAATGTTTTCAGAAGATCTGGCTTCTAATGTCACTGGGTATGAGGGAAGGTAGACAGAAGAATGGTTAGGGGATCAGGTTTTGAATTATGAGGAATCACATACCTGAATATATTGAGTGGCAAAGCGGAAGGAAAAATGTGTACATTAGACAATTTTCTGATGTTAGCAGTATTGCTTTATATTGAAGCAAGGACAGCTAACATGATGCCCTCCATTTACCACATGTATTTCTACATGAGTTAATTCTCATAGTAAGAAACTACTAAAAATTAGGTTTTTTTATAAAAAAAGCAGGAGCTTTTTCATTTGAATAAACAAATAATGTATTACTTATGTTAGAGCGGCTATGTAAAGTTGCTTAGATGAAGGATCAGGACTCCAATAGTTCTACACTGTTTAAGGATTTCCACCATCTGATTCCATCTGCAAATATTAGCAGTCCTTAAAAGGATCATAAAACAGGAAGTAATCCTTTTTCAGATTTTCACAGCTGTTTCATACATAAGGTTAATGTTTTTTAAAGTCTCTAAGGAGACCAATATTTTGGTTTTTATTTAGTTATTTTACAGACAGACTTCTGCTAGCATTCATCTATTAAAAGTTTCGTGTTAATTAATCAATTCTGATATTTCCATTTTAAGAATTTCAAGAACAGAAAAACAGTCCCCTGTGGGACTGAAATGAAATAAAAATCATCAAGCCTTGTGGATTCCCTGCAGCCCAGGTTGGAGTTAGCAAATGAAAAGCACCAATTTTTAAGCCATGTCTAATAGTTCCCCGTTAGTTTGGATCAGATGTCAAATTATTACCACTGTGAAAACTTGATAAGGGAAATTCAAGCAAGTCTGTTTCCGATGAGTAGTTTTAGTTTACTTTCTAGGAACAGGGCCAAGAAGTTTACTTTTTAACTTAAAAAAAATGATGCATGCTAATGAATTCTGTCACTGAATGAAAAGGCTTATCTCTGCATCAAGTTTAGTTTATTTTCATTAAAAATAAAGAAGATACATCCTATACTGATTAGACTTAGAAAATGTGTGTGTGTGTGTGTGTGTGTGTGTGTGTAATCATTTTTTTCCCTCAGTTATTAGTTATTAATACAGGTTCATGGTACAATTAAAGTTTCTTTTCTTTTTCTAGTAAGAATAAAGAAAAAATGTGAACATGATGATTTACCTGTATGCTTTAAATTGCTTTTTCTTCCTATGCAATATTACCTTATTTTTTTTAACTAGAATAATGAACTTTAAGATTTAAAGGAGGGGTGTTATACTTAATTTTGCTGTACACATCCAAGCTAATGTTTCTATTTATTTATGCTTTTGCATTATGTAGATGCTGCATAGCTTTTTTTCTGATCAATTTGAGTAGAAACTATGGCAAAGTGATAGTGTACTTTGTAAACCCTCAACATATTTATTTAAGAAACTTCAAAGAGAAACTAAGGGTGTGCACTGTTTTAGTATATTGGCTTTCTGAGTTTTGGCTGGTTTCCCAAATAGCAATTTTTATATTTAAAAAAAAAAGACAGACTTAACTGCTTGCAGACTTTTCACGCATGGAAGATGAAGAAAGCTTCTTTTGATGAAGTGTAATTATGTCCAAACAGAGCTGACCCCCTCCCCCTATATTTCTTATGATCTTAACTGAAGAAAGTAGGATTTTTCCTTTGAAGCAGCCGGGACTCGGTGGAGGATCTGAAATGCTCCAGTCTGCTGCCAGAGGCAGGATGGAGAAATTGGTCCAGACTTGTCTTCAAGACTTAGATGGGGGTGTCGGGGGAGCCGGTGTGGAGAGAGAGAAATTGATTTATCGCTAATAATAGATTTTTATATCACTACAATAACATTCTATGAAAGGAAACAGAAATACCAAGCTAAAATGGAGAGAAAAAAGGGACTGAGAACACTGATAAGATAGCACTTTGAAAAAAAAGTGGGTCAGTTTTTCAGTGGCAGGAAACCATTTAACCTGCCTCTGTACCCTTTGTACCTGACCTCCTTTTATAACAGCTTCTTTCCAGCTTCCTCTTTAATTTTCACACTTCTCCATTTCTCTTGTTTTAGGCTTATCAACATGTTGCTACTATTTTATTTTTTCCTCTAGCTTTACAAACTTTTTGTTTTCAATAGTGTTAGGAAATAAAAAGACACCAAGCTCCACAGATGTTACACGTCTTTTTTTTTTCTTTTCTCTTGTACAAACATAAGCTGTCAGAAATTGAAAAACGGTCTTAGGTTTATAAAGGAGTCCTGTCACTACTTACTTGGGCTTTATGGGTCGTCCTATGACCACAAATTTTAAAAATGCTTGGGATGAAAGTAGAGCATCAATGAAACTTGCATTAAGTTAGGAGTGGCTTATGGGTTTTAACTGTTTTTTCCTTTTTCCCTCCTTTGTATTTTAAACAGAAGTATTCAAAGTGACTTTGGCCCTTAATTTTTTTTTCTAGTGTGCTTCCTCTCTTTTGACATCAAGCATGCTGCTTTTAATTTATGAGCATTTTTAACCATGTACAGTGTACAGAGTGTGGTATTTTCTCAGTGTGGGAGACCATCCAGCTTTCAGCCTTAAGCTCGCCTGATGTCCTTGGCAGCCCCTCTGGCTAGGTTGGAATTGTTTATCAGTGATAGTTCCCTGTGTTTACCTTAACTATATGGCTTGAGGACATAGTATAGAACTAGTTCTTAGATGGGGTTACACTTAGTTATCCCAAAGGATGAGCCTGTATTTTTATTATTCTTAGGAAGTGATAAAAAAATAGGATTTGGAAAAAACTTTCTGTTTGTGAACTTAAGGGAATTCTGGATGCCCACATACACTTGACTCAGGAAATGCGTTGTTCTAAGATGAAGAATCACTGACCAAGTTGGGTCATAGTTTCTGAAGTTTGTCTTTGACATTGCATATATGTTTCTTTTGAAGGGGCAATCAGAACTGGAAGGAACCACCTCAGTTTTTGTTTTAATTGTGAGAGTACATCTTGATCCTGAGGATTTGATTTTGGAAGACTGTAGTTACACATAAATGTTTCCTCCCCCAAACCCACCTCTTCTCAAAGGAAGTTTTTAATGGAAAACTGGTTCTGCTCTGAACATTTAGATGCTTTGTATGTGAAGGGTGATTTGTTATTTGGTTTTTCATTTCTACTTGAAGTGTTTCCCTGAATTGGGAAGAAGCACAGATGACTTTTAATATTCTAAGTAAATTGTAAAACTCTAAAACAGAAATGGCCTCAAAATAGCCCAGTTTAGATGAATTAATGTACAGTATCTCTAGCAGGTTATTTAGAGATGTTAATGATAATGAGAAATATACATCCTTAATTTATTAAGATTAGCGCCATTAATGATAACTGTGTTCTAACCACAGCCATCGGATCCCTGCTTAGAATGCAGTCCCTGGTCCATGGACCACTGATCTGATCCACAAAGGCACTGTGTAATGCTCCAATGTGAAGTAACTTTTAACCTAATGATACAGAAGATACAGCTGTTACTCCTCAATATCTTGTCACTATTTGAGGTCTTAATCTGGACCCAGTGGCTTGCTATTCACGTTTCTAATCTCTATTTCTGTAGACTTTCAGTTTTCTATGGCTAGTTTAGACTGCTGGCTGTCTTATTTAAATCCATGTAACATCTAGTATATATTGGAAGACATATGGTACAATAATGGCACTTTAAAGACAGACGCTTTCATTGTACTGGCTAAGATGTTACATTACTGCATTTGTATGTACTATTTCTTGGGCACAGAGAGCTAATTGAGATACATCTAGAAATAACTTGCTTTTTTTCTTGTTCATAGTCTGTGGCAAAGTAACAGAATTTTTTTTAAAAAGCATTAATTTTAAGATCAGGAAGGCCTAGGTTCAGATCCGTCTTCCCCGTTTATTAATTCTGTGAAGCTGTGTAGGTTACTAAGCCTCTTCGGGTTTTGGCTTCCTCTTTCGTGCAATGGGTGTTGATGAATTTAACTAGAGAAGATTAAATGAGATAGTGTGTAAGAAGTAGCTGATAATAATGGCTTTCTAGTCAAAATTAATGTTTCCCAATTCTTCCCTCTCTCCCACTTCTGTCTTTTTTTCCCTGCCTGACCCTTTCTCCCCCACCATGGAAAAGTACAACCAAGAAGACTCGAGACTGTATACACTCAGTAACAAATGACGTGTGCCTTAAACAGATTTTAGGAACTTAAACATGGTCTAGGTTGAAAAGAAAACCCGTTCACTGGACTTGACAGCCAAAAGACCTGGTTTACATTAGGCCTTATACATAACCTGTTCCATATTAAGCTTTGAAAAGATTGCATTAAACTTTGCATTGCTACATATTGTCTAAGATTTGTGTTTTGATTTAATACCCTCAGCTTTCAGTAAAAGAAGGGAAAGAAAAAGTCTGAGCAAAAGCAAATGAGCTTTTTATCTGTTACAGGAGCAGACTAAATGAGTACTCTGGCCCCAGATTGCTGAATGTTTTATCGAGTCACCGTTTCACGCCCACTTTTTCCTGTCTTGTAACAGTTTGCAGTTTTGACTATCTGACATGACTAACTGTTGCAAATCTAACTGATTACAACTGTCAGTGAGTCTGTGTAAGAGAGTCTGCTGCCTTCTGGAGACATCCAACATCCAGATCTGCTGCCAGCTTTTTCCTGTCCCCCCACCCCAATTCATCGCGTGTACCTCACTGACTTGAAGCATCAGATGTAATAATTCAATGAAGCACAAGTAAAAACCCATGTTTACATTAAGAGGTGTCATGTGCCTTCTGCAAAAGCTAAGTCACTGCCAGGGAGAGAGTGCCTTCAGGATTTTACAGCAGAGATGTATGTTAGGGGAGGGCTGAGCAGGCAGGAGAGAAACTTTGTTCCAGTAATGATGAAATCATCATACCACAGGCACATTACGGCCAGGACAGGAGACACTGGCTGCTGTTAAAATGATTCCCATAAGAACTTCCCTCTTTCATCTTCCCATTGTAGTTTCAGCCAATGAAAAATGCTAAAGCCACGAGAAATAAATAACCATAATCAACAATGATTTACTATTGTTCTCTCGTGGGGTCATGACCTAATCCTGCATAAAGACTTCTAAAATTGTCTGTGGTTGGATGTTTTCTCCTGATGTTGGAGAAAACTGAAAGGAAGAGAATCTTCCACAAGTGGACCAGGGGTTTTGTTTTCATGACAGCTGTTGCTACTGGGGAGCTATCTTGGAATTAGAGCCTTTTCTTACAGTAGCACGTCGAGGATGATGATCTCAGCACTAAATGGGGTTAGAGGCGCCTAATGTACCTTTCAGGGGGTTTCCAGTTTAGAGTAAGAACTCCTCACTCTTCACTTTTGTTGCCTGCTCAGAGATGCTTTACATTACATGTGGACCCTGTACTTCTGTACACTTACCAACACTTTTTATATTCATTTTGTACTTTCCCCTCTTACCTCTGCAGGCAAGAGTTTCACCTTGACCATAACAGTCTTCACAAACCCTCCCCAAGTAGCCACCTATCACAGAGCTATTAAAGTTACAGTGGATGGACCCCGGGAACCCAGAAGTAAGTACTTGTCTTTCTCTTGCAAATGGTACTAAGAGTTTGTGGAGCCCCTAGGAGGACTGTATTCCAAATGAATTAGTGTTACTTCCATGTACACCATGTTTGCAAAGTTTGTTAGCTACATGAACTTTTAGAGAGGGGTAGTTAGAACCTCACAGTGAGTAGAAAATGAAATTGCAGTTTTAACCTTTGCCACACAGTTGCTAAGACCTTTATAACTTTGGAGCTGAGTAAATTATTCACTCATTGGAATGACTGGCTAAGAAATTCTGCTCATCCACACCACGTAATGGACAGGGTAGAACAGACTCACGAGAGCTGAGGACACAAACAATAAACTCCAAAATCTCTAGCTTAGTCCAAAAGCATTCACGTGTGTTTCCCATGGCCTAAGAATGTGTTTTAGCTTTTTAGCTCGCCCACTCAATTCCCTTTATAAAGAGCACACTGCTTAATTACAAAGAATTTGCAAATGATAACTTGTTTGATTGTTACAACACTGTTGTTTGGTCATGTTCTAGTAATTGTTATAGCTTCTTTTAACAGATACGGCCAAACTGAGTTTAAATCCACCTTGGTTTGTTTGTCTGTGTACACATCCAGAAGGTTTAACCAGCAGTTAGCTTAAGGTACTATACCTGATCTGATTGAGCCAGTATGTATTTTCTTCCAAACTTTAAATTGAAACTGGTTTAATTTTCCCTTTCCTTACTGCCCAAACCAATTTGAACAAAGTTGGCATAACAGTATTTAAATATATTTGGAAATTAAAAATTATTTGATATATGAAACATTAACAATTCTGTTGCCAGTGGAAATACCATATAGACTTCTGCTTTGGCTGTGTGGATGTGCTGGGGGTCCTAGGCATTGCATTGAGGGAGTTTAATTTGTTGGTGGTGGAAATAACAGGTGGCAGAAGCTTTTTGTTCTGTGCCACTATACCTGCCTAGCTAGGCTTAGCTTTTCTTTCCTAAAATGAGAGAAAAGGCAGATAAGGTTTTGCTCTCTCCCAGTAGTGTATCTTTTAACAGTGGGAGCCCCTGAGTGTCTCCTGACCCTCGTGCTCCTGTCTCTTCTGACAAAGGCTGACTGCTTGCCTGAACTGGGGAGGTTTCCTAACTCCAAAGCAAGTCTTTGAGGTTTTTGTTTTCTTCTCCTTTCATGTGTATGGCCTTCTTCCAGACTCATAATGCTGGGTCAGTACTGGCTCTGTCTGCTAGTTTGGAAATATCCTGGGAGATGGTTTGAGACACTGGTGTGTGAAGTCCCAGGTTTCCAGGCCTCAGGGCCTTGGTTACACAGGGCAGATGAACCGGACAGAGTAGGACTGTCTCGTATGGTTTGAGATTTGATGACTTTTCTGTCCCTAGAAATGAGGGGTGATGCTTTATGATGGGAGGCATCTCCTGACCTTTTACTGCCTAGCTCCTGAGTTCCTGAGACGGTAGGACTGACATTTAATAATGCATAAAGCAGGATACTAGTCTTCTACCACTTAGCACCACTAACAGTTGTCTTTTAAAGAAGTTTCCTGTCCATCCGGGCTGCTTTCTTCAGTACTTAGAAAAGCTATTATTGTGTATGTGTCAACTGGAGTTGTTGCTCAAAAGTTGATGGTTTGCAGAGGAACCGGAAGGATGGTGCTGCCCAACTCTGAAAGGAATGATGGGTGGGGAGGCAGTGTAGCTTTGGGAGGGCCACTTTTGAGTCAAGTGTGATGGCATCACCTCTTTTCAAAGAAACTTTTGGCAGAAGAGGGTGTATGTGTGATCAGGTCAGGCTTTGGGCGGTTCTGGGGATGGCCGAAGCAGATACAGACCTGTGAGTGGAAGGCCACCTATCTCAATTCAGCCCGAATGACATTTCTTGTAAACTGTGAAAATCTCTGTGAAGATATGATACCGTTTTCCTGACATCATGCAATGACTTACCTAGATAGAAGGATGAGTCTGCTGCCAGTAACAGCTTAATCCAACAACCTGGACTCTCGTTCTGGGTTATTTCCTTCCGCCTTGCTCTTGGCCATCTGTTCCAAGCATTCAAATCACCAGTGCAAAAGCAGTCTAAGCCAATATATAAACAAATGGTCATGGCTATATTCCAATAAAACTTTATTTACAAAAACAGGTGGTGGGCCAGATGTGGCCCACAAATTGTAGCTTATCAACCTTTGCTTTTAATTTCAAAATGGCTTACTTTTTAAAAATCAACTTTTACCAGGGAAAGGCATTAATGGAAGGCTTTCTTAGAGGGAGAAGAAAAAGATGATTAATAAAGTTGCTTTAGCCTGTCTCCCTAAAAATGATAATCCTTTATACAGTGGTTATTTGTCCTAGTGATAGTATACTGCAACACTGCTGTTTATTACTGTGGCAGTTTGAAGGAGTTGACGATTTTGTACTGTTGGTTCCTGTTTATAGTTGGGATTTTTCTTCTTCCTCTAAAGATCTGAGTATGTATTGAAGAGGCTGCTCTGGTAGCTCAGCTGTTTGAACAGGGACAAGTTCTGGGTTAATTATTTGGGTCTTAATGTCAGACTGCTTGAATTAAAATCCCAGCTGTACCATTTATTAGCTCTATGGAGGCAGACAAGTTTCCTAACTTCTCTTTGCCTTGGTTTTCTCATCTTTTAAAGAAAGAATAATAAAAAATAGCACCTTCCTCATCAGCTGCTGCAAAAGTGTTACATGTGTAGTGTATGTGAAATGGCTAGCACAGGGACTGCCATGTAGTAAGTGCTCATGAAATGCTAGCTTTGATTGCGTCAATCTCTTCAGTGTCAGAAACTTGCTGTAGCATTTTGCTTGTAGTATACTTCCAGGAAACGGATAACCATCTAGAGTGTGTTCTCTAGTGTATTGTTTTTTCCCTTGAAGATAGCTTTGCTGATTTTTGCTCTATAGTAAATGGCACTAATAAGTGTTATAACTTATGCCTTGAGCTATGGATATTCACACTGCCTGGGGAGAGCTCTGCAGAACTGCTGATTAACACTATTCGTGTACAGCAAACCCAAGACAGGATGCTATGACTTTAGTACCCCACTCGAGGCCCTGCTTGTCAACCATCTGCCACAACTTGCTTTGCTCTCAGAAACCCGAAAGGTTTTATCCTCCTGTGTTTTCTGTCTCTGGCAGCTGAATCAGTGCTGTCACATCACAAACAACTTCTTTTCTTAATATACACATCTGGCGTTGGCAGTTGGACTAACTTCATAAGAGCACATGATCATCACTCATTACAAGATTAAAAAGCGCCCCATGGCATCATCGATGTTTTTTGACTTTGATCTTTTGCAGTCGTGATTCATCTCAGTTATAAAACTTCCCTTTAAAGGAACATCGCAGATGACTTATTAGGACCTTCATCTTAAGTAGCGTAAACATGGAAATGGTGCACATCTTTGCAGAGTGCTATTTATTTCTTCTGTCAGCTTATCATTTTAAGACATGACATCATGCTTAAGATCCCAAATTTGTAAGTCTTGTATGTAGGCGAGGCATCTTGACCTTCTGTTGGCACATCAGCTGCATCTGTCCGCCAGCAGGAGAAGTCAGCGCAGTGGTGGCTGATGTGCCTTTGGATTCCTCCCCCTTTTAAACATCAGATCCTGTTAGCATCCTCTGTTTTCTTTGTGCCCTTGGTTCCAGCCCTCACCTGATTTAAAGAATTTCTGTGGGCGGGGAAATCTTACTTAGCATTATCATATTCTGTAGGATGGTCCGGAGTTGGGGAAGAGGACTGATGGATTGTTGGATCTGTGCAGAGTGGGAAAAGTAAATCACTTCACAGAGTGAGACTCCCCTTCGTTCTCTCACTGTGCTCTCAGTTATCTCTTGCTAAGTAGTAAAGACTGTGAAACATAATGGCTTAAAACAATAACCAGCTTTTGATTCCTCACAGTCCCGTGGGGCTCCCTTGGATGATTTTGCTGCTGGTCATGCTTGGGAGCTGTTGTGTGGCTGCAGTCAGATGTGGCTGATTGTCCACTGCTTTCAGGGTGGCTTGGAGAGTGGATGGAGGGGCAGCTGCCCCGCAGACCCATTTTGTGGAGTCCCGGGGCCTCTTCCTCTCTACAAGGCTTCTCCATGGGGCTCTCTGGGACTCTCCAGTGCAGTCTGGCTTCCTATATGGCGTATTAGGCCCCCCTATGGTGCAGAAATGGCAGCTGTTGGGTTTTGAAGGCCTAGGCTCAGTGCTGGCACAGAGTTGGAAATAAGATATTGCAGAAGTCCAGATTCAGAGGAAGTGACCTGCCAAGGTGTGAGAGGTGGGGGAGTGGTTCCAGGGACCACTTGAATCACCACTTTCACAAGGGCATAGCTGGCAAACGTCATCGGAGCAATAGAAGAAATATGTTTTTCAAGGTACCAACTTCTGAAAGTCCTTTTGACCTTTTAAATCAGTAACATATAAAGTTCTGCAAAGTGGGTGCAACTTTCAGTTACGGTAGCGTCACTCTGAATTGACGAAATCTGCAAATATCAAATGAATTAAGGGTGGGCC
Organism: Dinomys branickii; assembly: GCA_004027595.1. Classification (NCBI taxonomy): domain Eukaryota; kingdom Metazoa; phylum Chordata; class Mammalia; order Rodentia; family Dinomyidae; genus Dinomys; species Dinomys branickii. Next base: position 177,941 of record PVLD010000211.1, read on the forward strand.
TTACCTTGCGGTGCTTGGTATTAGTAGGTCAGTCTGAAGCTGACGCAGGTCAACATTAGTATGAAAGAAGACTGTGAAGTGTTTGAACAAAAAGAGGTGGGACCCTTGGTACAATATAGGACATCTGTAGCAGAAAAATCATATGAATCCTCAAATGGACAAGCTCAAAGGTTTTATACTTTCTTCCCTCTTTTATTATTTTGGTGAAAGGGCACCAGTCACTGAACCCAAGGCCGCTGCACTGAGCTACAGACCCGTGCCTTTTTATTTTTTGAGACAGGGTCTCACTAGGTTGCCAAGTTTCCTGGGCCATGTTCCCACTTGCGCTCTTCCTACCTCAGCCTTTCTGTGTGCTGGGAATACAGGCATGCACTCAGCTAGGTTTCATACTTTTCTTCTTGGGGAGCACAGGGGCCATGTGGGGTTCTAGACCTGCGTTTACCCCCATAAGGCTTATGTCCCACATTCAAACTCTCTTTCCTCCTGTCTGCTTATTTGCGCTAATTCATCCACAAATGTATAACTCTCCACCAGTTTTGCTATCCAGTATTCTTTCTTTTGGTTTGTTTTTATTTTTGAGTCAAGGTCTCACTATGTTTAGGCTGGCCTTGAACTCATGGTGATCCTCCTGCTTTAGCTTTCCAAGTGCTGGGATTATAGGTGTGTATCACTAGGCCAGTCTGACTTTTCTATATATATATATATATATTTTTTTTTTTTCCTTTTGAGACAGGGTGTCACTATGTAGTTCAGGTGGGCCTTGAACTCACTATGTAATCCAGGCAGGCCTTGAACTCACAGCAGTCCTGATCTTCCTGCTTCAGTCTCCTGAGTGCTGGAATTATAGGCCTGTGCCCCCCTGCTGACTTTTTTTCCATAGTGTTAAAGCCTGTCCACTTGCACAAGTCTTACCTTAACAAATAGGAGGTAGCAGACTTAACAACATTGGTCGTCTGGCCAACGCAGCATTTTGTAAATTTCTCCTGCTGTTCCATGTAGTTCTGAGACTTCTCCAGGCCTGTGATGGGTGGAGAGAAAGAGGGCTTGGCATTTTCTCTTCCTTGTTCCCGATGATGTCAGGGCAGCTAACCTCCGTGCCTTTTCACCCTGGCTGGGTAAAAGAACAAGCTTTTGTACTGGCTGGCTGATCTCTGCTTGTTTACCAGTCATGAATGCTTAAGCAGAGGTTGCCCCCATGTACAAGAACATGAGGGACCTGTAAGATATGTTGGGCGCAGGGACAACAGGAGAATTATTGACAGTTATTTGATAGCTCTGGATACAGTTCTTGCATTCACATTCCTGCTGTCTATGAAAAGAATTTGAGAAAACCTTGTGAGGCCTTATGCCACGCTCCCCATGACCCAGCCCTGAGTTTTAGTCCTTCATGTAAAGCATTAGCAGTGAGGCCCTACCCTTCTTGACTTTCCCCTGACTTTTTCGGTATTTCTCTTGAATTCTTTCCTGTCTCTGAAGTGGTCAGGGAATAGAAGTTCGGGCAAATGCCATGCTTTGATAGTTACAAGATAGCAGACACAAGCAGCAGTTTGATGGTCATAAATATTGATCATTTGGTCACTAGCATATAACACATTGTTGAAAAATCTTTGATTTCACAGTAGTGGCTAAAACAGCCACAGTTCCCCTTTTTCCTTTTTTCTGGGATGACAGAGAAGGGGCAGTCAGAAGCTCGGGTGGAGGTTCTGTCTGGTGGCTGGGGAACGTGTTTCTGAGACGAGTACTTTTAAATCTCTTTCAGCCTCTCACCCCCCCTCTCACCCACCCCCTGCTCCTTTTTTTCTTTTTGACTGACTGTCAGGAGCTGGGAACATGGCCAAGAAGGAAATGACACATGGAGAGGCATTCTGTGTTGTGCAACATTCTGTGGAACTGATGCAAGAATATATGGCCTGTTTACACATTCCTCCGCGAGCAGCCGGCATGGCAGTAATTTAATTCAGCAGCGCATGGCATGCTGCAGCAGGGAGCTGTAGCCTTCACGTCCTTTCATGGCAAATTATCACAGCCGTTAAAACATGCTTGTGTCCCTCCTCTGCACCCTCCCCTGGCCTCCCAGTTCCGAATGTGCCTTCTCGTCGATGGGGCTTGTGGTAACAAGGAGCCATGGCTTCCACCGTGAGAGCACAGTTTCCACATGCGTGTGCTACAGTGCATGTATTTACTTCTAACTAAATATAGCATGGCAGGTTTTCAAGTGATATGCATTCTAAAAGTGCACATGTGCCTGAGCCACATGTGCCAGTAGTTTATGTCTCAGTGCAGGTCAGAAATCATTCTTAAAGCTGTGTTAGGGACTTGATAGTGATTTTATTTTATTTATTTATTTTTTTTGCGGTACTGGGGATCGAACTCAGGACCCTGCGCTTGCTAGGCAAGCACTTATTCCACTGAGCTATATTCCCAGCCCTTGATAGTGATTTTAAGAAAAAGGCTTTTCTTGCTCTTTTTTTTTTTTTTTGATCTTTGCTTGTTTATAACAGTGAATTTTCCTTCCTAAGAGAGATAATGGGTGATAGATTACTGAAATTTTCTTTTCACTTCTATTTTACTTCTACTATATAGCATGTTTTCACGGAGAACTGGACTATAGGGAAATAGGTTATATTTAAAAGTAACAGGGAAAAGATTTCATGATATTGCTTTCCATCTTCATCACTTCCCCTGCCTAGGGTTTTTATAAGATAAAATAATTTATGACATCAAACAAAGCATGCTTTTGGTTCTTCATGTAAAAATCGAAGTTTTCACTTAGGCAAGTATGGAAAATAATTTTTCTTGTTTTTCAAGTAACTTTTAGTAATTAAGAGAGAGCACAGACACATTTAGGTCTGAAATGCTGACTCAGGAGCACAGACAACACTTAAAAAAAGAAACCGTGTTTGTGATGTGGTACTTAGGTAGCGCAGAAAGAACTCTCTGTGTGTCTGAAAGCTTCCCCAGTACTGTGTACGTGGATAGAATCTGTTTGCTAATAGACCAAAGCACTCCTCTAAAATTGAGGATGAAGGCTTATACCCACACCTCTGGCAAATGTAACTCAGACTTACATTCCTCCTAAGGTGAAAATAACTGGTGTAGCATCCTCTTCCGGGAACAGGTTTTAGGACATAAAGGGAGAGTAGAGAGATCAACGAAGACCTGGGTACCAGAAAGTAAACATCAAGTCACACATAGTGTGCGGAGTCTTTGCTGCCGGTGACAGCAATGGTTGCCAGCTTCAAACATCACTTTTGCCGTGGGTTAGCTGTGTATAGCGGTGTGGTTCTAGAGCTTTCCAGGCCTGGTCTACTATTAAGACTGCAGGGTTTTACAGTTTGAAGGTGAGGTGAGCGTGGGGTTTCTATATTCTGTATTTCCTCCTTTTGCAAAGTTTCCCCTTTCATAGACTATTCCTTATCAAGTTTGGTTCTAGATCTGCGTTAGCTTTCCTCTCCTACCAGTTTCAAAATCATCACGTAATTTCTTTGCCATTTTAGCATGGACATTTTATCATAATGGAATTAGTCATAATGTCTGCCCCTAGGAGAATGTTACTTTAAACTGCAGTCACCCTCTTTCTCCTGATGTTTTAATTTATCCTCTTTTGTATATTTCATGCTTAGTCATTAGCAGAGATTTTAAACTGTGGGTGCTTATTTTACACTGACTCATTGTATTCACTGATTTGTTAGCTGGCCATTCCTTCTGTTACCTTGTTTCTTCCTTCTGGCCTTAGTTTCCTTTTTCTTGATATAGATCCTTGGGTAGTTGCTTTGGTGAGACCTTGTTTGTCATGAAGTCACAGCCTTTGCTCCTGCAAATGTTTGCATTCATGGGCATTGGCTTGCTGGAATCTGAACACCATACTGCTAGCCGTTCTGCTATGCAAGGACCTTTAGGTCTTTGTTATTGGGTGACCTGGAGTAGCACTTAAGGGCACAGAACACAGGACACACAGATATTCATGGAAGATGAGGAAGAAGGAAAGTGAACCTTAGTGCCTGTCCTCATGGGGAGCTCAAAGAGTCCAGGGCCAGTGAGTGGGGAGAAGGCAGCAGGGGAAATAAAGGAAGGGACAAGAGCAACACCCCACTTCACAGCCTGGCCTTGGGCAGGCCCTCTGTTGTTTCAGAACCTTCTATGAAAATTTTCACTAAAGAACTCTAGCATTATATTTGACCCTTGGAGGTCATCTCACTTATCAACTGAGCAGCAGTTCTTCCATGTTGGTGCACACACGTTTTCTGTCATTTTAGTGAGAGTACAGGACTTAGAACCAAAGATTCTTTCTGTTTTATATGGTAAATGAACTGAAGGAAGCAGAGGTAAGATAATAAATGTGTGGGACAGAGGGACATGGTTTGAGAGAGCACAGGTACCAAAATCTGGGGTAGAACTGTCATCCCTGGGCAGCTGTTGTGTGACCCGGTCTGGCACATGTACCTCTTGTTGGAGCTGAGCCCAAGTGACAGGTGGGAGAAGGGCAGCTGACATAGGATTTTGCTGGTCCTCTGTGCATTTCCGTCAGTCCTTGGACTGGAAACGCACTCTCTGTGCTATGCAGCCCCTTCTTCCTCTTCCTCCTCCTCCTCCTTCTTCTTTTTCTTTGCCTTTTTCTCCTCCTCCTTCTTTTTCTCCTCCTTCTCCTTCTCATCTTTTCCCTTCCTAGAGTTAATTTTCATGAGCGGCGACTTGGGTGAAAATGCTTGTGTGTATTTTTGTTGTTCTGGGGGATTCTCAGGATGACTTAAGCTGGTCTCTTTGTCTCCTTCGGATTGGTCTTGGGAATTATTAGCAGAAAAACACAAGCCCTGCAAGGAGATTATAAAGGTATTAAATGCAGGTGGTTTTGCAGGAAGCGAGTAGCACTACAGATGCATACACTAAAGAGCAGGGTGAGTGTGAAGTCTGGGTTACTAATTCTGGAGCTTTGGTTTCTCTTTCACCTTCTCACCATTCACTCCACCCTGTGAGGACAAGTGACAGCATAATGTACCATGGGGGCGGTAGCAGAGTAGAATGGCAGGGCATTCATCTTTCAGAATGGTTTGTATTTAAGATGTGGGTTTGCTCACGGTTAAGGCAAGTGGAAGACTTGGAAAATCTTTTATGAGACCTCGGTGCCACGGTAATGACCATAAGCTCATCACTAAACTCTTCTCCAGTTGGGTTTCCCCATCATTTAAATGGAATAGACTTCAAGATAGCTTCACCGAGTAGCTGAGAGTAACTTCTAAGGAATGATCATAAAGGCCTTGGCACTCACGAGGGCAGCTTCAATACCAAATGATAATTATGTAGCACCTTTCTGCCAAAGAGTTCCAAACAGGTATTGTGCACTTAACAGGTAGATGAACTGAAGCACACCCGCCTGAAAACTCATTTGCCCTGTGTCACTCCACAGGTTGGCAGAAACATTATAAAGATAGGCAAGGACCCCAGGTCTCTTCCGGATCCATTATTCACTACTAAAACTCCCTGCTACTTTCATCACTAAAGCTGTGGAGGCTTCTGGTTGCAGAGGTTTCTCCTGGCTGGTGTTAAGAGGTAGTGCAATAGGAGAAGTGATGTAGTAACCTTGCTAAATGGTAAATAAACCTGGGATAGAAGGCCTGGCACATAGCACACATGAATTCATACATATATATGTTTGTGGGGTGAGCATTGAGTTCATTAAGATGAAAGTTTAGCCAACGGCTGGAAACACTGAATTTTGTGAGATAAAAACTCACAAATTGTAGTAAGTTGACCCTCAGTAGAATCTCACTTTGAATACAATACCATAAAGTTAGCTCTTGGCGGGGAAAAGTTAACTTTTAAAGAATTACACAAATAGAAAATGTAGACACGTTACATGAGTGGCCCCCACCCAAAATCAGAAAATAAAAATTAAAAGAGAAAAAAAGGTCATCTCTAACTCCCAAGATTACTAATGCCGTGCGGTGTACCCCCCTGTGCATCTTCCTGTGGAAGTGCTAGCACTTTTGTGAGGGTGACAGCAGCGAGGAAATAACATCAGAAAGAGGATGGTATGCTGCAGACTTCATGGCAGCATAGCAGCTGAAAGGACAGGGAACTGATGTGAGAACAGCTGCCTGGAGAAGATGACAAAGGCCTGGTGGTGCGATTTCCTGATAATGGCAGACTCAGTGGTGGGAAGACCGGGTCCTGCCTGGGATGTGAGATTTCATGATTGGAAAGAGATCCTTCCCGCCTCCCCTGTCCACCACTAAAACATCAGGGCCCTTGTCATAGCTGCCAGAGCTTTTTTTGTGACCCTTAGATATGCATTTCAAAATGTAAATATTTCCAGCAGTGGGAATGTTAATTCATTCAAAACACTGCTTTGGACCCTGAGCTTACTGTTTCACGGGTGCCAGGGATACAAAGCAAGACAGTAGGTCTGTGCCTTTGAACAGCCTGCATTCTATAGTGCAGACAGACAAGGGAGGGTTAAGCAGACCTTTATCTGCAAAGGCATCTAATTGCAAATCATGATAAGTGCTATGAAAGGGACTGGTGCTGTAATAAACAATGGGGCTGCAGGGGACAGAAAGGAGCCTCTTCTAGAGTGGTCCAGGGAAGGCCTCTCGGAGGAGATGACATCCGGCGCAGACCTCGGGGTGAGAAGCAAGCTGGCAGCCAAGTCAGAAGGAAACACGAAGGTGAAAGTGCACATGGTTTGCAAAGGCCTGATACAATCAGTATCAGAATCTAACATCCAATTTCCGTAGAAGACAGAGTGTTAGCAATGCCTAAATACTTGCAAAAAGAGGAAAAGCTGGCAAAAAGGATAGATCAGAATCACACCCTCGGAGCCGCCTGTTTGATAATTCTGTGTGATGCGTCTTTTGGGAAATAGCTAGGGACTCTCCCAGTCCATCCCCACTGCCCTCGAACCTCCTATTATTCTCACACGTGCTTTTGATTCTTTTTGGAGGTAAAGCTTTGAGGCCAGGACAATCACAGATGTTATCCGCAAAGGATACCACCTTTGAAGCCATTTTTGTTTAACAACTCAGTTTAAAAAAATGGATCTGGTCAGCTTAGCTGGGTGGTAATTTTATAATAGAAGATCCCAAAACCCAAACTAGGGGGGCAGACAGATTGAAGAGGACCTTGAACAGGTCGGTGAGGAGTACGGACTGTAGCAGGTGAGGGGTTGTTCATTGCAACTGGCCTCAGTATGAATCCCTGTCCCTGAAGAAAAGGTTTTTCTTAGAAAAGGAGCCATAGGAGTGCGCTTGTCCTGAAAATAACCCAACCAAAGCGGTAAGTTACCTATTCAAGTGGATTCTCTTAGGATTTATGTGTAATGCACTAAAATCTTAGGCTTTTATGGACAATGAGAAGCAATTCTAAAGGTGAGCTGGGTTTCCAAACATAAGAGCAACATGGAATCCTTCTGAATGTTTAGCAAAGAGCATTGATGATGATTAAAGGATTGTAAAATTGAACCTAGAAGTATAAGTTGAAAGACTTGAGATTATTTGGCTTCAAGAAAAGGAGACTGAAAGATGACTTAATAACAGACTTTGAAATTATGAGAGTTATTAAGCTATGTATGGTGGCCAGCTGTTTTGTTTCTGGTGAAATCAGAGAAAGAAGCAGCAGGATGGATTCGGGTTAGATTTAAGGAAGAACTTCTTGACAATAGGAAAGAAGTAAAATGGGTTACTGAAGGCTGAGGGCTTGAATCAAGGCGGGTTTTTCAAACCCCTTCCATCTTAGCAATTTTCTGGGAGCTCATCCCAAGCATAGCAAAGAGCTACCTTTCTCCTTTGAAAATCAAAGGCATGATTTCTGTTTCCCATTATAATTCTGAAGCTCAGAATCACAGAGGTTTGAGACATAAATGATGAGGGTAATTTGTCTTGCTTCAATGGCCATTACAATCTTTAATTGGGAAAAATACCACTGAAAAAAGGAACAGATTTGCCATACAAGAGAAAGTTGCTGTTGGTAAGCAGAACAGATACATTATGAAGAATTTAGGAGGATGGAGAGCATTTTATTGTTAGGAAAATCCAGGTTTATTTGACTTGCACATGCCAGATAAAAAGGTAGGGCTTTGGAAAGTGGGTTCTTTGGGAGAAATTAAAAACATTGCGAGGTGACATTTGTGCGACCTGGAGCTTGAGAGATGCGACCCAAAAATCACCCTCAAGGAATTCATTGTCACCCAGGGGGAAGGAGAGAGGAAACAAGCAGGACTTCTTTCCAAAAACGGAAACCTTCATGCGTGTAAAAGCGAGGACTGCAGGAAGCAGACTCTTGCTTGCTGGGTTAACCTTTCTCAGAGAAGCTAAGTACCACAGCTTTTATTTTTTCAGTCTATTCCTTAATCCACTCCTGTGCACATTAAATACCTCTCAGAGGTACTTTTGTAATAATAAATTAGCATCTCTACAGGTGATTTCCTTCATTACTCAGGATGGCTCGCTGAAAAGCCAAGGTGTGCACGTGCACGTGCACACACAGTTCTCAGATGGATTCTTTGTGTTGAGTTAAGTGGATACAGTTTTCTGTAAAGGAAGAAAATAATCCAAGAGGCCAAAAGAAAAAGACTTTGCAGGAACAGGTGACACAACTGGGAAGAAGGTTCAGTGGGTGTGGTGCAAAAGCCAAGGGGAAGGAGAAGTACTAAAAAAACATGTTTTTCTTTCCTCCCAGAATAACTCCGGCAGTGTGGGTCATTAAGCACATTTAGACCCTTGAGCCACTCAGCTCAGCTTTACCTTTCCAAAGTGTTGTCACCATTGGAAAGTCACCCACAGCCTCTGGCTGGGTTTGAAGTCACTACCCACTTCCTGTCACTGCCCTCCCTTCTTCCTTGGTGGTGACATTTTCTTAGTGGCCTTGGCATGTTGGGTCTGTCCCACCCCTCGCTCCCACCCAAATCATTTATTTTCAAAACCCCTTCTAAGAGTTCTTAAAAACTGTAACTGCCCAAGGCAATTTAAAGGAGGTTCATGCCCACCCATCTTCCTCTAGAGGCTAAAGACATGGTAAATTGGGAGGAAAGCCAGCTGAAGAGAAGCTTGGTGGCTCACGTTGTCAATCTTTATTCGAAGGAACCTCGGGCCCACCTAAGTCACAAGCAAAGTCTCTCCACTACTCTGGTGAGACAGTGGAGGTGCAGGTGTTGTGTGATTTCTGCAATCTCTTTGAAGTGCTATGAGTCAAACACAGCTGTGGGATAATATGTGAAACTGATTGTGTATTGGTTTAGCTGAAGTAACAGAATACTCACAAATGCTGTTTATCTGTTCTTCCCCAGTGTCCTCTAACTATACGACTTCTGCAACTGCCTCCTTTCTCTCAGAGCAGCCCTGATAGAGGACAGTGAGGGATGACAGTGCTAGGGTGCTGTTGAGAGTTGGACACATGTCCACACACTTCCTAAAGTGCAGTCAAGGACAAAGGCTTTGGTGACAGTCCCAAGACTCAAAGGGAATGGAAAGGAGTGATTTAGACAGGGTCTCAGGGCAGACTCCGTACTATGAACATGTCAAGGGATCCCTGAGTGGGCTCTGTGTGGGTGTTTACTGAACTCTCGGTATTGATGGCACAGATCAAACTTAGCAAGCAGAATTTCAGGGGCCAGGGGATTTTTGATTCCTAAGAAGGCATAGATGGTCTGAGATGTGCGATGCACACCTGTCTCAAACCTGTAGAGCACATTTCTACCTCTTTGCTCTACATTACACCTTGGTTCTGGGTTTTGTGAGTCCTGGCACAGCAGTGCTTGGGTAGAGCCAAGTAGAGTTGGCTGAGTAACACAGGAAGTTTATCAGGTCCCCTCTTTGAGGAGGGACACCTCACCTCTTTGCTTTCCCTAGGGCTATCTAGTACCCTGGTAGAAAGAGAAACTGGGATGGGCCTTTGCAAGATGAACACCCAACACTTCCCCTAAAGCATCTACTTTTCTGAATTCCCGGCATCTATTTCTGCAGAGTAGATTTCCTAGGGTCACTCAAACCAATGGAGAACCCCTGATGGGCTAAGGAGTCACTGTTTTTTTTTTTTTTTTTTGTTCTTTTCTCAGAATCTGAAGTATAAGTAAATAAAAATTTGCAACTGAGTTGGAAAAAAAAAATCTGACACTGCAAGATGAAGTGTAGGTTTTTCTGGCATGAGATTTGTGGCACAAACTGACCAGAGGAAGGAAATTTGATGATCTAGATAGATGCCTCTAGTTATTACAACTTTTTCTGAGCACTTGTATGCTAAGGACCCAACAGTGAGTCAGAGCGGTAAATAAAAACTTTTATGGGGAGCAGAGAAGGAATAGGTGTGTTTGAAGGAATAGGTGGTGCCTCTAGCTAATTTCTAAATGTCTCTCCTTCCATTCCTTTCTAAATTGGAATAAATTGCAATTTAAATAAATCTGTTCTTTGTTTTCTTTACTACTGCTAAGCACTCTTGAAAGCTGAACTGTAGCTGTGTTTTACTTCTGGCCCATTCTTGGGATTGAAACTCAGAGTTTTCACATACAGACACACAGTTTCTTCCACATTTTAGCTACGCTGTTGGAAGGCTTATGGTTTGTGATTTATTGAAAACAACTGCTTAAGAATGTTGTTATTTCTATAGTGAGATCTTAAATCCAAAGACCTCTACATGATTTACAAAGTAGTTGGAGCAAGTCAGTAAAATTCTTTTTTTCAAAAATGTTTGATTTTTCATTGATAATAATTGTGTGCTAGCAATATTCTAATGTTGGTGTTTATAGCCTTTTGTTCTTGGTGATCTTGGTCGTCAAAATAATTTGATTTTAGGAAAGAAAATCAGCTTTAAGAACATATATGGGTCCCTTACTTCTGTATGAATTGGGCAAACATTTATACCTTGCCCGATCAGCCACAGGACCTTTGAATGTTAGGAACAGATGGGACCACTCAGAGAGTCTTGGCTTGAAAGGGTCACCAACAGCATTGGCAAATAGGCCCAAACAATGTCTAGCATTATTTTGAGTATATGCGGACACAAAAAGCATAGTTTATGGGGAACAAATGAATATGTTTCTTAGTTTATTTCTGATAACTTAAAAAGTTTATGCCAAGCATGTGACTGTCAGTCAACTCATAGAGCTTTCTGTCCCGTCCCCAGGTGTCATGTCCCTTCTTCGTGTGCCCTTGAGACTGTCTCCTTGACTCTGTCAGTCACCAGATCTACTTCCTGAGCAGAGCAGGAGCCACTTTTCTGCCTGACACCAAGGGGGGGCCTCAGTGCTGCTGGGTGATAGAGTACTGCCCAGCTTTTGGGGAGCTCTGGGTTCCAGCTCCAGCACCAATTTTTTAAAAAGCTGGTGGAGGGGGAGTTCCTGAGGACATTTGAAGAATGGGTTCCAATGCTGATTATAACATTCATCCAATTTCAAGTGTGTTTTCAGTGGGGACAATAATAAAAGAGGGTAAAACCTAGTGTCCATCAGTTCATGAGGGTCTGTGGTTGGTGCTCTATGTCCAATAACGTCTCTCTTAGAAATGAGGGAATTGAGGCTCACGAGGTCATGCTAGCTGGTCCCAGGCCTTCACGGTGGGAAAGTCAGCTCTGCCCTTCTGATTTTAGGTGATCACTGTTTCCACACCTAGAATATCCCAGGGGGAGATTTTATAGGACTTCGAATATATCAAAGGTTAAGACAGGTCTAAAGTAACTTAGCCACACAGATATCACTTGAGGGTATTTTGTGTGTCCTTGGTTCTGAGTGAAGCGTGAAGGTCAAGGGTAGCAGGGTAGAGTCTCAGATGACAGTCAGCAATGCACTTTTGTAATTGGGCTCTGGGCTCTGCTTATGTTTACCGTGCTACCTTTTCTTCTTAGGGAAATTGTTAGTCTCGAGAAATGAATACCATCACCTAATCTGTGGGATTTGTTTTCTCGCGTTAGTTTTTAATGTCATCGTAGATAAATACTCTGCCTTTGTAGAGAAGTAGTAGTACTTTTATTTTTGATAATTTAGATTAGATGGAGAAAGAGTTCTGTTTTAGTGAAATACCAAATTGTGGGACTACTACGAAAGGCATATTTTTGTTGTTTGCTGCTTCCAGGGTTGTTTCTCATGCCATTTGAAATAACACTTATTTAATTACTAGTTACAAAACATTTTTTGTAAAAATTTCAGAAAATTCATGAAACTTGTTATGGTTTGTATGTAGATGTATGTAGGAAGGATAGGAAGGACAGGAAGAGGCCCCAAAGCCTCATGCACTTTTAGATGGGGCCTTTTCAGAGGTAGCTGGATTCTCAAGTTTATGATTGATTTGTAGTGTAATGCTAGGATTAAAGGTGCTGGGATTGGGCTGAATGATTTCTGGACCACTCCACTGATTAGACTAGCACCGTCCTAATCCCAGCAGTCTGGATAAAATAAAAGGGGCAGAAAGAGGCTTGTTTCTCCCTTTTGCTGTTTTCTGCTGCCATAAACTGTTGCCCTCTGCCACGTGCCAACCGGCCTTGGAGCCAGCCGATTATGGACTGAAACCTCCACAGACTGTGAGCTAAATGCACCTTTTCCCCTTTAACTCTGGGGGTTGAGTATTTTGTCTCAGCAATAAGAAAAGTAACAAGGTGTAAAGAAGAAAGTAAAAGTAACTTGAAACACAACATCAAACATAATCTCACTTAATAGTTTAATGTAATTCCTTTTCATATTTTTTAAAAGTGCAAACTTGTGTGTATGTATATCTATCCATATGTACTTTTTATTCCACAAATTTTTCATCTCCTAAATTGATTTTATTATTTTTTTTAATTTAATTTTATTTTTTGGTACTGGGAATCGAACTCAGGACCTTACTCTTGCCGGGCAGGTGCTTGTACCACTGAGCTCCATCCCCAGCCCGATTTTATTTTTTCATTATTAGAATGAGCTATACTTTTTCATCTTAGAGTGGTAAATCTTCTGTCTGATAATTATGAAAATTAGTTTACAAAAGTTGATTTTAAAAAAATCTATTCTCATTCCTCTGGGAACATTACCGCCCACTGGATTATTCAATTCCCAGTCTGTCTGTGTGCCTCAGAGTGTAGCTTGCACATACTGTCCACTGTCCTCTCTGCTTTCCTTTCTGTCTCTTTTTCCTTTTGTCTTTGTTGTTTTATGGGTGCTTCCCAGATGTTTCGTGTGTTCCCTAAATAAGAATGCACTGCAGTGGGCACCACAGTCCTACTCAGACGGTCTCATGGGTCTCCTCTTGAAAGGTTTCCATCTCTTGGTGTCACCCTTTGGAGTGGCCCTGTGTGTCCTATGCCAGGATGCTGTGACTTGCCCTATAGGCAGGCTTTGGGCAAATCGTGTGTTCTACATTTGTGTGGTTTTCAAAGTCTGCATTGACATCATGATTTCACAACAGCCCCTGAAGCAGTCAGAGATGGCATCATCACACAAGTGAGAAAGGAGGCTTGAGACTCGGAGGGACTTGCCAGGACCACACATCTCTGTGGCCCCACTTGATACTCAAAAATGGTTATGACTCAAATCAAAGTTGAGAATTCAGATACAGCTGAGAACTTAAAGACAAATGTCAAAAGTATTACTAAGTTCCCAGAGCCAAGATGATTTCAGATCGCTCTAGCTGGAAAGGAACCAGTTTGTATATGCAGATCTATTTATTTATATTTATTTGGCAAAAATTAGGTTCAGGTGAAGAAAAGCCAACTTAAATCACTTTGGGGAGTTAGGTAACGGTGGTGTTTGTCCTCTTGTGCTCTGACTGAGGACAAGACAACAGCGGGATGAATGGAGAAAAGCATGTACAGGAAGAAGCTGCTGCTGCTGTGTTGCCAGCTGGTTGATTACTGGGGATAAGAAGAGGCTGCAGGAAGGGGTTGCCAGCTGAGTAGGTAGAGAGTTTCTTTTTCTGTCTAGCTCCTCTCTGTGAGAGATAGGCAGGTAAGTGGAAGACCCAAGGTCAGACAATACCCTTTTCTACTTCTGGGTCTTAGAAACATGACAGTGTAGACTCAAGACTCAGAAAATCATGAAAACGAGCTGAGCACGCCTCTCATCCCAGAAACTCTGAGGAGGTTGAGGCAGGAGAATTCCAAGTTTGAACCCAGCCTGGTCTACTTAGCAACTTGGAGAAATCTTATCTCAAAATAGATACTAAAAAAGGCTGGAGAGGTAGTTTAGTGTCTAAGCCCTGGGTTCAATACCTGGTACTACACAGAACAAAACAAACAAACAAACAGAGAACTATAACATTATTGGTTTATAAGAATATCTGAAAAAAAATCATCCTGCTTCAAAAATGCTTTGTTTTCAGCTATGAAGTCTATCTAGAAGTGTAATTTGAATTGTTATTTTTTTGTTCAAAGCATTTGCAAATGGAAACAGCCATTAGTGTTGATTTTTAATGTCAAGGAGGCTAACTGAAGTGGAAGAAGCGACATTTATGAAGTAGGGTGTCCACCCCACAGAACAATGCAGGAGAGATGAGCAAGGCAGTGAGACTTAGCGGGGGAGGTCTGCGACCAAGGGGAAGGATTAAAGGCCCTGTCAACCCCAGGGGTTAACAGCTCTGTGGTGGTGGGACAAGTGGTTCCAAAGTGCATTTCCTGGGAAGAAGACAGTGTAGAGAGGAGGTATATTGTGGGATACGAATTTAAAAACGAGAATGGGTATAACTTGTAGACCACCCAGAGTATTATTACCATCTTCAATTCTTGATGAAACTGCCTACGAGTGCTTATGTCACTTTTGTAACTGAAAAACTGGAAAGAAATGTTGAGTTGCTAAGGAACCAACTATGGAAACTTAAAAGCATGTATCCATTCTGCCCAAAATGTGTTACCTGGGAAGTGCAGCGTGACCTCCTTCCTTTCTAACCCTTCTTGTCAACTCAGTCCATGACATCAACAAAAAGTAACTTGTTGGCTGTTTCGCCCTCTCTAGAATAAAAAATTCCCATCAGAAATATATGAGAAACAGATTGTTAACAAGGTTTCCACTTAAGCATAGATTTAATTTTAAGTAACGCTCATATATGGCAGGAGAAAAGATTTGGCTTCAGGAATGACCTATAGGAATGCTGGAGAAGCCCCTCACACCTCCAAATTTCAGAGCTGTGGCGTTGCTTGTGCTTTTGGTTTGAGATGCGGGAGCTGCTGGCACGACACCCCAGCAACCCTTGGTTTCTAAAACCAAGTAACCTAAACCCTGGACTACGTAGCTCTTCCCTTCCCCTCTCGTGATTAATTTCCTCTTTCCCTTTTCTATGTAATGTTATCCTGTCCCATTTCCATCCAGATTTCTTGAGTTAAAACCCCACATACCATCTTCTTTCTCCACCCCAACTCTGTCTTTCATTTATTTTCACGTGGGTTCTTCCCACAAGGGCTTTGTATGTTTATAGGTGTTTGTATATTGTTTTATGTTCATAGCTATTATGGCTTTATGCTTTTCCCTTTGCAGTATCAAAACACTGTATCCTCTGATAACTATGCCCACTGCATGCAGTTTGGAAAATGAGATGCAAAATTGTCCTTTTAAGGGATTAAAATGAGGCTCCGAGGAGACAGCAGGGTAATTACTAGGCAATTAGGTGGAACTGTTGAGACCACGAGTCTGGAGTTCTAGTGTAGGCGAAGCCTGGAGTGGGATTGTGTGAGAGAAGCAGGGAGAACCAAGTGGGAAGAAGATGTGGGGAGCAAGGAGCAGTGGTGGGAGTCAGTCAGAAGTGCATGTGCCACTGAGGGCGACGTTGGCATCATGGAGAAGGCAAATGGGAGGGAAGTGCGGTAAGAAGGGGACACGCTCCTAAAACGAGTCCTAGGTCATCTGTCCACACGTCTTGTCATCCCTCTGGGAACCATTTTTCTAAGCACAAACTATAACACTTTCTTCTTTTAAAGGTACTGGAGATTGAATCCAGGATTATGTCTCCAACTTTTTTACATTTTTGTTTTTTAATACAGGACCTTGCTAAATTGGCCAGGCTAGGCTCAAATTTGCAGTCCTCCTGTCTCAGCCTCCCAGAGTGCTGGGATTACAAGCATTCACAACCACACCCAGCTACTGTAACGTTCTTAATGGCCGGAAATGTGTGGGAGGAAGCCAAACTGGGATGGAACTAGGCTTACATTTCTCATTTTTGTGTTGTGGGGGATTTTGCATGTTTTCTTTGCCATTCACACAGTTTGCTGAATGACTTGGTAATAGTTAACAAAACTAGTAATATTAATTTTTAAAAAGTGATTGATAATATAGCTTGTTTTTTTTTTTTTTTTTTTTTGGCGGTACTGGGGATTGAACTCAGGACCCTGCGCTTGCTAGGCAGGCACTTATTCCACTGAGCTATATCCCCAGCCCCCAATATAGCTTGAATAATCTTGAAAATGGGAGCCAGGGCTATCATGCCATTCATGTGACACTCATCAAGTAAGTAATCAAAATAAAAAACAAGACAAAGAAAACATAAAAGAGCAATGGTTTAGAAAAAAAGAGAGAGAAAAGGTTCTATTTCTGGCACCTTGGGAAATTGATTCAAATACATGAAAGGATTTAGAATCAGTGACATGTCCTATAGTTATGTCAAAATGCAAAGTAACCTATGTTTCTACTTCTAATCCTGTGAAAATGCTAGATCCTTACTGAGAGAGTAGGAAGGGAATGGTGGTCTCTTGCCATTCATTTGACCTCAAGCTAATGGGGTGTGACAGTTTTGCAGTTGCTTTTCCTTGACATTGGTGGCCTTTACAGGTATCTGTGGACAACCAGGTAGCATTGTACCTGGAGATTTAGGAGACAATAAACACAGGCATGAATAAATGAGTTCTTATATTGACTAAAAGGTAACTTTGAGCATGATATGATGAGTGTCCATTAATTTGTGAACCATGGTTTTGAATACATCAAGGCTAGGACTCTGGTTTGAATGACGTATGGGGTGACAATGTGCCACTACTTATAATAGAAGTTTAAACAAAAATACAGTACAGTATATTTGTAATTGATGTCATTAAAATGATGGACTTGGTTTGGGCTTGAAAGCAGATGTTCCGTGGTAAGATTAATTTCTTGCAATGGTTTTGGAGGTTGAAACCAAAATGTGTACAAAAGTAAACATTTCCCTTTCTGAGCAAATAATTGGAACTCGAATGAAATTTAAGCAAATGGGCATCAGCTACAAGTTAATTTTGATGTCTGGAAAGCATCACCAATTACCATTCTTTCTGTGTAGCATGGTGTGAAGTCGTCTGTCTGTGTTTGTAAAAGGAAGGGAACAGGTTGCTTGTGTAACCTGACCAGTGTTGCCTGGCCAGAACTGGAGGCGCCGGGTCCCCATCCGTATTTACAGAAGGGGCACACACACTGGCACTAAACGGGGAGCACACCACAGCCAGTTTCTCTTTCCACTCAGTATTGATCAGCGGTTGCTGCTGAAAAGGAATCTTTACCAAGGGCCGTGGTTCCTGACTCACTCCTTTCTTTCTGGTTCTGTAAGCATAGGAAGTGGAATTCATGCTGATGCTTTACAATGGAAACAACATGCAGACCATTACTCTCCTGTAGAAATAAAATCTTTCCGTACAGAAACCAGAGGCAGAGTCCGTACAAGGAAGCATTTAGATCATCTCTGGGCATGTTAAAAGTGAGTGAATTGAGTAAGACATGAAATATTAATGTAATTCTATAAGGTAGATTATATGCTAATAAGCTGCTATTATTAAGGCAGTTTAAGTGTTCACATTATTTTTAAAAAGGGAAATATTTCTTTTTCAGCTAGAGAGACAAATTCTTTCCAACATTAATCTTTACTTTTTTTTTTTTTTACCTCTGGCTTTTGTCTTATCAGTAGAATTAAAGTTGATGGACCAGGAGGGTGAAAATAATTCAAGTATACTGAATGCATGTTTGGGCATGCAAAGTGAGCCCCATTATTTTGTATAACTAACGGGCACCAATACAATTTTAAAAAGAAAATGCTTAGAAAACAACAAAATAAAGACAGATGGACTTTTCTTAGCATAAGTAGCATATTATTAAATATATCTATACAACAATGCATACATTTATTTAAAAGTAAAAAAAAAATAATTCTTCCACTTGCTATTTTTGTTCCCTCTTTTTTTTCAGTTTACTTTTCCCTGGAATGAGTAGGGTATCTCAGTTTATTTGTTATTCTTCTCAAGCTGGTTCATACTGTTTTGAGGTAGTACAGTGAGGTTTTTATATCCAGATCTTTGCTCTGTCCCAGAACACACACAGACACATAGATACACATACACACAACCGGGAATTTTTCTGTCTTTATTATTTGTGGCATAAAACTAGACAGTGGTTTGAACTCACTGTGGATTATGTTCAGAATCAGAGATGGTTTGGCTCCCAGCTGGTCCTCTGTGGGTTCTCTCTGTATCACACTCTGCCCTCACCGGAACGCATAAGACCCAGCACAATGTTTGTTAGGTCATAGTTAACAGTAAGCTTTCAAATGAGTGAGTTGACTGTTAAGTGCTTGCTAAACTCAAGAAGTATACCCTGAATAGAAACAAGCTTTTCCTCCTCTTGGGTGGATTAGGATGATGACATGAGAAAAATGAAAAATGAAATAGAGATCCTTTATTTCATTTTGAGAAATGTCAGCATTCAAAAGCTGCTGATGCGGTGGCCCTTGGGTGGCACAAGCTGCCTGAAACCAGATTGTTGAGGCCTTTGCTTTCTTCAGAGCTGGAAAAACCAGTTTAGGCCAGTGGGTCAGCATTATCCAATACCTGCTTCTCTGAGAAATGGAGGATTTCCTTCTGCAGAATCTGGATGACTGTATACTCACTTTTCTCATTTTGCCCTCATGAATATCCACCCCGTCACTGGTTACACCAAAGGTGGTCGCTTGGTTCACCACAGATCCTACCCATGCCTTCATCAGCTTTGGGATTATTTTTTAAGTTGTCTGGACACAGCCTGTGCTGGGCATGAATCACAGTGGCTCACAGTGCGCTGCAGGATTGTGTACCGTCCTAAGTATCTGGAACGTTTATCTAGAATGCAGGGCTGCTTTCAAAACAAGGAAACTAAAGGAAATGACACTGATTCTTGAGGACATAAGATTTACCACCCTTTGTACCTTGGGAGATAAATGTTTATAGGTTGGAGAGATGCTTTAAAATTTAAATGTGATGTTCTTTTGTTTGCACTGATGTTCCTTACAATTCCCCCAGTGGCTCGGGACAGCAGTGTGCTTCTGAAATAAAGTGACTTGTGCTAGAACATTTGTGTAAGTCCTGGCTAACACATTTCCTGTGGCCATGTCATTGATACTTGGAAAACTCCAACTTTCTTTTGTAACCTGTGAGAGTCTTTCAAAGACCTTGCTAAGCAAAACCATGTGAGGGCAACAGAATGAAAACTTGATCACTTTTAGTTCATTCTTCCAAAATATTGGTTTTTGAGAGTTAATTCTATGATATTTTGGGAGTATTTAGTGGCAAGTGAGTATTACTGGTCACAGAGTCCTATTCTCAAAGCCCTTTATTTTAGTACCACATTTTCCTTGTATAGAAACACCAATGTTATAAACAAGCAGCCTGACCTAGTTGATGTGGTCACAGGTTTTTAATTTAGAAATTTATCTTTGGTTTCTGTTGGAAAATTACTTGGTACAGTATCTCTAATCTTGAATGCTAAGAATATCAACAATAATCCATGACACTATATAGGATTTGTGATAACTCTTTGCGCCAGGGTAAAGTCAGCATAAATGCAAAGGGTACAAAGTCTGGGGAAGTGAAGTGACATCTTGCACCAGTGAGTTGAGGAGCTGCGGTAAGAATCCATCTTGTGGGTCCAAGGCTGAGCTCTCTGGGCTGAGACACATCTGGCTGGGCAGTGGTCTAGCAGGTGCCCATTTGGAAGGGTAGCTGCTGTGGCCCTGGCATCTCTTTAGAGGTGGACTGGGTGAGCCCTTCAGGTATTATTTAGGTAGGAGTCTAGTAGGAGTAGAAAGCTTTATCTTTCCCCTCTCTTTATCTCATGGAGAGAGAAATCCTCTTTCCACAAAATGGAATTTTGTTAGAAGTGCTTTATTTCCAACCTATATAATTTGCACACGTGAGCAACTCATCACAGAATCTTAGAGTTGTAACAAAGGTGGCCTCAGTTCAGTTTATTCACTTGATAGAGAAGGAAAGTTCTGAACGATCCCTGCAGTGTTTTATTATTTATTTGGTCACATTTACCTTCCTAAAATACCTTTTCTTTATTACTGTTAGGAGCTAATACTTTACTTCCCCTCTAACCCCCAGGATTCTAGAAAGATCAGACCCGCCACCTCTACCCTCCCCCTTTCCCACTCACTCCTCATTGCCTGCAGTCTGCCTTCCATTCCCCCAGCTTTGCTGGGAGTACTGTCCCCAAGGTGGCTGGCACTGGCCCACATGTCCCTCAGGCAGACCTCTCATCCTGGTTCTTGCTGTAGACTGTAACCCTGTGAATAACTGTATCTGTTTCCAGCTGTGCTTTCCATCCTAATTCCTTCTTCTTGCCTCACTCCTTTCTTTTATCTTCCAGACCTCCCACCTTCCTCTTACAAGTGGACACCACGAAAAGTTGTGGACATGGCTTCCCTCTCTCCTTGCCTAAGGCACTGTCATGTGAGCTATCACCTTGATTTTATGAGTTTTCACCTTCATCCTCACCAAACATCTTCAATTTTCCCTTCTCGCTTATCCCTAGAATGAATGCCACAAAACTCTGTTGCTCTTCAAATGTCACGTCCCTGTAAAATCCATCCCTTCCTTACAACATAGAGAACCACGGTGATAAACCAGGATTACTAAGGATTATTGCACAGCTATCAGTCTCTTTCTCCTTGCAGTTCTTTTTATGTAGTGCTGCAACTCAGTCTTCTTAAGGCCCAGTGCTGATTGTATCACCATGAGGAGTTCAGATTGGGAATTTCCCAGGGATGCCTTGCACCCATGTTCCCAGCAGTCACAGGCTTCTCTGTTTGTGTCCCTTAGCTTCATCTTATCTTTGCAAGTTTAGCCACTTTCCTACACACACTCTAGCCCAGTGGTTCTTAAATGGATGGGAGCTGGCATCTTTTGGTATCCAATATCCAGCTGTCTCCTTTATCTACCCCGATATGAGAGCCACAGGTTTCTTATCTGTATCCACCTAATTTTTAACAATATCAATATAATGTCATGGCTACAGTAGAAAAGAAAAATTAAGGAAACTTCACTTAAAACAAAGATATATTTAAATTGTCGAAACAGTTGAGAAGAATATGCTGAAAACATAATGAACTAGCCAGCTGCTTGTGTGTGTGTGTGTGTATGTGTGTGTGTGTGTGTGTGTGTGTGTGTGTGTGTGTATGTGTGTGTGTGTGTATAGGGTCACCTGGAGTGTGACAGCTATACACTGAGAGTGATCAGGTGTGTACCAAGAGTGACATTCCTGTTGTGAAAGATTCTTCCAAATGAATTCTGAATTAAATAATTTTGTTCCTAATGTTACAAAGTGGATTCTTCCCTTGCTTTCTGGTTTTATTCCTAGAAAATCTAATAGGTTAAAACCATAGAGCAAAAAGGAGTTAAGTTCTAGGCTCAGGTAATTACAGTTCATCTTCCCGAGTGTCGGGTGGGTTTTCTCTTAAAGTTGTGAACAATGTAGAAAATTGTTCATTTTGTAGGACTGCCCCACACACTGCAGCACAACTGGTGTCCTTAGCCTGGACTCACCAGATAACAGCTGTGAACCCCAATCCAGTCACGAACCAGATTGTGTCCCCAGGTTCCCGGAACTCCCACAGGGGTTCAGATGATCTGTGCTAGCCGAGCACCTTACCCTGCCCTGGCTGCCCTGCCCCTGTTCCTGAGCATGCCCGGTTCTCTCCTTGTTGTCTGTTTCTCTCTCTTCCTGCTGCGCCTTTTGCTTGGAATATGCTTCTTCCATTTCCACCTTTGAAACCTTACTCTTTTGAAACCTTACCTCTCTAGCCTGAATGGCGCAAACCCCAGTAAAGTTTCCTTCAGGAATGATGTCTGTCTATCCAAAGTCTTGCAGGACTCTGGCTGTGATGCTTTACCAATCTTAAAACATACTGCTCTGCACTGGTTATTTTTGTGCAGCTATTTCCTTACCTACCAGTTTGCCTCGTCCTTAAAGGATGTAGAACACACATTTTAAAAGGTTACACTCCCCAGTGTTCTCTAGCAAAGTGCCTCGCACACAAAGCAGATGGATTTTATTGCATACATGAATGGATAATTTAAAAAAGAGTATTTGTAGAAAAACAAAAGGAAAAGTGGGTTCTGATTCTAACATTTAAAACTGTCTTTTGTATAAATTAATCTAAGAAGGGCACACAGAAAGTCTACAGGTCTCTGGTTTGCCCTGTACCTACATTTACAGACATGCATTTGCTGAAATTATCATTCAAGATAAGATCCTTCTGTATCCATAGCAGTAGTTTGGTACCAAATTAAACCAGCATTTAAACATTGTAGAAAATATGTGGATAAAATATCTCTTTTTCTATTCAATTCTGAAATGTACAGATAAAATCAACTTTGAAGTCAATCAGAATGCCTGTGCAATTTCCCTGTTTTCCCCCGTTACTCAGAAACCTCAAAACCACTACGGGTAATTCCCTCAAGATCTCCTTCTAACACATAGAGTCTGAAAGCAAGTGAGATTTCCAAGAATGGAAAGCTTTCAACTTTTTTTGAGCATCCTCTCCAATGACACGAGCTAGGGAAGCCCACTGCTCACTCCACCCACCTTTCATCTCTAAATAGAGGAGCATGAGCATTTGTACAGTCTTTCCTGCCACGGTTTCATTTTCTGTCAGCTTAACTCCATCACCAATCCTCAGCCTCCTAACAATATCCGTATGAAAGAAATCAGACCCCTTCAGCAATGAAAAACACATTTAAGCTACTGCACACCACCCCTGCCACTGGAAAAGTAGGTATTATTTCTTCTGTCAATCCAACTGCAGCATTCTGGCAATGAACAGTGTATGTGGTTGGTATTCATGGATGAAATAGTTAAGTCCTAGGTGCTGATCAACGGAAACCTTGTTATTGTCTGCGATGATGAGCAACCTAACAGCCCTTTGTACTTCTTTTTTTCCTGAGGTAGGAAGTATTTGTTTTTGACTATGGAGACTGTGTAAAGTGATGCAAGAAAATGATATGGGCGAATGACAAGACTGATTTTCATTACTTGCCTTCCATCTCTTGTCTCAGATGCATTTGAGCCTTGGCCAGACCCCAGCTTGATAGAAAAAAGCCCAGACTTTGGACGATTCACTCAATTAAAACCCAGCTCTTCTTGCAGTTTGGGAGACGCCGTAGAATACAAAGATGGGCTCTGCCTTCAGGGGTTTTAATAGAGCCAGGAAGCTTAAAAATACCTGCTGAAGGGGATTAGAAGTATATGTAGGTATCACATAAATGATACAGATAAGAGTGCCGCCAATTTTGGCTTCCTTCTGAGTCTAAAATTGAATTTTAATCAGATCATCCTTTTCCTGATGACCAAAATACTTGTCTCAGTGAGCTTTCTTCCTGGGATACCACCTAGGTTGGGCATTAAAATGTCTCCCCTCTCCCGCTTCCCTTTGCTGTACAGGTCACTGTCCTTTCTAGGAAGTGTTTGGGGCCAGAGGTTTTTCAGATTTTGGAGTTTGTTGGCTTTGGGAAATTTGTATAGACGTTAGCGGTTCCTGTTCTGAAAATCTGAAATCTGAAAATGCTTCAAAATCGGAAACTTCAAGTATCGTGGACACAGAGAGTCTGGAAATTCTGGGGGGATTTCAGATTTCCAAGCATTTGAGATTTGCAGATTAGGGGTGCTCAAGTTGTACAGTTGTTTGAAGACATGCCCCCAGTTCTGTGGCTCCTACATTTGTTAGCTCAAGACCCTGGCTTTTGGGAGGACAAAAAGCTTCCACAGAAATGAAACTGATTCATTTTGACCCACTCTTTCTACTACCTTGACCCAGGGAGACTTTTGCAGGCTTTGGCGATTCAAGTCCTAAATTTTGAGGCTTAACAAAAGTTTAAGTAGTAATGGTGTCCTGATAATCACGGTGGTGGAACTTTCCAGTTTTGCCGTTAGAGCCAAGCATTGAAAAAAAGCCCAACGTGGGAGCTATCTGATCAGGCAGGAGCGGGGGTGGGAGATTACTGCTCAATGTCCTCTCATTCTTTGTAGTAAAAGCGCCTCAGCTTTTCGGTTTGGGATGGTGGTTACCGTCCATTGGTTTTACCAGATTTGTTACATTAGAAGCAGGTCCAGAACAAATGAGTTCCTGGTTGTGAGAAACATGGATGGCTTCCTTACAGAGTGCTGGTGTTTGCATGACATGTATGAATATAAAGCAGAGTTGTCCTATTTTTAAATTCTTAAAAAGCAGAGTGTTTTGTACACATTATTTTCTTCTGTCCATAACCCAAGCCATCCCTATACTTTTTCCCTCTTAAACCTATTTATTTATCTTTAATTTTTGTGGTAGTGGGGATTGAACCCAGAGCCTCTGCACCCTATGCAAGTGCTTGTTCACTGAGCTATACTCCTAGTCTCTAAAGCTATTTAAATTATGTAAAATACTGTAGTTGAGAAGATGATGTCCTATTAATTCACTGAGATTGGCAGCCAGGTATTGCTTATTAATGGTGAATTTTCCAGGCTTCTTTGCCGTTCCTCTGTTGGGCTCTGTTTCTTGGAATGGCACACAGCAGAGGCTGGTTTCTTTCTTTAACAGACCTCTGTTCTTGTTTTTAGCTGTTCTTGTTGTTTTAGCTTGTAAACTGTAGAAGTTAAACTTTGGTACTGCTAATGTTTTAAGAAAACAAATCTGATAAATGAAGGTAAGTAGAAAAAAAATTTTTTTTGATTTAACAAAATTCAACCAATACATGTTTGGCAATATAGCTCCCATGCATGGCTAGGTCATTTCCAGTTGTTTCTGTTTCTTAAGAACTTTCAAGATTTTCAGTTTGTTTTTTATTTAAACATTCCCTGGATTGTTAACAACAAAAAAGCCTTAGTGTTGGCTGGTGCAAAAACTAGATGGAAAAGTATTACTGGAAGTGAAAATGAGCAGGGGGATTTCTGTACCCAGCCAAGTAAGGAGGCACAGTTTCAGCCTAGGTACCAGCAACAAAGGCAGAGTTTCCATCAGATGTCTCTGCTGTTGGAATTATGTCCCCTTCTCCTCAAAAAAGTGTTGGTAGGTTTTCTCCTGTTCTGCCAAGTACAGCCTCCTGAGCTTCCGGTGTGTTCTGCAGGCCACACACACAGGAGCGGGGCTGTCTGTCACAGAACCCAGATGCCCAGCTGTGGAAGATATTCTTTCAGCAGCATCCGTCTGCTTCTTGGCAGGACTTTTAGACAGTCTAAAGAAAACAGCCGCGGCGCAGCCTTCAGGCCTGCCTGTGGTTAAAACTGTGCCCGCTTCTATCTGGTTCCTGCTTTGACCTTGGGGGCCTGATGTTGCTCTCCTGACAATCTTTGTCTCTTTCTTTAAAAAAGAGCTTTTTAAAAAAATTCAATTTAGTGAAACTCCTATAAACATCTAGAGAAACTTTTTTTTTGGAGGGGGGAGTTGCTCCCCTGTTGACTCAGAGAGGTAGGTGGATATGGGAAAGAAGGTAGAGATCTTAAGGGAAGAAAAGAGGATCTTTCTGCCATGTGCCAAGTATCCTGGCAAAATAAAACACAGTCTTCACTGGTTCATTTTAAAACTCAATGACATTTCATAGCCTGAAAGGGAGAATCAATTCATTTCATAGGCAACTGCTATAATAAAATTCAGATTCAGGGGCAACCTGGCATGAATTCGTGTATTCTGTTCTTAAGGGAATGTTCTTAGGCTTAAAGGGTGGTCTTCTTTGAAAGCACTGTTTAATAGCTGTGTTCTTTGGTTTAAATCTTTATTTTTACAGCATTTGTGTTGTTCAGCCTTTGTGCAGAAGGGATTTTATTTTCTCTTGATTATTTTAAGGTTAGTGGTTGAGTGTTGCTAGAATTTGTACAAGGGAGTGGCTCCCCCACGGCCCCCTCCTCCACCCTTCCTGGTCCTCCTACCTGTCAATCGTGTCTGCAGTAATTTCCCAGCAGTGCTGTTGACTTTGGAAGATGCAGTATTTCCGGTTCTCTCTCTCTGTGTATTTGTGTATGTATTTGCCTTAATATTTGACTGATGATTAGTTGTAGCTTAAATGCAAGTCCTGTTCATCTCTGGTGTTTTCCTTGACCCAGTGAAAGAGGTGACATTCAGGGTCAAAGGTGGGGGCCAGTGGTACCTTACTAAGTGGGACAACAGGTGCTAACCTTCAAAGAAATTTCCCTTGTATTTCATGGATTAATAGTATGGTACATAAAAATGGCTTAATGTCTCTTCTCAAGGTATCAGCGGGCAAAGCAGACCACACAGAATGGGTTTCACTGAAAGTAATAGAGTGAAATTGTCTGCATAATTATTTTCCTTGGATTGAGAATCAGCAGCCCTCTTTGGGTTCAGGAAATAAACCTCTGTTAAAACCATATGGCACTATTCTCCAAAGAGATGTTATTACAGGGCCACTTCCCTCTGAAATTTTGAGTCAGGAGTTCTTAAAAGGAGTCACATATGTGTAAGACTGAATGTCAAGTTTTCACCATGGGCGTCGTTGTGAAAGTCAGACGTTTCCTTGCCCATTTTCACAAATGCCGTTGCTGCAACCAGGTTGAAGGACCTTGGGAAAAAGCAGGCTCAGCTGCAGAAACACAGCCCTGAAGGAAGAAATATTGAAATTATTCTCTGGGCCAAGGGATTTTGTTGCCCTGAATCCATGGTTTGTCAACACTGGAAACACGGCTTAAGGTCAGGATAAAGGCATTCTCTCTGTCCAAACCCTTAGAGCAGATTCTCTTGGCTTGACTATTTTTCCCTCTGCCCATCAGTGGCTGTGTAACATCTTCCTCTGCACTAGCAATTTGTCACAGCCCCAGAGAGAGCTGTGTTAGAATGACAGGTGGAGTAAAAGTGCAGTTTGTATAATGACCAGGGAATATTTTGAGATGAACTAGGTTAAGTAAATACATTAAATGACTTTACATTATATGCATGGATTGAGGTACATGGTGTATGTAGAGTGTGCATGGTGGTGAGTCATTGTGGATTTTCTCTCTTTTGGGGGAGTAGTCTTCCTGTTTAGTCTTTGCTGTAGAAGGAATATAAGCAAACCACTGATATTTGTGCATGTCTGTTAATGAGGCTGGAATCTTAACAGAATCTGTAGAGCTCAGTCTGGCTATTGGTACTGCTAGGAAGTTGAAATGTTTCCTTGAGCACCCAACATTCAAAGAGTACTTAACAGACCTTAAATCCAGCTCTGCTTTCCTGTATGCGAGGAAGAAGGCAAGCTAGCCTGCGACTAAGTGGTTGAGAAGGCTTCTCTTGCCTCCTGTGTTTTTGTAGTCAGACTGTGTTCCACTGGGTAAAATGGTTGCTAGCGTATCAGCTCGTATAATCACTGACCCACATTCTAGATTCAATCATTTGTTTATTTGACAAACAATTCCTGGGTACCTACCATGCATACTTTTACTTCTTTTCTTTTTTTTTTAAGTCAGTATGTGTTTGCAATATATCATAATTACATATGTCCTGGGGAATTGGTATATATTCATATCACACTTAATTTTTAAAAAGCACCCTGGGAATTAGGAGATGACATAGTCATCTCTGACCTATAATATGGCCAGAAACAAACTTAATCTCTGAGCGATAAGGCATGGATGGTAATGACTGTGAATGTGCGACAGAAAGTGATAGAAAATGAGAAAGGGCTCAGGGAAGTGGCATCTAAAGTAAGAGGAAAGTTCAAATGCAGTTTTACATTTCTATAAGGAGTGGAGAAAAGGTTATTTGGAAGACCAGGCATTTCAGCTGAATCTTAAATACCCAGAGTTAGACTTACTGGAAGAAATGCTCTGATATTAAATTCTAGGTAGAGAGTAAGTTTCAGAAGACTAATGCAGTATGTCTTTAATTTTGTGAAATTGTCCCCTCTCTCCTGTCTCCATCTTGTCCCTGGCCCCTCATGCAGGTTTGTTGGTAGAAGCTGTTGCACCAAGATGGAATTTCACATGCTTTAGTGCTTCGGCTCAGGTGGGCCCCTCCAACTCAGCCATCATGTGCTCTTTCTCGATTAACCTACTCAACGTTCAGTGCTGAATTAAAATGCCATCTTTTCTAGGACTCTAAAAGTCCTGCCATTGCTCAGGTCTGTCATTGCTGGTCTCACCTGTACCAGTACCAGTGTGATAACATTCTGCATGTTGTACATCTCCAGTTGGCTATAGCTCCATTGAATCAAATAGATGTGATAATGGAGTGGGCCTCTTCAATACTTATTGAAATTTAGTTTCAAGAATAAAAGTTTATACTGTGAACTGGTACATAAAATTATAAACCAGCCTGAGACTTAACTTTGAATCAATAAAGAAAAGCCCATTTCATCATCAGTAGAGGTGATAATCATATTTTTTTAAAGGGGCTTTCTAAATTGTTCCAGAATTTAATAGCCTCTGGAGTTCAGTTTTCATACGGGGAAGAGGGAGAGGTCCAGGTATCTTCAGGCCAACTTAATGGCTCAAGCTTTCAAGGGCCTTTCCTGTATGTTTATTGGTTAAGTTTGCAGTTCTATAACGGATGTCATTCCTACCCTTTGCAATGGATTCCTGCCACGTCTCCATCCATAACGAAGGATTCTTTTGTATCAACCTCATACACATTTCTCAGGGTTTGTTAGTTTCTGGTAGACAACAGGAATAAGAATGCAGAAAGGGGAGGGTGGGGAAGGAGCTCGAGTCTGTTTTATTTGGTTTCAGTATTTCTTTTGAGCTCATTGAAGTGGCAAATGGTAGGACAAGAAGTGTTCAGAAAAAGTGAACATGAGATTCAGGGGGCCTTTGAGTAGGAACCACGCTCAGAAGGTATCCTGGGAATGAAGGTTAATTTTAGAGATTTTTGCTGTCATTTCATGCTTTCTTTTGCTCTCCTCCATCTTTGATGCTGACTCTGATTTTTCCCAGGGTCGTATTTAGTCCAGAACAGTTTTGCTTACCAACCTGTGTGAATGATAGGTACCAAACCACAGCTCCACTTGTGACTTGGCCCAGAAAAGGCCTATTGGGCTGAAGTTGATAGGGCTGCTTGGCCAG
This sequence comes from Dinomys branickii, assembly GCA_004027595.1. NCBI lineage: Eukaryota > Metazoa > Chordata > Mammalia > Rodentia > Dinomyidae > Dinomys > Dinomys branickii. Next base: position 207,114 of record PVLD010000211.1, read on the forward strand.
ACCCTTCATCCATTCCTTTAAAATAACATGACCACGATCAAACTCAGAGCACAGTGTGAACACTTACAATCACCACTAGAGTTAGCCTTATAATACCTGTAGTTGCTCAGGAAGCAACCGGAAATAGGAGTCTCACGTTGAAAGCTGGCGATGCATTTTTAATAGTCATATGAATTGCAGCCATTGATGTCTTCCATGTTGTGGGGACCTTGATGGAATGAATGGAGGAGACTTCCTCTTAGTCCCTGTGGACAAACTAACTTTGTGTCATTGGCTCTGGAATGGAACACTGTCTTGCTCAACTCCTTGGGCCCTTGAAGCAGCGGCAGAGCTGCTTTAGACCAGTTTCAGTGGCTGCTTCCTGGTTTGTGTCCTCTGGGGAGTAGGAAGGGAGTGATGCTTCCTTCTTGGTCCTCCTGATACTACCAGCTTCTCATCTTTCTCCTCCTCCCTGGACATCTTGCTTGTCTTGTCCCCTAAATGGTTATGCTTCCTATGGTTCCCTTTTAATGCTTCCCTCTACTTATTTCTTGCCCGTTGCCCTGCTATCTCAGTGGCATCATTGGCTTTGTGTTCCTGGGACTAGGAGAGGCCTTTTAGTCTTTTTTGAACCTCAAGCATCTGTCTCTAGCTGCCTCCAAGGCCTTAGCTCCTGCTTATGTCCCATGGATACTTCAGACTACTTCTAGTGCAGCATTTGGGGTTCCCAACCGGCACTTCAACCAAACTTCTCTGCTCAAATGTGGACTTCCCTTAGGTTTCTGCTTTCATCCTGTCAACCAAACCAGCACCCTGAGGCTCCGGTGTGCTTTACCTTCTTTGTCTAGTTATTCTACTGAACTGAACTCTGGTCTACACCTCTGAGTCTCACTTCCCCAGTACCTGTTAGTGCTTCATTAGCTTTGTTCACTCTTGTAGTATTTATCCTTCCTGGTCTACAGTAGGAGAATAGTTTCCTAACCTCTAACTGCACTCCTTCCTGAATTATCTCCCCTCTACATCACTGTGGCACACCCTTGCTTTAGATAGTGGCCCCCTCTTGTTTACAGGATAAAGCTTATGCTGTGACTTAGGGACCAGGTTCTTCAGCATCTGAAGCAGCTTCCTACCCACACACCCATGGCTGAGCTCCAGCCATAAGACATCGTACTTTGTTATCTGTGTGGCTTTGCACCCACTGTTCCTTCTGATTGTAGTGTCTTCTGGACATGCTTGATCAAATTCTACTCATTCTTTAGGTCTTCTCATACACCATCTCCCATAGCAACCCTTCCTGACTGCTCCTGGAAGTTAAGCATTGATTTTTTGGGTTCCCTTGTGGTTGCCTCTGATTATGCTGTGTATCATACTACTGTGCTTATTTGTCTTTTATGGTAAACCCCCAGTAGATTATGAGCCCTCTACTTTAGCGTAGTTCATGCTACATAATGAGTGCTTAGGAAATTTTAATTGATGAATGAATTTACATAATGTTTTTACTCATGTAGGACTTTCTTGCCTCTCACCATGTATTTCCAACAACATCTTGTGATGTAGATACTTTGATCCTCCTTTGACAGATGAGGAAGTTGAATTGCAGGGAGGATAGAATATTTGCCTACAGTCTCACACCAAAGTTAGAAGCAAACTAGGAACAGACCCTTAGGTTTTCCTGCTCCTTGTATACTCAGTCTCAGCTTGAGATATGGGATTTTCGGGGCTGGGGATATAGCTCAGTGGAATAAGCGCCTGCCTAGCAGGCGCAGGGTCCTGAGTTCAATCCCCAGTACCGCCAAAAAAAAAAAAAAAGAACAAGAGATATGGGATTTTCTTAGTCACATACCATCATGGGTTTTGAACTATTGCATTAAGTTTACTGATTGGGTGTGTAAAACCCATCATGTCAGGTCAGGAATCCATAGCATCATTGATTCTCAGAATGGGAACTCAAGTAGTCTGTTAGTTTGCTGAAGTGGACATTTTGTGCTTGAAAGTTTCGTGACTTGCCGTTAGTGGAATCCACATCTCCTTTCAGTCCCTTCTTTACTTTCTCACTGTATTTTGTAGAATCATCAGTTCTATAGGACATAATTTCACTCTTAGATCACAAGGGCTTTTAGTACTATTTGTGAAGCCAGTCTTGGGAAGAGCCTATCCTCCGAATAGGAAAAAAAGTATAATTTCTGAGAACATTTTCCATGAAAGGCCCATGAAACAGATAGAAGCCAGATAAGAAGGAATCAGATAGTGATGTCTTTCATTGATCATCCCACTTTTCAAGATTGCATTGCTTCTTTTCCGATGAGTTTCGTAGATTCTTGAGCATGTGTGATTTTCAAATAACATAAAGGCATCTACTTATGCTAAAGGGAGGGGCTTCAAGTTGCAAGGGAAGGTCTGTCCCGTGGTGAGGCAGTTTCGCCCATGGTGAAATTGAGTGCTGTGAAGCTTGTTGGGCCTTAAACGCTAGCATTCCAACTCCCAGAATGAGACATGGGACTCACGTTAGGCGATTCCTGTCCCTTTGGCTGGACATTTCACATGGACAGAACTATCACAATTTCACTGAACTATCATTACTGACTGAATAATTCAGCATGAAGCCAGCAGACAGACATTCACAAAACTTAACACGATATTTGCTTTTGAAATACAAAAAAAATTTAGTTTGTAGGTTTGGAAAAACATTAACCCATACCACCCACTTCCTTTGGCTTGCAAATAATGCACTTTTCTCATCTGATGTGCCTTGAAAAAAGAGAGAAAACTTGCTATCTTCTAACTGCATTTGACACTCCTTTAAGATTTCCTTTTATATAACAATAACTTGATCCTACTCAAAATACTTGGCACCTTTAGTGACAGAGTGGAATGTAAGAGCACTTTAGCAGATCTGAGCGTGAGCAGACTCCAGTAGTTTTGGAATGAAGAGGTAGAGTTTTCAGTTCCTCATTTAGAGTTCACAGAAGACAGAATACCAGGATTAACACAGCAGACTCCCTTCATTACACATGGCTGAATAAAGCAATTATCTGTCTATCGAGGTTGGTAAATTGTGCAACGGCCTTAAGGAAGGGTGGCTGGGTAGGTGGATAAACGCTATTTCCTCAGAAAAGGGTGCTGATATATGAGGTAATCCCTTGAGTTGACCTTGTAAAAGCTTTTATTTTGAAGTTTGTGTCACAGTACCCTTGCAGCTGAGAGAGAAATGATTTAAAAAAAAAAATAATTGTTGACTGCATTTTTCAGCTCTTAACCCATCTGAATTTTATTAGGGGGTTATTTCAAAGACATCTCTTGTTTAATCATGTTTAAACAATCTGTTTAAGACCCGTTGTGTAGATATAAACACAATGGTCCTTTAATGTAGGAAAACAGACTTCTGACAGGCAGCACATAACAGACATCCATCCGTTACTGCTTCTGCTGCTTCTCCCCCGGTGCCTGACCCGAGAGGGTTTCCACCGACTGCGTCCTCTGGTTCGAAAGGCACCGACATGCGCAGTGTGTGCCACGTTCATGTCTAGCAAGCAGAGAGCTACAGAGCAGCATGCAATTGGAGAGGCCTTAGACTAGATTAAAACTAAGTACCTTAAATCTGACTTAATGGCTGTGTTTACATCTCCTTCTTCATTCCTTTAAAAAAGTAATCAGGTTTTGCAAGCGTTAAGAAAACCACCTCTTCTTGCCAGCTGGAATAGGTCCAGTTTAAGCAAGAAAATTTGCTCCCCTGCTTTCTCCCCTTGTCTATTTCTTTTTTCTTCTTCTGTGATCTCTGCTGCCATTCAGCCCAGGAAAACCAGGTTCTGAGAACTGGCTGACTTTTTTCTTGGTAATTACTTTTTAATATTTTCTTCCTGTTACAGAAATGGGAAAATTGCACGTGATGTTCTGCTGCTGTAGCAGCAAACGTCAAGAGACAAGTTCTTTGCACTTTTTAATTATTTCTGTGTTTCTTCCTCTCTCTCTGTCTGCTGTCTCATAAGACATATACAAAACCATAATGATGGGAGAGAAGATCGCATGCTAAAGGACTGGAAGCAGGATCCAGGAGTTGCGTGACAGTCTGTTTGTAGGGTAGTTGTCACTGTACTCTTTGAAGAATAATGCCATCTATGTTTAGCTGGATTATTGGCAAATAAACAACGATGCTTTTTGTTCAACTGCAGTAACTACCATTTCCATTGCTAAAAGCACTTCCATTAAAAATAACTTCGCATCTCTCAGTGATGTCACTATGAGCATTGGTAACACAAAGAATTGTGGTGTGTGTGAACATATAGTAAAAGGAGGCAAAAGAAATGCTTTTGGAACTAAGACACTCAAGTTAGTCACTAAGTTTTGGGAGGAAAGTGAAGACATGGAGAAAGAGAACTTGTGCTCATTTCCCAGGAAGTAAAGATACAAGAAGATTCAGATGGCCCAGGATGGTTGTGGGTATTGAGCTATCATTAGTAGGAGAAGAGATATATTCCAGTAAGTGGAGTCACAGAAACTGACTGTCATGGTGGGATCTAGTTTCAGAGGTGAGTGTCTCCACTTTTCTGTTTTTTGGGTCTCTATTTGTCATCTTTTTTCTTCTTTCCTCCATGGCAGATGGCTGACTTAGGACAGGCCTCTGTGATCACTGCCTGGGACCATGGCTTCAAGCAAGTCACGGTACCTTTCTGGGCACTAATTCCAAAGTGAAGAACTTGGTCTGGCAAAATCCGCATTCTCTTGTAGCACTGAGAACTTCTAATTCCTTTGACTTTCCTTTGAATGAGAGCAAGGAAGGAAAGAAGCATTCCTTAGAACCACGAGGCAGACGAAGTCAAGAACAGCAGAATTGTAACAAGCAAGTGTCTGAGAATTTGGTAGGTTAGGAGCATATTGGAGGGTGGGAGCCCATGTCGTAGAGTTCACTGTGTTCCTTGTCACTAGTGAGCACTACAGAGCCTCCCTCGTACCTCTGCTTATGTATTTCCAGTCTGCTTTCATCTGATTTTTCTCTAATTTTTAAAAGCCCTTTTCTATTTTTAACCATTTATGAATTTTTTTCTTTCAATATCTCAAGTTTTTGAGTCTATTATTTCAAGCAAAGGGCTTATGCTCCAACCATGGAGCTGCCTCTTGTCTTTCCTTCTGGACACTTAATGTTTTGAAGTGGGCAGGCCTCCCATTCGTTCCCTCTCTCATGCTTTGAATTGTACTTTAAAAAATGACTCCATGTGAGATTGGGAAAGTGGACTTTTCATCACTAATCTGCACTGGTGCCTTTTATTATTAAAATAAAGCAAATTCAGCTTATAACTTTTTTTTGTATAGCGTTCCTAGAATATTTCTATGGAGTCTATGGCTTAACTATGTAATTATGTCTCTTGAGTAGATTATATTTTTCTTTCCATAATTACATTTTACCCAAGAGACCGGAAAGGCTTCAGTTCTTCCTCTCTTCTCTCGATAAACTCTGAATTCTGCATGGCGGACTCTGGTCAAGGGCTGGAAAGGAGCTCTTGGAGATATGTGGTAGCATTTATGATTTTTTTCCTGTAGAAATTGGTTTATATATTTAGAGGGTCCCTTGGAGAGAAGCTCATTTTTGAAATGCCATCAGAGAAGAGGCTCCTGGAAGGAGATTTGTTTATGATCTGCGGTCCTGTGTCTGTAGCCACACACTAACACTGCCCGAGGGCTGTCTCCTCTCATGAGCTGTCCTGTGTTGAGTCGCATGGATGTTGATTTCCAGTGGCTCAGAGGGGCTAGAGGCCTTAGACATGAAAACAATTCGCTAGTCCATTTCATTATCCTAGTCCAGAAATAGTTTTTGTCCTGAACCAGACAGTATACTCTTAAGAAAAAAGATGACTCAGCAGCCTTTCCCAGCAAAGATTATAGACTCATCAGTTTTACTGTGGGAAACATTTCCCAATAGCCAGCTCTTTTCTCCCCGCTCCCTCCTTTCTGACTTTTACTGGGCAAAAGGAGAGATCACTTTAAGTTGATCCGTGTTCTTATTTAAAATCCAACAAGCATTTATTGTGAGTCTTCTCCATTCCTAGGGGCTAACGTCGTGCTAGACATAAAACATGCCACCTCTTCCCAAGGGGTTCACAGTTCAGCCTAGGAAAGACTAGGATAATGGGGTTTGAAACTGTGTATAAATATTTTATGTCGAATCATGGTAATGCTGACTGAATGCCTATCCTCCCTAAGTGTAACCACGTGTCGTGGACAAAAAGCAGTTGTGGCTGCTACCCTCAGCTTGCTGAGATAGAAACCAGAGGACCATGTGGCAACCAAGTGGAGACTGGGGAGGAATTTCACCAAGGGGAGTTGACAGGGAAGGGTGTTTCACATTGAGAGGACATCTTGGGCAAAGATACCAGGCCTTTTGAAGAACTGTGGACAGCCGATGTGAGCAGGGCATAGGCTGGGGTGACAGCACGGTCGCCATCAAATTGAGAGAGAAAGCTCGCACCAGGGCTGTGTTTTCCAAGGTTTTGTTTGCTGGGCCTATTTAATTCAACAGACAACCAGTCGGATTGCAGCAGGTAAGTAACATGCATGTTAGGATTTGGAGACAGAGAGAACGTCAGAAGTTGTGGCAGCTAAGCCTTCAATGTTGGTAGGTGATGAAACCGAGCTCCTGAGTCCCACTAAATCCCTTCCTGTGGTCACATGGCTAGTTGGTATCGGGCAGTACCTCTGGTGGTAAGCCACAGGCTGGAGTTCAGGAGTGGCTCCAGTGGGACTCCAGTGTAGACCGTGGAGAAGTGGGTTTGATGTGGACTAGGACAGGTGGCAGCAAAAATTTACTTGAGCTGGACTTTGGGCCCAGCAGACTAGAAAATGGTGTGATATGAATGGACCTAAGGAAATCAGAGCGTGGACAAGCTCGTTGGGGCTGCTTTTGGCGGAGAGCCAGACAAAGCCACCCATGAAATATGGTCATCGGGGCATAAACAGAAGAGAGTGTCACTTTTTCTCAGCAGTATTTCCGTTTTCCAACACGCAGAGGAACGCAAAAAGTCAAGGTTTTAAATCAGGAGCCTCAGTATCTGGATCAGAGCTTTTCGTGGTTTCTCTGAGAACCTACCCAGGTTTGTGCAGCCTTCCCTCCTCTGTTTTTGCTAGAAACCACCGCTGATACTTCTGAAATGCCATTTGGGATGGAAGGTCCCTGGAGGGTAGATGACAGAAAATGATAATCAGTATCTTGTAAGATAGGACAATGCTAAACGTACATAGTCTTTAAAATTAGTCAACTTACACAGACTACTCTTTTGAGTCATTCAGGATAGGGAAATTGGGATATTTTATTTTATTCTATTTTTTAAGAACTCCTGTAAGCACTGCAGGCCCAATGATACCTAATAAATGGAGAAATGGTAATTCTGGTGCAGGTCCTCTCTTCCCTTCCTTTTTACTGCAGGAATCACTGTCCACAACATTCTTAAACTGTTACATCCTATGGCTCCAGCCCTAGAGTATTGGACCTAATCTCATTCTGTCATAGAGTTGGTGACAGCAAAATTAGCTATTGTCTCCCCAGTCACCTCTGTCCTCCGGGGAAGCCTGGCTGCATGGCAGAGGACATTATCTGGCTGCCAAATAATGTTTCGTGATCCAGGAGATCTGTCTTTAAAGGGCAGAGTCCCACATGTGTTGCATAACTTACAAGAATTAATGCTGAGACTAGAAGTATTAGGTGACTTAAAGAATGTTGTGCCTCTGTGTAGATGAATAGCACATTCGTGTTTAGTTGGCATCGTCTTATCTTGCAAGATATTTTTTATCGTGCTTCTGTCATATGTCCCTTCTGGCTTTCCTCCTTCCTTCTCTGTGTGTTAAAATCCTGCTCAGCTTTTAAGGACAGGCACAGTGGTCCCACCAGAGAGCCTTTCCTTCTTTGATTTAGTCAATATCATTTGCTAGCCAGGTGTAATCCCAGTATTCTGAGAGGCCAAGGCAGGAGCATGACAAGCCTGAGCCAGCCTCGCCTGGGAAACTTAGTGACTTAGTGAGACCCTGTCTCAAAGAAACAACAAAATCGGTCCCCTTGATTTCCTATTACCTTTGCTTATTGCTTTTAACTTTTTATTTTGAGAAATTTCAGACACACGAAAATAGAGATTGTATTTAATACCATCCCATCTCCCCATCATCTTGGGTTATTTTTTACCTTCATCTGTTATTTTGCTGCAGCATTTTAAAACAAGTAACAGACATCCTGATATTTAACCCTAAAGTATATGTTAGTCTTTCTAAAGCCTAAGGCCATTTTCTTACAACATCACAAAGAACACCGTTTTCTTAATATTCTAAAGTAGCGGATGTTATTTCTCCAGTTGATCTACTGCCCTCTCTGTGATCTTATTTAATGGCTTGTTTTCTTCCCCAGTAGACTGTGTGAACTCCTTGAAGGCAACAAACATTATCTTACGGATTTTTCTACTCACTCTTCCAGAGTCTCACTGATCCTAATATGGCAGTGATGCTTTATTGCAGATCTTCCTGTAAATTTTATTAAGAAATTATAACTCCAGGAAACCCAGGCTGCAAGTAGACACCTAATGAAAGAAGTTAGTGTTTATTTTTTTAAAAAAACCTACTCTAAAAAGATGACCTGCCAAGTATCCTGTCCTGGTGATCAGCAAAAGGACTCTTTTGTCCATGTGAGGGTGGACCAGACATCCCATGGTGCCCTCTTCATGAAAAATACCTTGTTTTGTCTTTTGTGAGTGTGGATGGCATCCTTTGGTGCTCTAACGGGTGCACCACATCAGCTTGTGGATGTGGTGAGCAGAGTGGGAGGTTGCGGTGGGGGTCACGTGGCTCTCTGAAGTTGTCGTGCATTTCTCAGTTAACTTTTATAAAAATGAGCAAAGTGGGTCATGTCGCAGTTGCAGATTTAGTTTTGTAGCTTCCAGTCCTTGTTTTCGGGGTGCACATGTCCAGAGACAAGAGGCAGCAGCGGTCCTGACATGGGTGGTACGCACAGTCCTTGGGACGGCTGGCTGGACTGTTGCGGAGCGACGTCACAGCTCCTTGTGTCTTTGCTTTAAGGATGTGTAAATGCTGTGAACTTTCAGTCACACTTTCTTCTTGTGCCCTTGAATTTATTGCAACAAAAGTTATATTCACCCAAACACAAACACGCTCAACTTTTTGAAAGAAATCTTGTTCATAAACTTTTTCCTTTTCTATTTAATACTCATTTTTGCTATGATTTCCCCGAATGACTTTTTCTTATTTTCTGAAACAAGGGGGAGAGAGTGAGAGAGAGCACTGGGCCACACACAGGAAACTGAGGCCAAGTCCTGCTGCTGGCTGGGACACAGGGTCCTCATCCACAAAAGAAGCTCTAAAACTTAAGAGTCTAAATGATATCTACTAGTATTTTCATCTCTTTTTTGTGACTTTCAACAGAATTATAGTGAGATGTGTTGTTTTCCATCAACTGAGGAATGGATGAAAAAGATATGAGTTTATATATATATATATATATATATATATATATATATATATATAATGGAGTACTACTCAGCCATAAAGAAGGATAAACTGGAGACTTTTATAGGTAAATGGATACAACTTGCAAACCATACTCATAAGTGAAATAAATCAGACCTATATATATAAACATCATACTGTCTCACTAGTGTGAGAAACTGAATGAATAAATAAAGTCCAGAACGTACAATAGATGTAGTAAACTGGGAAGAAACTATTCAAGAAAAGACAAACTGTGATGGGGGAAAAGGGAAAGGAAGGAAGGGAACAAGAAAAAAATATATTTATACACAAGATAGTTATACAGCTAGTTTCTCTTAGTTCATTGACAAGAAAGGTTTGTGCTAATATTGTTTGGACAAGACATCGTGCCTGTATCTTGTACTATGAATAACTACTACGAAGACAACCATACTCAATGTATTAATTATTGTAACTCTCCTACTAACCTATTGTGAAATTGTTTTATTTTTTTCTCTTAAAAACAAAAGAATTATAGCGAGAAGATGGAGTTTTTAAGAAAGCAACATGCTTTCTTTTAAATAAGCATCCATTAGTGCAATTTCCTAGGAAGGACCAGTAAGGGCCTGGTTCCCAGAAAGGCTTTACCCTCTGGCTTTGCTAGATCATCAAATAAGGAAAAGAAGTTTGTAGAGGGGTGGGGTGGGGTAGGGGATAGTGTTATAATATGATACTCCCCCAATCAAGGCATTTACCCCAAAGAGGAGAACACTCCTTCATTTGTTGCAGAAATCCTTATTGAGCACCTGCTTTATGGCAGGCAGTGAGATTGTGAGAATATTTCTGAGCATAAGACAGAGCACACATTCTCATGGGACTTATGGAATCACAGAACAGACGGATAAATATACAAGATAATTATAGGTTGTGGCAATTGCCATGGAGGAAACAGGCTGTACTTGAGAGGGTGGAGACCTGCTTTACTTGTGGTAGGAAGGCCAGGCCTCTCACAGAAGGTGATGCTCACCCTAGGTCTAATGGTTAAGAAGCGGACCGTCCTGAGACTACGGAGGATTTCAGGAATATGGAAAGGTGCCAGAAATGACAAAAGGGACCAGGTTAGATGGGCTGAGGGACATCGCAGATGCTGCAACCGCACAGCTCTTGATTGTCCCAGGGAAGAACGGCGAGGGGGTGAAGAAACATAGGCAAGATATGAAAGCTGAGGTCAGGTGGAGCCCTCTCTCCTGATGAGACAAGAGGACCTGAACAGCAGCAGTATGGGCGTTTATCTATACTTTTGACAAGGTTAGTATCACGAGACAGGGTTACCTGGTGACTAATGACTGGAATCGTCTCAGGCAAAATATTTTTCACAGGACTGAACTATTTCCAGCTTCAGCTGCTTCCTACAGATAGGGTCTTGGACTAGGGTTATGTCAACAGGAATGGAGAGAACTGAATAGATTTGAAATAGAGTCAAAATAGGGATGACAAGGCTTGGTAATGGATGGCATGTGGAGAGCGAGGAGAAGAAACAAAGGAAAACACGTATGTTTTTGGTTTAAAACAATTATGGGGCCAGTGCTGTTTATTGACATGTAGGATTGCTGAAGAGGGAGAATTCTGCTTGAACACACTTCGTTTAGAATACCAGAGGGACATCCCAGAGGGACCATCCAGTAGGTAGTTGTGTAGACAAACTTGGAGCTCAGGATAGAGAAAGAGGGGAGTCATTGATATGAATAAGCAGCACTTATGATGGGACTGAGACCGTCTAGGACGATGGTTCTCAACCTTGGCTGCGCAATAGGCCACTTGGTGAGCTTTCAAAGCTAACCTTTTCCCTGGGTGCACCTCCAGGAGTTCTCATCTAATTGTTCCAGTGTGGGGCCTGGACATGCTTATTTCTCAAAGCTTCCTATAGGAATTTTCTCATCTAGCCAGTCCAAAAGGACCTCTGCTCTGGGGAGAAAGTATGGCCAGAAAGAGGACCTAGGACCAAGCTTTTTCCTAAACATTGTTGAGTACAGTGCAAGACAGTTTCCTTTTCTATACCTTCTGCTAGGACTGAGGGTTAGTCCTCTGTGCAACATGACAGAGTACTCTGTCCTGGATTGGAGTCAGTGTGTCCTGTGTCTCTCTTAGTCCCAATTTCTGATGGGATGTCTTGGGTGCTGAGGATTTAAGTACATTTTTCAGATGATCATTTCAATGTACTATGACGTGGCTTAGTGGTAGCAGGCAGTTGTCAGGGTTAAAAGATGAAAAACCTGTTTGGCTTTTGCTTTTCATTATACTTGAGGAATTTGTTGTGGTGGCGGTGGTTGCTACGAAGGGGCAGATATCTACATGGAAAAATATGTATATTTTTAGGTATATTCCTCTCCATATGATTGTTCCCTGAATTACTTATTCTGGGTTTTCTGTAGATACTTGGTAGCTCTCTTTGATGATAACGTCTAAGAAATCACTGAGGCTTTAAAAAGTTTTACCTGCTCTTAAATTTTTCCCACTTAGCAGTGCTGTTCAATTCCTTTACTCTTGCCTACAACCTCCTGTTACTAAAGCACTGGCCTAGGAATAAAAATGTACTCATACATCCACACACAGAGCTCATATCTCAACCGGTCTCCATGAAAACCTAATGAAATGGCTGTGGAAAGCGGAGGCAAGGTTCATTAAATTTTCTTATGACCCCTATTCCACATAAATTCCCAGTGTATAAAGGAACCATGCAGGATCCTGTGGCCCTCCCTCTGGCCTTCAGGGAATCTGCCCTTCCAAAAATATGGCCTATTAAAAAAATAACTTCCAGGGACAATCCCATAAGCTTTCTTGTTAATTTTCAATCAACACCAGACTAATACTTGTGTGTCTATCTGCATGTATGTTTGTGGAATAGACCCCATGGATCTGTGACAAGAAACTATTGTGAAACTAGTCATATCCAGCAAGATGTCCTGAGAGAAGGGTAGTGAGTTAGGTTATAACCATTTGTTTGTAGTCATGAGTAAGTTATTAGCTTTGTTATTGAATCCTTGCTATTATTTCTGTTTATATTGAAAACCAGCCTTAGTGTGTCACTGGGCTCAGTTCTCAGATGTCTCTTTGCATGATCCAAATTTTTAGTTTTTTAATTTTTAATTTTTAAAATTTTGGTTATAATGGGGATTTAACCCAGAGGCATTCGTAACACTGAGCTACATGCCTAGTCCCTTAAAATGCTTTTTAAAAAATTTTGAGACAGAGTCTTGCTAAGTTGCCCAGGATGACCTTGAACTTGCTAGTCTTCTGCCTCAGCCTCCTGAATACATGGGATTAAAGTGTGTACCACCAAGTCTGGGTGATCGATATATATCTATATCTATATCTATATCTATCTATATCTATAGACATATATCTATATCTATCTATCTATCTATCTATCTATCTATCTATCTATCTAGTTGTCTAAAGCAGCTGGGAGAGGAAGCTAAATGGCAGCATTGGTGGGCCACGTGATGAAAGCTTAGTCTTTTGGACTAGTCCAAGTAGAGATAGTCACGACACCTTTAGTCATTTCATCTGTGAACACCTTTCTTGCTGAGGTCTCAGCTGTTTCGAGTCAGCTCTCAAGGTTCTTCCGAGTTCTAAAATCTGTTTGTAATTTGCATTAAAAGATCATAGGTGATGGGGAAAACAATGGATTAACAAGCAAGGCATTTCCCTAGTTTTTCTTGATCATTCTACAGCGGGGTCCAGCCCCTCAGTTACAGCAGATGCCCAGAACTCGTACTGGCAGGAGCTAGGGTGGTGGGTGCCTTTTTGTTAGTGGGCCTCGTTGGAACACGTTTGGCTGTGGAGACAGCTCCACTCATATTACCCAGTCTTGGCTTCCGATCTGTTTTCTTTGGGCTGGGTAGGCAATGAAAAAGGAGACAGGAAAATACATTTTGGGGCAAATAAAATGAGGAATTTGTCTTATGAAGACAGCTTATAGTTAGGAATTGTAATGTTCAATTTAACCTGTCCTGATACACTCTTATCCTGTGTCCAGTGGAAGACATAGTGTTCACACTACCTACAGAGCCATGAAGAATTTCCATTCTCCACGTTTCCCATAATTCTCCTTGAAGATTTTTTTCTTTTATGGGTGACAATCTTCATTCCCTTAGTTTTTCTTCAAGTACAGATTCCTAATCCACTCATCATTTCAGTGGTTCTTCATTGAATCACCTTTACTCTCTTTAATATTTTTACTACAATGTTGGGGCAACACACAGGGCCTTGTGGATACAGAATGGGCAGGCACTGTGCAGGGTATTTCTGTCTAGGTTCTATACATTGTCCTGCTTACCATGTCATCACCCTATAGCTACATGTATGTTACACCACATTCTGGTGTTTTATTATACTTGTATCAAGAAATATTATGCTCCTTTGTTAAGAATGATTTGATGATTTTAAGAAGTCTTACTACTTTGAGTATATCCTAATTTCCATGTTTCTTTAATATCCAGAATTTCCTTGGTTTTAGATTTGAATAAGCCAGGAGAGAGTGTTTTCTTTAAAAAATGATTATCCCAGTGGTTTTTACCCATATTTTCAATTTCTTTTACAAAATCACATAGATTTAAAATAAAAAAGCACCCATTGACTTAACAGTTTATTGTATGCTTTTGAGGTTTAGCATATCACAAAACATCCACTTTCCACTTAAAAATTTGAGTTTCCTTATGTGTAGTTCTATTTTTTTTCCCTTTTTCTCTTAAAAGGATTCTAGGCTTGAATTTTAATTTTTCAGTACAGTGTCTCAGCAAGGGGTAGATGTAGCATTAGAAAAAGAGAAAAAACTCATAGTGGTCATTGTGGAAATTTCTCTTTAAAAAATATGTGTGCCTTGGTTTCTGCTCCAGCTTGCTGAATGTGTGAGTTGTGTGGACACTGAGCTCTCAGACGAGGCTTCTCCCATCATGAAAGAGGATGACAGGCCCTACTCAATGTGCACCCCCTTTATCCACAGAGAGGGTAGAGGTAGCACCCACAGAACTCCTCTTGAGCTCTCACTCTAGCTGGCCCTATGGGACCCTCAGCTCTCTGGTTATAGAGCAGAACTAGGAAGGCTTGGCACCAGATAATGCTTAAAAAGCAAATTGGAAAGCAAGGCATTCTGTAGACACGTGATTATAAATATCAGTATTGATAATTCCTTGGCATAAACCACCCAGTATGTATGTTCACGTATCTATTTAGCATGGTCATTTGTTCAGCTAATTAATATGCTTTTATTTTATGATTTGCTATTTCCAGGGCACAGACAGAAGCTTGATGACTCTAAACCTAGTTTGTTCTCTGATCGCCTCAGTGATTTAGGGCGCATTCCTCATCCCAGTATGAGAGTAGGTGTCCCGCCTCAGAACCCACGGCCCTCCCTGAACTCTGCACCAAGTCCTTTTAATCCACAAGGACAGAGTCAGATTACAGGTAAGACAGACTCCTAGGTCTCACTGGCAGATGCTGGCAGGCTGGGGGTGAGGGGCTTCCAGGCAAGATGTGTTCAGAACTCCTGGAGCTATGCAATGGCTTGTTATGGAAGAATCAAAACTGGAAGATACAGGTGTCTTCCATTTTTGTTAAAGGATTCTGATATTCAATAAGGTTTGGATGAAACCTGGGTGGGGGGAGTTTCTACCAGTGCTGTTCTCAGCAGCAGCACCAGTGACCTGCTCACGGGAGGGATCGTGGTTAATAACTGCTCTGTGGGAGATGTGTGTTTTAAGTTTCTGTATTGTGTCCAGCTGGTGCCAGGGAAAACATCACACCCGCACTATTAGCAAGTTAGTGCTCCTCGCTCCGATTTGGGCTTAAATTTCATACATGTATAACAGTTTCATTAAGTTTACTTAAAAAAAAAACTGCCCAGGGCTAACAGGAAGCCTTGATCGGTAATTAGCTGTAAGATGAGGTCAGTGAGCAGCTCATCAGGCCGACAGAACTTGCTTCTGATTCACATTTAGCTCGGGTTCCTCACACAGCAGTCCTCTTTCTGCATGCTAGTAAGTTATTTGACCTTTCTTCTTAAAAATTAACATAAGCGTTATATTGCAGGCTAACCATTCACATTTGGTGCATTAAGATCCCAGCTTTTTTCCCCCACCCCCATCCCACTTGCACAGAAACAGACGCTATTTGAAGATGAGTTTGTGTGTGACTCATTATAGATTTTAAATCTGCAGATCAAAAGTATTGAGAGTGGACAGGAACATTTCCTGTAATCTAACTGCTGTTGTGGATGGACATGGACTACGATAAGGGCAAATAACCCTAAACAAATCATAGAATAAACCCTCAACATGGATTTTTTTGTAATGGTTCAAATTTTGTCGGCAGTGGCTAGGCTTGAGTGTCCTTAATGGTCTCAAAACATCATTGTTTATAAATGAAATAACTGACATCTTTCGCTCCCCTGTCCATATTTATGTCAGGGTAGTTTGGGATATTTACCCGGAGTAGGTTTCACATTCTGTGGGGATACACTTTTTTAGCTTGAACAAGAGTTTGTGTGAGTGTATAATTTTAAAAAATAACGTACAGTGGTGAAAATAAAACAGCTAAACAATAGAGAACTGGGAGTCTACATAGAGCACATTAAAACTCTGTGAAATATGATCATATTTTAGCCCAAAGAAAACTTTAAACACTGATATGCAGGAATCAAAGGGTCAATCAATGTATTCGCTTGGAATATGTCCTTAGTAAAAATGCAGGGGTGAAGTTTACACTAACTTGTTAACTTGAAGCATTTTGCTATAGTTGCTGCTGCATATAAAGTAGTGGACTTTATATCACTGATGGAAGCTTATAATAGCTATATTTTTGTCTTTATAATGAGAGAGAGCAGAAGCATATGTATCTATATATATATTTTGTAATGGACTTACGATGGTGTGTGTGTGAGAGAGATATTTGGCAATAACTGTGTTCTTTAAATGTTTGATTTCTATATTCTATAGTCCTTTAACTATTTGCCAATTATGTTATGTTAATGAGTCATTCTTTTAAAATGACTTTGGAACCTCCTAGATACTAGACTCACTTAAGGTACGTTTTTCTCCTGATATCTAAAGAGGAGAGCATAAAATAGAACCAGAGAACATGTTAGAGTCTAAAACGTAAGTTAAAATCTAAGTACAGTTAAAAATCTAAGTGCCTTAGATATCATTAAGGCACTGAGACTCTAAAATCTAAGTGTCTTAGATATCATTAAACCAAAACCAAAAGGAGAAGTTGTGGAGAGGGTCTTTGTCTTAGCGGCATCTACCCCCCGGATATGTGTGCAGAGCAAGGCTCGGAGGGCCTGGGGCCTCGGACCCCGTCAGGATCCCAGCCTTCTCCCCAGACCGAGCTCCTCAACCTCTGGTGGCGGCGTCTCCTACCCTCCTCCCTCTTAAGAGCCTCTGGAAAGTTGATTCAGGGTGGGGACTATCTCACTGTGTCTATTTCTGAAAACGGAAGTATAAACAGGTTCGCTTTGAGGTTCTGAGAGCTTCTTGGCTGTTTTATCGGAGGGCTAGCTCTTCATTCCGGGGTGACAGCAGAACCGATTTATAAACAGCCATCGTTGTCTTTCTCCTTCCTCTTCTCCTTACCCACAAGGTGGTAGACCCACAGCTTTTCTCAGATTTCCGAGATATTCAGGTATACACACATACACCACCTGAATCTTGGTTTTGTGGGCTTTATTGCTACAGAGGTTAACACAAGCACCTGCCCTACCCAGCGTCTTCCAGAACAGTGATTGCCAAGAGAACCCAAGGACAGTTGGAGCAGCAGGTGTGTCAAAGCACATTGAAGGCATTTAATTTTTTAAATCTCTGGGGTCCTTTCTTGTTTATTTATGGTTTAGAGCTTCCTACATGTAGAAAATTGGGTCTTGGGTAAGGTGGGGGACAGGGGAACAGCACCACCCCGAGTCAGTCTAGTGGAAGGGGTGGTATTCCTCCCCAGGCCTCGCAAACCACCCTAGGCCCCAGTGACTGTCCCTTGAGCCCATCTCCTTCTTTGTCCCTTTAGGGAGATCACCTCTTCTGCCCTGGTCTGTCCCTTGGAGTGATGGCATCCATCCTTCAAAATCTTTGTGTTGTTTTCTTCAGGAAAGCATTCTGGAACCTTCATCCGAAGGCTGCCTAGCTGTCCCCTGTGTGTTAGTTGAGATTGCCGTATTTTCTAGCTTTTGCCTTTGCCTCTTCTACCTTGGTCAACTGTAAATTCCCTGAGGGATTTATCACAGGGATTTCTTTTCTTTTGTACCTAGTCCAGGAGAGTGTCTCATTAAGATACTGAATGAAGGAAAGTTTGGATGAGAAGAAATCAGTGTTAGGAAGGGCTGGAAATTATGCCTTTTTGTTAGCATTAATTGTTCTTTGTAATTCCTTATCTCGGGGTGCCATTGTTCCCTGGGAACAAGTAATTGCAAAAAATCACATTTCAATGTAATGCTTCACAGTTAAACTATTTGCTTTCACCCCAGCAGGATTTACATAATTGCATCATTAAATTTTCATTCTTAAGACTACCCTATAATGGATGTTTCAACTTCTTCGCAGTGTGTCACATCTGCATTCTCCTTTGTATGACCTTTTGGTTGAAGACGTTTGTAACAGGCAGGACTCATTTATGTCACTGGTTTGACACTCTTGGTAACTCTCTTTTTCTCTGTCTCTCTCTCTCTTTCTGTCTTTCTTTTTTCTATTCCTCCCTGCGGATTGAAGCTAAGATTTTACACTTGCTGGGCAAGTGTTGTACCCCTCATCTACATTTGTAGTACTTAAAAAAAATCGCTTTTTTGAGACAGAGTCTAAGTTGTCCGGTTAGCATCAAACCTGTGCGCCTGTCTCGGTCTTCTTAGTAGGGGGGATTATAGGTGTGCACTGTAATAGGCCTGACTGTATAGTCACCCCAGTCCTTTCACTTGCCTGTATAAAAGGCAATATAGAAATTTTAAGACTTTCAAAAGTGAAATGGAATTTGAGGAAGACATAAGCATTTGCAGTTCCCTCTTCTCCCATGTGTCTCGTGATTCCCAGGGCTGGGGTTTGTTCTAGCCCTGGGTGGGCTGGCTCCTCTGCACCTGTCAGCTGGGGTTGTTTTGTTGAAATCTTTGATGGCTGATGTTCTGCCTTAGCCCCCGGACCTCCTCGTGGCTTCCTGAGGTAGCTGCTTCCTCTGTCCCTCTTCTTATCATTCAGACATCTGCTGCCCGCCTCCGGGATCAGGAAACAAATGGTCAGGCACATGTGTCTCCTTTTGATTCAGCACGTTGGTGATGGCAGTAGAGGTAACTCAAGATGCTCACTCGTTTCAACTCAGAACCCTCTGGACAGGTCAGCTGCACCTAAAAACAATTCTTCTGATTCCAGCCCTTGGGTTTGGTGGGTTGGGACATTTGTCTGGCCTTTTCCTTTTTTTCTCAATTTTCATTTCTCATTAGTATATGTTTGTAGTGCGTAACGATCACACTCTTCCTCACCTGCTGCTGGGCTCTTATTTTACTCAGAGACTATTGATTGAGTGCTTACTACCTGCTGGGCATTGATGTAAGTAATCAGAGGGGCACTTTCTGTGCACAGGGAGCTTCCACTGTCGTGACAGATAAAGTCAATAAATGGGCAAGTAAGTGTTCATACAAGGTAATTTCAATTCATAGTGAGAGGTGAGAGAAGATGAAGAGGGGCCTTTGACAGAGAGCACTTTTGATCGGGGAGGAGGTGACTTGGATTGGAAGGCTGGGAAAGCGTTCGTGAAGATCTGTGTGGGGAGCAGTGTTTGAGGTGGTGGGAAGCTCAGGCGAAGGGAGTGAACGCCCCAGCAAGGCCAGCAGGGCCTAAGTTTCGGGAGGCCCAAGGGGCCATGGCAGGCAGCTCTGACGCTACCTGATTCTGTGCATGTTGAGATCACGTCTGTTTCTGCATCAAAAGAAGCTCACAGGTGGTAAAGGTAGAAGCGGGGCTATGTTCAGGGTGCTGTTCAGGAGCCCACCTCGCGGGTGGTGGTGGAGACAGGACTCCTGGGTCTGGGTCCTGGGCGACTAGAGGACAGCGGTGGCCCTGAAGCTCACGGCCTCCCTTCTGGCCCTCCAGCGGGTTCCCTGCCATGAGTCCCCTAGGGTGCATGATTCCCTTTCTTTAACAGCAGCTCTTGGTTCTGTTGATTTTTAGCTGTCTTTTTAAACTTTCAGTGAGTGTTGGCTTTCCCTGGATGCAAAGAACAGAAGTAAGCTCATGCATGGACATTTCTTTTCTTCTTGGCCCAGACCCCCGTTTTCAGGGGCACTTCAGCCCAGAGTAGAGTAGACCTTGACGTTGTGCACATGCTCCTTGATGCTCCCTCCTGTTATTTACTGTGGCTTTCTCTTTGTGTAATGCACATGAAATTTATTTGCAGTTTCACCTGCTGTTTCTTTTGGATCTTAACGTGTCATTTGTACACACACTCTTCTCTCTCGCTGCACGGCCTTCCTGGTGTTGCATTCCCAGACATATTTTTCTATTCTTTCTTCAAAGCTGAGATCAAATGCTACCCCTGTGTCAGCCTCTTCCACCCTCCCCAAGCTGAGTCTGGCTCCCCCGTGGCCTTTACCACCCTCTGGGATGTCATTCCTCTGGTAACAATAACTTGATTACAGGTCAGTGTCTTCTATCGGGTGGAACTTTTCAAAGTCAAGGTCCACAGTTTCTTCATTTCTGTGTCCCTGTTGCTTTAGACAAAGCCTCCTACTTGGTGACTTTCGGCTTGGTGATGAATGAATTTAAAGGTCATTGACTTATCTGGAAGTGTGAGCCAGGATCATTCTGGCCCTAATTTTTTGTGGTACTTATATGATTGAAATAGTACCAGGTGCTATTTATTAATTGCTCATCACGGGTCGGGCATTAGCTTAACTCATGAGCTAAGGTCTATGAGGTAGGTAGCATTATTAGGAAACTGAGAGGGCCAGGAGGGAAAAGTAACTCATCCAAGGTCCCACTTAGAGCTCGTAAGTGATGGGTACAGGAATTCACGGCAAAGCCGCATAGCTCCAGGGCCCTGTGCTCTGAACCATCGCAAACCCTCGGGAGGTGGATGTGCTTTTGTTATCACGCAATTTCCTCCATTTCTGTACCCCCAAAATTTCATTCAGGCGTGTCATTTACAAATGACAAATTTATGTAAGTTCTTATTAAAGCCTTGAGCCAGTTCTGAAAATACATGTCTTATAATGGAAGAAATTGATTCTGAGAGAAAAGCCTTACCGAAGGCCGGTCCAGCTAGTAGAGTTGAGCGTGAGTTCTAGATTCCTGGCAGGCAGCGGCCTTTATCCTGAGATGCCTTGTGGATAGTCAGAGTGACATCTGTCCTAAGGTATCACTTTTTTTTTCTGCTCTCCATTAGGTATTATTTAGGATCCATGAAAAAAAGATGTTTTCTACAAAGAAGTATATAACTCATACTTTGAAATACAACAGAATAGTTTTTAATCATTTTGTCACATTTATGTAAGGCATGTGTTCAAGATAAGACTTCTAGGAATATCGTGAAAGATCAGACTGCCGGACCTCCTCAGAATCACAAAAATCTCATCAGCAGTTACCATGGATGAAGCGAAGCAGTTTTTCCCCTCTGCAGTCTGAGTCTGTCCTCCCTTGGTAAACAAGGCTTCCTTAACAATGAAGAGGAGCCCATGCCAATTAGGCCAGAGGGGTTCACCCTCTGTGTATGTGTTTGGTAGGCCAAATCATGCATATCTCAAATTACTGTTCCCTTCAAGGGCTGAGTGACCACAGGATTCTGTAATGTGGGACAAGTTGCGAGGTGGAGTGGGGGTGGTGGTGCTGGCAGCAGCTGGGGGCAGGCAGGAGGAGGAGCCCATGAGGGGTCAGGGACTACTGGGGAGCCGGAAGAGGGAATGCATTTGCTGGCAGTGGGTGTGGAAGGGCCAGTGAGTGGGGCCCAGTCTTTGCAATCTGTGGTACTGTTCACCTACATGTGACTTGTGTCTCAAGGACTTAGGAACATCACCCAAAGACACGCTGGTGATGGCACTGGGTGGCAAGTTCTGAGGTCTTTGCAAAGCCCTGTCTTGTCTTCTTTCTTTGAGATCTTTGGGCAGGAGACCCAGGTAAATAAGCTGCTGCCATGCCCAGGTCTAAGCTGTACATCTCATCAGAGCAAGGCGCTCATCATAATTCTTACTTTTTTTAAAACAAAGAGCACAAATCTTGCGTGTGGACATCAGCTGGCATCTATGTCTCTCTGGCAGCCGCCTTCCCAGGACAAGCAGAATTGGGTGCAGCCGTATTGGCTTTAACGAATGAGGCTCTGGAGATCCTGTGAAGGCCCGTGGTCACAGATCGCCTCATTGCTCAGCCTACTAGTGGCATCCACAGATTGACATCTTAAAAGTTTCCTGTTTGGATTTCTGTCACTTATCTGGAAGATGTGCTGGCTTTGTTATGCTTTTAGAAATGTAGAAAGGAGCAATGTTCTGAGAAACATTAATTTTGTTCTGAAAACTTGCCTTTGTTATTTTCTCCTACCTAGAATAGAAAATACATAGTTG
The DNA here is from genome assembly GCA_004027595.1 of Dinomys branickii. Lineage (NCBI taxonomy): Eukaryota > Metazoa > Chordata > Mammalia > Rodentia > Dinomyidae > Dinomys > Dinomys branickii. The sequence goes on from PVLD010000211.1 coordinate 229,129, forward strand.
ATACCTAGTTGTGATAGAATAGTCTGTTTCTTATATAATACTGCACCATCCCTGGCTCTGACCCCTTCTTCCCCTTGGTGAGGACATGGGGAGAGGCTGGAGAGACTGCTTTGGCAGGAAACACCCGCCTGCAGGGCTGGTCCAGGAGAGGGACAGGTCTGACCCAAATTTGGCATCGCTGGGCGCTCTAGGGTGTGTGTCTTGAGGTGTAACCCTTGATAGGCACCTCAGGCTGTTCACGGAGTTGCTGTCCTTTGCCTGTCTAAGAGTAATAGCAAACAACAGCATATTTAGATATTTTCTAAATAAAGAAGTATTTTATTATTTTCTTCCTGTGTTAATATATGCAAAAGTATCCTGGGAATAGAATTGTGTGGCATTACTCCCAGCTACAACCACTGGATTATTTTTAGGGTTTTGTTTACTGTGATAAAGACTTGTTTTTTAATGGTTTAAAAAGTTTATTTGAGTAGCATTTGAAAGACAGATTTAACAGAAGAGTCACTGTTGTGAGCCTATTTAATAAATAAGGAAACTGAAGCACTAGGGGGTTTTTGAAATGCACAGAGCTGAAATTAGAACTCAGTGTGGCTGGAAGGGGAAACACAACGTGGTTTTAGGCAGCAGTTCTGTGCGTCCACAGTGGTGGGTGATAGTGTGATGGGTCCTGGGTGGGAAGGGCATCTCATCTCCTAGGACTCAGTACAGATTAGGAAGACAAGGACTGTGCTGAGTCGGTGGTGGTGTGGAGTGTGTCCTGCAGGTGGTAGAGAGATGCAGGAACTTTCCAGGAGAAGATGAGCCACCTAGTACACTTAGAGCAGGAGCAGCAGCCAGGTGGCAAGGCTGATGGGAAGGAGATGGGCAAATTGGATTTCAGTTCAGATGCGGACTGGGAGCATCGTTTGGAAAGATCGGGGGTAGACATGAGCTTGTGGCTGTTCTTTCATCTGCTTCCTCATAGATAGGGGGCCCATCTTGCTGTGTCATCTCTGATTCTTGAGTCTGAGGGCACCTTTTGGAACACAATCCTCTTAGCTCTGTCCGTAGTGCCTGCAGGGCAGAGGAGTCTGCTGATACCCTGTCAGCCCATCTGAAGGCTGTGTTGATTTCTGTGATCCTGTCGCATAATCAGTTGCCTCTGTTTATCCTGTAGGATTATTTTATAGCTCTGATTCTTCATCCGGTGTTGGTTACTCCTCACAACTTTGGCTATTTTGAAACTGGGAATGGTTGCTTCTCATCTTTCAAGACTTTGGTGAAGATGTTGGGTAGATCCTACAACTGATGTCACTGTATGCCTTTGTCTAATCTGTGGGCCTCTAAACTATCCACAAGTCACGTTAGGGATGAGGTATAGTCTTGCTGAGCTTGAGGTACAGCAGAGGGTGAGATGTCTTTGATTCATTTGTTGTGGTGGCCCCTGGCAGCAAGATTTCAGGAAACCCTGTCGCTTTCTGAGTCACCATGGAGATCAAATATGCAAAGTTCTTTGTACACAGGCCTTTGGAAGTGACTTAAGTTTTTTTCATGGGTTGCAATTTAAATAACCTAACACTGGCATGCATGGGTGTGCACATGCATGCACACACACACACACACACACACACACACACACACAAATTTACTAGTAGCAATGATATTTTGAGAATAACTTAAACAGGTAAGAGAATATAAAACCTATTGGATTTTGTGTAGTGAACTTTAAAGGCATTATCATCAAGTAATTTAATAGCTGTCATGGGCAATAATGATAGCAGAGAGCAAAAATAAGATTAGTAGTGAGTGGAGTTCTGGGGAGACACATTTTCCTCTTATATAAGAAAGAACTCTGTAGACCTCGCTCTGTCAAGCTGAAGCTCCTAGCTTGCCTGTCACCATAAATTCTTGCATGACTGTGGAACATAATTCATCTTGGAGCAGACAGTTGAGCTCACATAAAGCAGCAAACTGTTCTTCCTTATCTCTTCACCTCTCCTGAGCCTTAATTTCCTCTTATGCATGTTTTTTCTCTTCTTTCTATTTGAAGATCATTCCTCTTGTTAGCAAAGATTAAATCAGAAGAGTGCTGGGTAATTTTCCTAACTGTCATGAGTGAAAATTATGCCTATTGTTCTCAAACTTTGGCAGACACCTGCATCAGCTGTAGAGATTGTTCAAAGTAGACTCCAGTTCTTTTACCTGGAGTCACAGTGTACAGGGTAGAGCCAACCAAAATGCCCAAAGCCTATTAGCCTGGAGCATCTTGCCCTTCTAGAGATCACCCTGATCCAGCTGAGAGGCATCTCAGAAGCCACCTATTGCCAGATGCACAGAGGCCACCAGTGCCCTGGATCTGCTGTCCTGGGATGCCTGAGCATGCCCTGGGCCCCACCCTCGGCTCTCTTCTAGCTACTGTTTTCCCTACACACCCCTCCTGTGTGTCTGGACTCCTGGACTGGACTCCTGCTCTATTTTTCTGTTATGATGCTGCCAGAAGGGGACTTTAGAAATCTGATTGCATCCTCCCGTCAGGTGACCTTCCAGTGCACTCAGGCTGAAGACCAGGATCTCTACCCCGCCAGCAGGTCCTGCCTACCGAGCCCTCCTTGTCACTCTGCATCCCCCTCTCACACTGTCCTGAGCTTTTGTTCCTTTCACACACTGGCTTTCTTTCAAGTTCTCAAGAAACACAATATAGATTCCATCCTAGTAACTGGGTGCATACTGTTTGTTTTGCCTAAAGCCCTCTTAACCCTGCCCAGGCACCTCTGGACTTCTGCTTGGCACTCATGCCTTAGTGACCACTACTGGAGAAAAGCCTTCCCTGATGCTCAGGTGGACTTGGGGTCCCCACCATACATTTTTATGATACCAAGCATGTCTCCTTTCGCACTCACCACAGTTATGTGATGATCTGATTAATGCCAGTCTCTCCTACCCAACTGTAAGCTCCCTGAGAGCATGGATTAGATAAATCTTTGTATTATTTTCTTTTGTGGCAATGGGGATGGAACCCAGGGTCTTCTTACGGAGCTACATCCTCAGATCTTTTCTTAATTTTTGTTTTGATACAGGGTCTCACCAAATTGTAAGATGCCCAGGTTGGGTTCAAACTCATGATCCCCCTGCTTCAGCCTCCCAGAATGCTAAGGTTACAGGCATGTACCATCAGGTCATCTTAGTCTTACCTCTAATGATTAGCACAGTACCAGGGTGGACCCTCAACAAATATTTTTTAATTGAATGCATGAATGAATGACTGGGAGACAGTTCCAGTGCCATGGCCCATCTGACAAAGGTATCACCATACCTGGGGACTTTCTGTCATGTTCCACCTGCTGTATCTCACCCTCCAGAGGTGGACACCAGCCTGACTTGAACCTGCATTCACTACTGCCATTTTAAGGCTGTGACTTGAACTGAAAGTCACTCTTCTTGGCTGGAACCACATCCCAGTCATATTTCAGATTCTGTCTCATTCCCTTCCTCTTGCAGGCTTTCCCTGGAGGGGTCCTGGGCCAACTGAGGTTCCACACGTGGCCCACTTTGGTGGCAATCAGGAGGCATAGTGGTAAACTAGCAGACTCTATAATGTATTTCATCTAAATACTGAAGTTTTCTCAAGAGATATCTGCTGGTTACACAGCGTGGTGTGAGTCCTGAGTCAGGTAGAAATGAGTAGAGGACAAGAGCTGGGGTCACGGGGCTCTCTCACTGTGCTCTGCTCAGCACAGATGCACTGAGCTTTGGTAGAGACCTTGGGCTGTCGTCATGTCATTGAGGCACCAGCAGGAAGGAACCTCTTGTGTGCCAGTCTAGGCTCAGCCTGTTGACTTACTTCCACCCACCTCTGCATGAAGTCTACCACCAGCTCATGGTACGCCTCTCTGCGAGTGTCTCGCAGGAAAGCAGACCCTTCCACACACCCACACATGTTTGACCAGAGTGTTTACCAAGGGAGGCTTGCTGACAGCAACTCCTGAGTTTCCATGCGCCCTCTTTACTAGGCTGTTATAAAGCTGTCTGCATGCCCTGCTTCCCCCTCCCTCAAAGATACTCGTTGAGAAAGGAATTCTAGCTGGGTGTGGTGGTGCATGCCTGTAATTCAACACTCCGGGAAGCTGAGGCAGGAGAATCACAAACTTGAGCCCAACCTGGGCAATTTAAAAAAGCATTGGGGTGTAGCTCAGTGCAGGGGCCTGGGGTTCAATCCCTAGTACTGCAAAAACAAGCAGAAAAAGGAATTCTCTGTGTTTTCCTGGAGCCTGCTTATTCATTTTCCTAGGATGCCATTTTCCCTAGCCCTCTGCCCTTCTCCTTCCTCGCTTGTGTTTATGACGACGGCCGCAGTTGGAACAAATGCTGGAAGGATTCGTTATGCCAAAAATGAGTACCTTTTTCACTTGAGACAGAGACTTTAACCCAAGCTCTTAATAGCTAGAGCTGGTCCGGTCTCACGGAGATGGTGGGGATTTCTTCGGAAGTCTGAGCTTGCAGATTGTTCACTTTCACAGTCGTGTAGACTGTTTCTTTGTGTGTTTCATCTTCAGGGTCTCAGGAAAACCGAGGGGGGCTGTGCTGTCCCGTTCAGTGCTTCTGATCAATCACACCCTTCCTGAAAGCACACCAGGCCAAGTGCATAGGACAGGCCTGACTCTCTCGCTAGTGTGTGTTGCAGGTCAAATTTGATTTCTGCTTCACCTTAAGGCACCCTGTAGTGTAGGTGACAGGAGAAGATTTTGGGAGGAATAAAGGCAGAGTCAGATTTAAATGCACTTGTGTGATAGTATTTCCCATTTTCAGAGCACTAAAGAGTGTGTGGCCGTTAAAACAGCACCAAAGGTTCTGTTTTTAAGCTGTCATATCTATGTGAAATATATGTCAGTACTTTGCATTTCTATCATGTAGTAATAAAAATAATATTGCTACTGTCCGGAGTTTGGCAAGTAGAAAGAATGAGTTACAGTTTTTAAGACGCTAGGGAACTTCTTCAAGTGCAACAACAGTTTTCCTTTCTTCTGAGTCTCTAGTAGCAGTGTTTCTTTCTGAAATTTTGTGGATGCTTTTAGGTGGTTGCAGGTTCCAGGTTAGCTGGATGTAACTCACCTCAAGACCATGACTGACAGCGGTGTCCCCTGAGTCGTGGAAGCCAAGGGTATTCTTGCTTCTGTTGCAGAAGTGGTATGTGGGCCCTCACCTGGTTTCTGCAGACCCAAAAGGGGGAACCGGTTTGTATTTCTGGGTGGAGAAGGTGGAGGAATGGGTCCTACTTGCTCTGGGGACCTAGGGTGGAGATGAGGAAGTTCCCTGTTTGCTCATGGTTAATTAGGAGACTTAATTCAGTGCTAGGCCGCGTACTTTCCCCATTAGCATCTTTAGGATTGATTAGCAATGTCAAAAAACAACATCTGTCACCTGCTCTGACTCATCCAAGTTGAGCATGAATCTCAGAAGTCTCAGGTTTCTTCAGGAAGTTGAGTTCAGAAATCCTTCCTGAGATCAGGTTAAGGTGACTTTTCACTGCTGTAAGCATTAATAATTGTCCACAAGAAAGCAAATAGGCTGTAATCATATATTCATGCTAGGGTTGTGTTCTCTTGAATGAGTGAGCATTTGTTTAGGAAGTCAAGATATTTCACAACCATTTTTTTCCCCCTACTAAAACACTGCAAAGGTCAGAGTGTAGAGAATTTGAAAATACACTAAAAGTTTGAGGATTTCTCCTTCCGGGAGGAAACCAAGACCAAGAAAGAACACGATGAAAGTTAAGAGATCATAAGGGATCTTGACATGACTAAGACAGGTGTAGGCTCAAAATTCTGAGCCTGCAAACTACAGGACACTCTGGAAAGCCCATGCTGTGCTGGAAGAAGAGGCCCAGGGCTGGCAGAAAATGCAAGATGGAGGCTCAGTGAAGGCAGAGGTCCTACCTGCATGTATACTTATGGGCTCTTTGTGTGTGCTGAGACCTTTATTACATCATCTCGCTTCAGCTTCATAACAGTTTTTCAAAGGAAATATTCTTTTTCTTCTCATTTTACAGAATGGAACACTTGAAGCTTAGAGGGGGTATATGATTTTTCTAGAAATGGTGGAGCTGGGATTTATGGTCATTTGTAGGGTGGTAGAGAAGGCTTGTGGTGGTTGCAGTCTACTGTCCTTTTTTTTTGAGGTTACTTTATTTTTTTCGGTATTGGGGTTGAACCCAGTCCCTTCACACTGATCCATTTTTATTTTGCTAAGTTGCCCAGCTGGGCTTAAACTTTCTACCCTCCTGTCTCAGCCTCCCAGAGTGCTGGGACTGCAGTAGAGGTATGTACCAGCATGCCCAGCTTACCTCCCCTGGCTATCAGTCCCTTTTAAAATTACTTATCCCACATTTAGTAAATCCTATATAGCAGTTCATATATTTCATTTTTCTTCACTAACTCTGAGTATGTCTTATGCTAGACTCTTAAGACAGTGACCTTGAAAAAGATTGGCTGGACTGCAGCCCATCCGCTGAGAGACAGAAAACATGAAGACATTTTCCCTTGTTTAGGGATAGTGAGAAGACATTTTTTGCTAATCCTGGATAGCTTTTCCTTGAAAAGGAAAGCTATCTTTAGTGGACTGTTTCAGTATATATTATGACAGTCAGGAAGTTTATGTAAAATGTAAAACCTCACTGATAAAACTCCCTTATAGCCTGAGAGGAAATTAGAGAATGACTAATTGTGATCTCATTTTAATATTCCATTACTCATCAGGCCACCCTGGAGGTTCATTCAGAACCTGTGTATTGAGTACCTGTTCTGTGCAAGGCCTTACACTTAATAATACTAAAGCTGATCTTAGAAATCTTTGAGAATTCCAGATAAACTCAGCTACCCTACGTAGTTTACAGTCATATCTTTACTGGTTGAATAATGGTACCATATAGTTATGCAAATGCCTTTTTGTATATTAGCTTAGCTAATTTTCCGGACAAACACAACAGTGGTTACTATTGTACTCAATTTGCAGATAAAGCTTTTGTTTATTATCCACCTCGTATACCGAGAGTGCCGGCTTCCCTTATGATATGGCTTAGTTGATGTAATGCTCACAGAAATCTAATCAGTGTTGTGATTCCCATTTTGCTGATGAACCACTGAGGCCCCAAGAGCATAGGTGACTTTCTGGACATACAGGAGCAGTAATCCAGCCTATGCGCATGCTCTGGCACCTGTTCATTTTAGAGTATGTGGGCTTGCTTTCCGGAGGGGGAAAGGGAGATCCATGGTTGGCTAACTCAGCTGAGGCCATGCAGCTCAGAAATTGCAGAGCTAAGGCTGCAGCTCAGTCTCTCATTAGGAAGACTGTAGGGCATTTGCACTGCACACTGTAGGGGCTGCCACTTGAACAGGGGGACTAGATGGCTGCCTTGCATCCAAGTTAAGCACCCTCATTCTTTTGTGATGTTTAACCTTTCATTATTTTAGTTCTTCTTTAGATTTCCTTGTATTTTTTTTCCATTTTTAGGCAGGGAGCTCTCTCCTCCTAACATCCCTCCTTTGAGAATGGACATACAGCTTAAGCGGCTTGCTAGGATGTTACCAGGTGATGTTAGAACTCAAGCCCAGTCTAGTCCTGCCTACCTCGTTGAGCTATGTGGTTCTTGTCCTTTATGTCTGTGGAAACTGTCACTTGAGAGCAGGCCTGGTCTTTATGAAATCACTTTTCCTGTACCATGAGGAACGGAACCTTTCCACGTGAAAGTCCTTTACTGTCTCTCTGCAGAATGAACTGCATTCATAGCATAAGGCAAAATCAGGTCCACAAAGAAGGATCAGTTATTCAAATCTGACACCTTGCCAGTCTCTATAGTCTCAGCCTTGAGAATTATAAAGCACAGAACTTCATTACTTTTAACAATCAAATATCCTTTAGATTGCTAGGGGAAAAGTGTATGTTTACCATTTATAGCACTACACTTTTATTCAAAGGGCAAGCTCCAGTGAATGTTCCTTTAAATGGAGCGGGATGAAGCTTTCCTCTATATCGCTTGATGTTAGTAAACATCAGATAGATATCCAGCTGTACTTAATTATTTCCAGCCAAGGAAGTACTGTATGTCCTATTTAGACAGCCTTTAAATAAATGGTTTCCAAATTAAACAAATAAACAAGAGATAGCTGAAATGCAGCCTCTTGGACTATATGGAAAAACTGAAAGTCTCTGAGGGAAGAATGATCTCAGGGAAACCTCATGTCTTATTATTTGCTCATTTGTATTTTTGGAGATAAACTCTAACTGATTGTTTAAGTTCATTAGTAGGTTTTGAAAATTAGGCTTTTCATCTTTAAAGAGTGAGGGGTGCTGGGATAACTATAAGCCTATTCTAAATGTAGTTACTTTAGTTCAGATATATTTAAAACAGGGCCCTAACTCTGGGTTACCATGAGGTTGTTTTTAAAAAAAGTTAATACTTGCTGTGAACTTCTTGTGATATTTTTCCTGTAATAATTTTCTCATCCGTGTGACTCAGGTATTATAACTACCATCCTTTATAGATGAGGCAACTGAGGCTCAATATGGCTGTGTGACTAAGCTAAAATCATAAAGAATGCTAGGTGTGGTGGTGCATGCCTGTAAGCCTAGCACTTGGAAGGCTGAGGCAGGAGGATTGCCATGAGTTAAAGGTCAGCGTTGTCTCAAAAAAAAAAAAAAAAAGCTGACCTCCCCAAAAGATCACACAGAAAAGAGAAGTCTCAGAATGATTTCTGACCCTAATTCTGAATACACAAGAGCCACAGATATTCTGGTATACCAAGCTGTCCTATTAACAGCCTGGTCTATCAGACTTTTAAAAATTAACATAAAAATTGATGTAAGAAACATGTGTCAAGAGAGATTTGCTTATAAATCTGGTTATAGCTCTCAAAAACAAAACGGCTTGAAATAATGCACAGTTTTTAGTGTTAGAAACATACAGAAAATTTACCCTCTTATGTAGACTGAAGGCTTTTTAACAAATCTAATTCTCCTTGTGTTTCTACCTCTGAGAAACTCTATGGAGATGCATCAAAGGTGTGATTAATTCTTAGCAATTAACCTTCACAGTTTTCTGCCCGTTATTATTATTATAGACATTACAGATAACATTAGGCTGCCTTCCAGCTTTGTGGCATTTTAAAAACAAATTCCAATAGCACTGAAAACATTTCCCTGTTCTCCTGTTTTGGGTCATTTTCTTAATGTCAGAAACTAATATGCATAGCATTGAAATTGCACGAAGTTTTTCCATTTTTAGTGGTAGTTAGCTTTGAAGTTAACTTTTGTCTTTTTCTTGAAGGTAATTTTCTTTCTGAACTTTAGCAGGAGGATTGTGCAGTCCACTCCCTTCGTGTTTATTCATGTTCTGTGCTGCCCCATGCTGTCTAACCCCAAACCAAAAGAAAATGGTAGCCTGTGCTGAAATCATGGAATTATGCCCCTTACTACCAAAAAGCAAGTCTGAAAAATGGATATGCAACAGTAAAAGTTATGGTTTACGTGTTTAAATCCCACAAGTTACTTTTTTAAAAACTAATTTCTAACTTTAAAAAATTAGTAAAACATGTTCAGTGGAGGGATTTTAGAGAATACAGAAAATACATAGGTTCCACTTTGCAAAAATAACCAATGCCAGTTTCTTTCTAAATGACCATTAAACTTTCCAAATAGAAATATTTGTGTCTAAGAGAGACAAATTGTCCTGTGTAATCTGTTTTGTTGTTTCTTTGTAACTCAAAGTCTAGAAAACCTGTTGAGGGCACGAACGGGTGAGATGATAGGACGCAGTCATTCCTTAGATGTTCCCACTTTTTCTGCTTTACCCTTTTTAATTTGGGGGTTGCATGTTGCCAAGGCTGCAGTGGCTGGTCTGCTAAAGATGTTTCTTTTCTCTCTCCCAGACCCCAGACAGGCACAGTCATCCCCACCATGGTCCTATGACCAGTCTTACCCTTCGTACCTGAGCCAGATGACGCCCCCGTCCATTCACTCCACCACCCCGCTGTCTTCCACGCGGGGCACTGGGCTTCCTGCCATCACCGACGTGCCCAGGCGAATTTCAGGTAAAGACCAAGCTTGAACTAGAAACACACCCCTGTGCAGGGGTTGGGAGAGTGAGATGGGTCCAACCTGTGTCTTTGATGCCCTCAGTGTCACAGTTAAAAGCATGTGGGGCAAGGGCATAAAAATAGGCACCTGGGTCTTCTGAATTACGGGGTCATCAAACCCTGGGACATTGTAACCTGAGAGACTGGAAACCCAGTAGAGATGGCACCCATCTCTTACAATGATAATGACTAGCACCCAGTTGTTGTCCTGACAGATTGTATCCCAGGGTGGGGGTCTTCTCCTGAGGGTCTATGCCACGCCTTCCTCTGCTTGTTCCTTTCTGCTCCTAACATCTACCCGTAAACCACACTGCAGAGGGGTGGCACAGCCCTCCATTCCTAGACGCTCATAAACCCCAGGAGGCCGAACGAGCCAGGCCTGAGCGGGTGCACCTGTGGACTTGGGACTCTTCTAGCGCAGAGACCTGGAGGAGGATGAAAAGGCAATGCACAGCCAACTCAGACCCGAGGCAGCCTCCCCCTAAGCACACTGCTGTCCCACGCAGCGTGGCAGCCTCAGTACCTACAGATCCACCCTCTCCAAGGCTGTCCCTGTATCTGTGGCTCTCAGGGAGGAACTGCTTTTATGCTCAGTGACCTGGCTGATCCTCTCTCTCTCCTGGTGGATTCATCAGAGAGCCAGAGAGTGTCTGTGAAGACTTCAGACAGAGAGACAGGCAGATGGACAGATGGACAGGTGGACACATGGACAGATGAGAAAGTTCAAAGCCCTCAGCCAAGCACATGTGTTCCAGAGAGAAGGAACACGGTCTGCCCATTCACTGTGACATAGTACCAACCCCAACATTGTCCTCCATGAAAATAGCCTCAGCCCCCATAAGCATGGCCCCACCACGTGCCGGGTGCCAGCCAGGTCCTCTTCTCCTAGCTTGAGCCCCTCAAGCCTGTGTGACTCCTGGCCAGGTTAATGCCTCTCTTTCTTTCTTTCTCTTTGTGTTGCTGTCTGTCTCTCTCCCTCTCTCGTTCTCCGCCAAGCTCGAAGCCACTGCTCTCTCCGCTGAGTTGCACCACTGACGAAGCCTGGGCAGCAGGCTTGAGGGCTCTGATTAGCTCAGACTCCTTTCTTTCTTTCAACTTGGGAGGAGGGAAAGCTTTGTTTCTCGAGCACAGAGCAGGCGAGGGCTCCCTGGTCCTAGTGCCTTTGCACTATCTGCGGCAGATGGACTCCTACAGGGGTGAGTAGGGAAGGAAGGGGGTGGAGGGCTACTGCAAGACTCTCGGGGAACTGTGCTACCACTTTGCGTTGATGACTGCTTTATTACTTTTGTGAACTGCATGCTACTCACTGGGGAACTGTGCAGAGTTTATGATTTTAGTTAGCGCCTGTCTTGCCTGGCATCTCGTCCCCTCAAGGCAGGCATCAGTTAGACACAGGAAGGAAGGGAGGGGAAAGACAGAGGAGTAACGAACGAGCCTGGCGTGGGTCGGAGGCCCAGCGCTTCATGATGTTGAGTTAATGCTGGTCTCTCCTTCTCTGTTTTGTACCAAGAGTCTGTTTTATTTTATAAAGGTCCACAGTGACACTTTGACAGAGGAGATTTGTGCAAACGTGCTTGTGTTTAGGGTTCCTCTGAGCTTCCATCTGCCAACCCTCCGTGGCTGAAGCAGATTTTACAATTTTTTCCTCTAATAGAAGCTAGAGGAGAAAAAAAACACCCAACCCAAGGAGTGATTGTAGCTTTAGAGACACTTATCTATGCATTTTTCTTTCTGAGGGTTTTTTATGTTGGGGAAAACCATTAAAAATAACATTGAGAAGGTGCTGCCTAAATGAATAGTGATTATGTATCCTTTACATGGCTAACGTAGAACAGCCAGATTATTTTGAGTCCATTTACTGGGGATTATTTAAAACATTTCTATGAAATGATGCCATAGCTCTTCCTGTTCCGCAAAGTGGAGGTAGGAGCAGAAATGGGTTAACTTTTCCAGCCATACACTGGTCTTCCAGAGGTAGGAAAGAGTCCCTGCTTTAAACTGGTTTAAAACTAAGTCTGGTCCAGTTTTCACCTCCTCGCCCAGCATCTTCGTGAGCTGCTACTGGTAATGAAGCGACATGGGGCCAATGTGGGAGGTTCTGTATAAACACAAAGAGAACAGAAAATCCCTCCTGTCAGCACAGAGAGAAGCAGGAAGAAATGGTGAGGCAGGGACCGTCAGGGAGCTTTGTTGTACCTGACCTTGCTCTTGGCCATGGGCTGTGCCTGATGAACATGGGGAAGGTGCCAGCGGGAGTAGGACCTGTGGCATAAGTTCTCGATGCCACAGTGCACAGGTTCTATCATGTGATCCGTGACTTACAGTCTCCTGCATGTGAGACGTAATAGTGAGAGCTTTTTAATCTTTTTGGACATTTTAATAAACAAAACCCTTTGGATTAAATCCATTCCTATGCCTCTAGTTTTCATCATGATTGGTGCCAAAATCAGGCTGTTTCCCTGAAACGTGACAGTGAAAATACTTTTACGCCCATCCCCTCGTAGACTTTGTGAATAGAAATACATTCTCAGCTCCCTTTATAAGAGGATATTACCAAATATTCTTATGCTATTTGGGGCAAGGAAGAATAAAGTTATTCATGTATATAGTAGATTTGGAAATCCAGAGCCAAGTTTGAATTCAGCTCATACATATATCATGGAAGCTTCTTACTTGTCCGAAACTTAGTTTTATTATTTATAAATAGGGATATGATATTTATCTCTTAGGGTTATTCTGAGTGTGAAGATGGACTTTTGACACATAGTATGTGCCAAATAGATTGCAGCTGATACTATGACATTAACATTATTTGAAAAATTTATATCCGTATATAATTTGCAGGCAAGCCTTGAGTTAAATAAATCACATAAATAAAAGCCTGAACTTTTAGAGGGATTATTTGCTTTACAAAATGTACCAGTAGAGAACATACTGAAAATAAAAATCCCTTGGCATATTTAAATATTTAAATGAGTTAATACTCCTATGTCATTCAGAAAAGCACTTACCACAGTACCTAACACATAGAAGTACACACACATTTTCTGCTGTTACTATGTAGATTTAAAATGACTATTTATACAGCTGAAAGCAATAGGGAGCCATTCAAAAACTCAGTAACTGTTCAATTATGCCATAAAATGAACAATGTTGAGTTACAGTTACATTAACTAGGCATGATAATGATTCCAAAGGTTTTTGTTGGTTTTTTGGGGGGTCCCAGGAATCAAACTCATAACCTTGCACTTGCTGTGCAGGCGCTGAGCCACTAAACTACATCCCCAGCCTGATTGGTTCCAAAGGATCCTAGGAATAAATGCAACCAGAAAGAACCTATAGAAAGATCTGTTTCTAAAGAAATTCCATTTCATCTTAAAAGCCCTTTCTGAAGAAAGACCATGCATGATTTAATCTACTTGAAGACCTTCAGAAAGATCCAATATTACACCTTCATTTATTGGTAGTAACCTTTGGAGTAATTTTTCAAATATGACAACAGTTCTAGAATGTAGTGCATTGTAGTAGTGACAGTGGTACTAGCTTCCTTTTGGGGAGCAAGGCACAAGCAAGACAGAATGATAAAGGGAGTTACCCATGATCCCCACTTTGCTGCAGAGGGAGATGAAATACCAGGTGTCCCACAGTTCACAGGCGCAATAGAAAGGCTGAGGGAGTGTTTCCTTAACCTCAGACCATCTTATTGTAACAAGAACAATAGCTGTGATAAGTTTATAACTGAGCAATATATAATTGCCCGGTGATTGACAAATAAGGTTTACTTTATAGCAGTGAGTTTGGATTGCACTTAGCTGATAAAAATCAAGTACAGTAGGACTTATTAGAAACCAGTGTCGTGATTTTATGGTGCAGAACAAGCCCACCAGTGGTTGGTTCTTCTCTTTCACCAAACTTACTGGGAGAAGCAAGGCTTTATCATATAATCTGTATTTCAGTAATGTAATTTTACACATTATCTCTCTTTGTCTTATACAGTCTGAAAAGAATCTTCACTGTAAGAGAAATCAAAACTATTTCTCAGTGGTTTTTTTTTTTTTTTTTGGTATTGAGGAGTGAACTCAGAGCCTTTGAACTGAGCAACATCCTTAGTCCTTTTTGAATCTTTTTAATAAAACATTGAGACAGGGTTTTACTGTCATGATTAAGTTGCCCAGGCTGGGCTTGAACTTGTGATCCTCCTGTCTCAGCTTCCCAGTGGTGGGATTACAGGTGTGTGCCACCACGCCTGGCTTTTCAGTGCTTCTGCCAAAAAGCAAGGTGTGGCAAAGCAGGTGTCAGCTGGCTCTGTACAACCAAAACCATTGCTTGTCTTTATAATTGTAATAATATCACCTATGGCATTTTTGATGTTTAAAACACTTGTGAGGTTTGACACAAAGATTGTAATTACTTTTCTGGAGGTCATTACAAAATGCTATGTAAATAATTGCTGACCTTCAAAGTATATTTTATGTAATAAGCCTACCGTGGAAAGAATCCATAATAATCCTACCATGTTTTTTAAGTCTGATTCCTGACTTGTGGGGCACATGTGAGATCGTGTTACCTTCCTAAAGGAGGATCTACATGGTTGTTTTTTTTCTCACTGCAGATAACCCTGTCTAGCCCACTTAGCTGAGTGAAGCAGCATTGATTAACCTCAGTCTGCACCACTCTTGGAAGTACCCAAAGCAGAAGAAATTGACATGAGCACTTTTCTGTGACCTTGGTCACTATCGACCCTCTCATCTGTCCAGAAGTCTCATAGAGACTTAGGACATGCTCATTAGAGACACTGGGAGGGGTCAGAGGCATTGGCTGCCTCAGTTTCTCTGGGAGAAGCTATTGCAAATTGTAGGAAGGATTTCTTTCCCTGCATTGGTGATTTTTTTTGTACATAGGTCAGTTAAAAAACTACAACCTTTCTAAGGTTATTTTCTTTTATGTTTAAGCAAATACCCTTGACTCTCTTCTGTAAAAATACTTAAATATGAGAAAATTCCCTCCAGTAACTATTGAGATGTTTGTACTTGGTGGGTAAGCTGTAGTATTTCCAAAGGTCAGCAGAACGAATAGGTATTAGTTTACTGAATGTAGTTACTAAAAATTATTTTAGCACTACTGCAAAATCTAGAAATGGTCAGAAGAAAACCCCATCAGATCCTGGAGGTCTGTCAGGTGGATAGTTTCATATAATTTCAAGCCCCGTGGTGTTTGATGTAGTCCATTTAAAAACGTCCCTGAGAACCCAATCTTTGTCACATCCCGAGTCAAGCTTTTGAAACCAGCAGCTTTGATAAAGTGCCGAGCATATGTGAACATTTGTTTTAGCAGAGCAGGAGGGAGCAATATGTTAAGAGAGGCTAAAAGAAAAACTTCAGCAATTAATGCTAATAAATCAGAAAGTTAAAGCAACTGTAATAAAACAGTAAAGCATCTCCTTTTTCCTGCAGACCCATTCCTTTATTAAGAGCCACCTGTTTGGTAAACATACCTCTGCCCCAGCAGCCACAGGGCAAGTAATTAAGTTTAATAGGAGCCACTCTTTTATTTTGAAGAAGTTCTCTGTTTAAAGCCACAGAGAGGGAAGTTATTAAATTTAATGGACCCTAAACAAAGGCAAGCGCTGTGTTAACAATGGAATGCTCGATATTCTTCTCCATTATATCAACTATGATTGATTGGATTATTTTTGCATTCTGTAAGTCAAAATTCATCTTGCTTTCCCTAAAAATAGGCTGCCTTTTGACAAGAACAGATGGTGTTTTAATCTTACTTGGATCTCGGTTTACTCTCATTTTTGATTTACTGGTACTGAGGACCAAAGAAATGGTTTTCATTTTTACTAGATCAGTTGGAGGTAGTTGGCCCAGCTCACAGAGTTGACTAAGCCTGGCTGTATGACTAATTACCATTATTTGTAGTGAGGCCGAGGTACCAGAGCATTGAACAAAACCTATGTAACAAGGTCTACCTCTGATGTTATCCATGCTTCTTGGAAGCTATTTTGTGGGATTTACTCCTGAAACATGTACAGCCACACACACATAGAGAAAAGCTTTAGTAATGAACAGAATTATGCTCACACAGGAATGGCAGGCACATGTTTCTACATTTGATCGAAAGATTTGCTGCAGTTTCCTTTCCATACCAGTAAGCTTGGGAATGTGAACTTTATTTTATCAAAAGTACTAATTTTCTCCTGATACCGTGACTTCCATGATGCCCTGGGATCTGAACAGAGGGCAGTGACAATTTTTTTTTTTTTTTTTTTGTGGTACCAGGGATCAAACTCAGGACCCTGTGCTTGCCAGGCAAGCACTTATTCCACTGAGCTATATCCCCAGCCCGGGCAGTGACAATTTATTTTTTTTTTTTTTGTACTAGGAATCGGATTCTGGACCTTGTACTTGCCAGGCAGGCACTTATGCCACTGAGCTATATCCCCAGCCAGCAGTGACAATTTAAATGATGAAACTTAAGTATGACTTTCAATGTCACAAAAGATATGTCAGTTAATTTGGGGGCTGTCCCCAGATATGTCAGTTAATTTAGGGGCCTCGGTGGTCCTGTGTACACGAATTTATTTCAGATTGCTCATGCATGTGTCTCAGCAGTGTGGCAAAAAGGATGATGATGTCTGTCTATTCCATCTTGGGACTTTGAGTAAAGAAAATGTGCCTTGCTGAATAAATGCTAATGGAAAAACCAAGTTGCATCATTAGTTTCAGAAGAGTAGAAAAATGCTATTGTACACACACACACACAGCAGTATATATTTTGGAATGAATGTTTTTGTTTATAGAAAACTGAGCAGAAAGTAGAGTTCTCACACCCCCCCACCTTTATCTTGTTATTTACATCTACATTTGTTACAGTTGATGAGCCAGTAGGAATCCATTGTCATGGGATGAAATCTGTGGTTTACGTCAGTTTCACTCTTTGGTGTTGCACAACCCCACAAGTCTATGGGCTTTGACTAATGTAGATTTCCCTGTACCTTCCAGGGCCAAATCCTACAGAATAGTTTCCCTACCCTAAAAGTCTTCCATGCATCACCAGTGCATCCCTCCTTCCTGTCTCTTTTCTTGGCCCCCGCAGCCACATGTATATTTACTCTTTCTATGGTTTAGCTTTCTTCAGAGGTTCTTAGCTGGAATCATACAGTGTATATATAGCTTTTGCAAACTGGCTGCTTGCCAGTATGGATTTCAGTTTCCTCTGTATCTGTTCAGGCACTGATAATACATTTCTTTCTACTCACTAGCAATACTCTGTCATAAAGATGCTATTACATTTTTCAAACCAGAAGGATGTTCTCCTTGCACCTAGAAATGCCACCTCCTGATTTCTTTGGCTGCTGATTTTGTCAGTGATATGTCTGGTTAGAAAGCATTTCATGCATTTCTTTCTAGGAAGGTACTTCTCTCTTCTCAGTAGCTGTGACCAAATGACTTTCCATATCTGTAGTCTATTTTTTATTTATTTATTTATTTTTGTGGTACTGGGGATCGAACTCAGGACCCTGCGCTTGCTAGGCAAGCACTTATTCCACTGAGCTATATCCCCAGCCCTATAGTCTATTTTTTAATTAGAAATCTTTTGAAAGATTTTCCCACGGAGAAATTCCTAAGCGTTCACCTTTAGGTGGTCATTCCTATCAACTCAAGTACAGAACAAACTGAATTTACAAAGAACAATCTGTGTGCTTGCTTCATTATCTCCAAACTACTCGACTTTCCTTAGTAAAGGATGCTTCTTTCCTCTTAACAGTGCCTGGCTTCCTGAAGTATGACTGCAGCTTGCCACTTCTCTGCATTGGTGGACAGGGTCAGTTACTCCTTCTTGGACCTCTCTTCCTTAGTGAATCCCTCTCTTACCTGCACACCTCCACACGTCCTCTCAGGGCTTTGGACACACCTCTCCCGTGTGCATGTCTTCATTAGATTATGTGCTGTTTTCCTTTCTTAGAAGATAAGTTTCTCAAGGACAGTGACCATGTCTTACATATTCTTGAATCCTTGTACCCTAGCATCATATTTGCCCTGAAGAGATGTTTCCTAATATATAATGAACCAACTATTAGCGGGAAAAGAGAATTTTAAAAAAGAAGGTAGGCATGAAGAAGAAAAAAAGAAAAAGGAGAAAGGATTTTGTTCACCTGGAACAACAAAGAAAGGGCAAACCAAGAGAAACTTTTATTGCTGATAAGGACAGGAAATCGTGCGGTAAGAGTGCACAAACGGTATATATTTTTATCTCCAAGTCTTTTTTGCAATGTGTTTTGTGTTTGGAACACATATCAAGACTGCATCTGTTTCCAGAATTTGCTGCTAGCAGTTGGTAATAATGCCAAAACATACTTCGGGTCCAGCTTGAAACCAAATGATCAAATAGAATTTCTGATTTCTAATTTAGAGTCTGACATTAATTATGGCTATCATATAATACAGCGTCAAAGTTTTTTCTCAGAAAATGATAGAAGTGATTCTAAGCTGTACGCTGAAGGCAAAGCAGTCTCTCTAAACAAAGCAAAGGTGTGGGTTTGACAGCAATCCTTACTTTCTTCAGGCTGAAGTTTTCCTCTCTCCCCCCTTTCCCTTTGCAGCCCTTCCTGAGGAAAGGCCGTTTAACAATTCTGTCTTCCCTGTGCTGGTCCGTGGGGTCTGGGTGCACAAGGTTTCTCAGTGTCCCTCAGAATGCCTGGTACGCTGAGCCAATTTCTCCCTTTATTGTCACCTCTGCCAGTATGGGCTGAAATGGTCCTTGCTCTTTGATGACCACATCACACTGTTCTTGTTCCATATTTGTCACTTTTTTCAAACTACATCTTTTTTTTTTTTTTTGCATTTACAGCCTTTTAAAGATTCAAGTAGGATACTTTACAGTTGTGCATGTTTGCTTTCATCTCATTTAATGCAGAACTTTTTAGATCTTTTCAGATCTTAATAATGCCGTATGATATATTGTATGCCTTCCTATGTGAGATGCTGCCTTTTAAAAGCTCATTTCAATCATTTCAGGTCAGCTGAGCAAATATTCAGCATATACTTAAAATGTGCTTAAGCAGGCAGGGAATGAAAAAGACACAGAAGACATTGTCTCTGCCTGTGAGAGGCTTTTAGTCCCATGTAGGAGGCAGCAGAAAACCAATATGGTACAGTGTCATTATGATGCCAGCCCGTGTTGGCCTCAGAACAAGCAGGGAGTGGAAAGGACTTTAGGAACAGGAGACCTCTTTTGCCTCTCATATCCATTACCAACTTAAAGCCATCTCCTTTAGGAAATTGAGAAAAAAAGATCAATTCCTTTCTGCTCAGGTCATACTTTTACTCTGAAATGCATTAGCAATTATATTTTCAACTTCAAAAATTAGGAATGTTGTGGGTGGATTCATTATGGTTCTTATCAAGGATGTAATAGATCTGTCTTTCTCAGCTGTAAAGAAAGCTCCCCTAGGCCAAAGGCCCGAACTCCTAGCCCTTGGCTGCTTCTCTGTAATTCCTACTCTTTTCAGTGTTATGTGCTGATGGGAAACATTGTATTCACCAGGCAAGTCTACTGCGAATGGGGGCTGCGGCTTCAGTCTTACTCACTCTGTGACTGTCACTAAACACTGCCCAGTAGATGTAGAGATGATGTCCTATAGAACACAAGTGGTAATATTTACCTTATGAAGCAGTCAGATTTCCCATTGCTGGGGCACAGTACCAGATCCCTGCAATTTAAAGGAGGAGGAGCTTCACTTAGAGCCTCTGAAAACTCAGTCCATGGAGGGTTGGCTCCCTGGCAGAAACATAAACATGATGGAGAGGCTCCATAGAGCAAAGATTGCTTGGTGCATGGCACTCAGGAAACAGAGCAGGGTATCAGTGCTTGAGAGGAAAGGGTCTGAGACCAGACATCCATCCTGCCTTCATGACATACCCGATCACATCCAGAGGTGTGTTCCACACCCCAATCCCCTGGGCAAATTGCAAAGCTAATCAAACTGACATTCTACCCTAACCACCATACCTCAGTTTCATAGTCCATGAATACATTTATGGTCCCAGCGTGTGCTATATTATACAATCTGCCAACATCTCAGAGCCAATGGACTAACCCTGCTGTCTCTGTGCTTTAGCATGCAGTGCCCATGTGCATGGGCAAGCGTTCACTTTCTCACTGCATTTAGAATGCATATGCCTTTGAATATTCTTGGCAGGTCTACTATTTGTCACATTAATATCAGCCAAGGTAATAACTGCTTCAGGAAAAGTAGGACCATTAAACTCACTGGATTTTACTATTATTACTTCATTGAGTATTGATTTCTCAGGAAATGGTGCTATAATTGATCACTGCTGGTAGAAGAGGGACAAGGAAACCGCTTGTGTCCTCAGAGTTAGCACTTAGGTTTCCAATCTGTAGAAACTGTTCGAAGTGAAACCTCAGGGAAAAAGCCAGAAAGAGCTTCTTTCTTGTAACTAAAATCCTGGAAGGTAAAATGCAAATGACAGCATATTAATTTGAGTTGTTGCAAATCATTTTGGACAACACTTTATTTTGAACAGTTGAAAGTCATCTGCAGACTTCTCTTTTGTTTGTTTGTCCTGAAAAACACAGAAGAGTGTATCTGTGATTAAATTGGGTCAGAATTTAACTTAGCCTGAGGCAAATCTAGGACCACCTCTTTTTTTTTTTTTTTGCGGTACTGGGGATCGAACTTAGGACCCTGTGCTTGCTAGGCAAGCGCTTATTCCACTGAGCTATATCCCCAGCCCCTAGGACCACCTCTGATCCCCGTTTGACAGATGATCCTATCTAAATTATTATTTTTATGTGACTGGAGAAATTGGTGAATTTTAAATCCACGACAGTCATGTAAATAAAAAATAAAGTGCTGGGCAGGCAATGGCGGTTCTAAATATCTCAAAGGATTTCTTAGGCAGGTGTCATCCCCAGGGAGAGAGGTAGTGGCCTTAAGTGACAAACCTAGAACTGCTCAGAGCATGGTTGAGTATAAGCAGAGCTTTTGTATTTAAAGTTAACTGCTGTCTCCGTCCAACATGGTCCCTGCTCCTGCTCCTGTGTAATTAGTAAGAACGCTATGGCTAATGGAATAACAACAGGCAGAATGATGGTTTTAAACATACTCCGCCCTCCTCCAGAGAGGGCAGTGACTCAGGATAAAATCAATAATAGGTCCACTGATGTGGTCACAATAAATCTACACACAATTAATAAGAACCCTTTCTAAATAAAAACTACAAAGGAAATAAAAACAGGCTTGAAAAAGAGGGGAAAATCTGATAATAGTTTGCGGTATTCTTCATTTAAGAAAACAAACCCATAAACTTTCAAACTATACCTTAGGAAAAGAGCACAGTCTCAGCGTGGTTTAAAGGTACATGGAGCCTTGATGGAAATGATTCCAAAAAGCAGAGTTGGACCATCTAGTTAAGGTTCCTTAGAAATTGGCAGGTGTCACCAGTATCCTTTGATGAGACCTCATCCAGCAGCGGCTAAGGCACTGGAGTTGAGACAACATATCTCAAAGGAGGATGGACCCTCACGCTCATGAACTAGCAGTTACTCCCTGAATTGTGTTGGTGTGGTGTGTTGGTTTGGTTTATCAAGAGACCCCTCCACTCTAGGGACATGGCACAGGGAGGAAACACTCAGCACCACTGAGTGTGTGCTGGGGTGGGAGTGGAGGAACCTCTCAAGCTTGGATGTGCCTCTGGGTTCTTGAGCAGGTCACTGAAAGTCTGTGGGTATTGGTTTCCTCATGTGTGAACTGAGTACATTGGCTGATTGTTTCCCAAAATGGACCATAAAGCTCTGGATGTCTGGGGCTCTAAATTAAAGCCCAAAAGGGTAGGTTTTCCTACAGAAAAGGTATGGTAATCAGCACATCCAAAAAGTAGGTGCTACTATCAGTAACAGCAGCAAAGGCCAGGGTAGTATTTCGTTGAAGAACAGCAGTGACAGGACAACTACCATAAAATATCAAGGAAAGCATTGTTTTGTGCCTTAGCTTATTGCGATGGGAAGCAATTCAGGAGCAGCGTAATGACCGCCAACAAGTGCCCCATTCAGAACTTGACACCTGATTCCAGCTCAATCTCTGCTTAAGACGAAGCCTTGTATATGTGTGTGCACATGTCAGAGTCCACAGATGAATTTTGAAGTACTGTTTTTAATGTAAAATTAAGTACTGTAACTTCATTTTGTTGACACTTTGCATCATTTTACATAATTTATGGGTGTTAATCATCTGAGGAGGGCTGTAACAAAATGTAATTTATTGTACTGGAGAAACAAGCTGAGGGTTATTAAGATAGAATCAAAAGTTCAGATTTGCTTCTGGGAGCAGTGTCAAACCACAGGCAGATCTCAGGCGCTAGCACTGTAGGATGATTTCTCTCTTCAAATGGCCGCTTTGCCTGTTGGGTGAAGAAGGAGCAGGGGATGAGGGGATTGGAGAGGAGCATGGCAGAGGGACCACAGCAGGCAGCCTGGTGGGTAGGTGGTGGCTTGATCTTGCCTGGAAGTGGCAGGATGGAGACTGGAGAGGAGGGAAGGGCATTTTGCCAGGTCACCAGCCTGTTCTCCCAATCCTCAGTCTATTTTAAAAGGAATATTGTGTCTTCTAAGATTTTCATTTGTTGTCTCTAGGCCTCAAGATGAAGCCAGTGATTCAGGAATTACTTGATTTGTGAGATGAGTGCAGAACCACCCACCTGGAAAATTCAAGTCCTAGATCCATTTGGATAGCCAGAATGTTTTGTTTGGTTGAAAGTTACTAATGTTCAATAATCAGATTAACCACAATCTGATTATTTCCGTTAGCTTCCAGCACAGGGCTGAGATGAATTTGGGGCGGAAACCACGTATTTCTGTTTCACAGGATACATGTGTGATATGCACCCCTCTTAAGTGCAGGTAGTAGGTTTTTATGTTGCTCACAGATTTTACACACTAGTTCCTTCCTCTACTTTAAGAGGGGCTGAAATAAAAATCACTTGTAGATGTGAGCAGGCGGGCTCTGCATTAGGTGACCATGCTGGGTACTGTGTGGCAAGGAGACCCCAGGGAGAGGGGCTGACTGTGACTTCAGGGTTGTCACTAATGTCCTGCATTTGAGAAAAGTCCAGATGGGTGACACACCCGGGGCAGCTTCTTCCTGGAGAACTGGGAAGCCAGGGCCCCGGGACTAACAAAGACCAGGGACTTTTTCTAGGCAGAATCTCATAACCACAAACTAAAATTAAAGAAGTTTTAAATAGGTAAGGCTGTTGGTGTACCAGTTGTCATAACCCTCTCTCCCTCCCCAGATCCGTTAACTGGGACCTAAAAAGAGATTCTTCCTCATGAAACCTCCAGTTTCGGGGCCATAAAATTGAGCTTCAAGATCTTATGGAGATAGGAGCAGTTTTTCTTATATTTCCTCTTTGAAAAGTCACGAAGGTTGTGCTCTGATTGAACATAAGTTTCCTTTCTGCCTGGAATTCTGAAGTGAGAAGTGTGTGTGTACTAAAATCCCCCAGAGCTCTTTGTTGGTTTGTTTTTAAAGGAAAAGAGAATAGATTGAAGCCGGAGAACACATTTCCCAGTGACTGAAGCCCCTGAAACAGTATTGGAGGATTTATTTTGGGTTTTGGAAGCTCAAAGACTCAGATGAAGATGCAGTTCAAAGGGCGTTGCATGGGAAGTCAAGAATAATTCCAAGAGCTTCGAAAACATTGTAAGTTGGAATTCTGGATGATACATTGACCGCTCCTTTGGCGGTCAGACCCAGTTTCCAACCTTTCTCTCTGGCCTTCCATTGAGAAGGGAGCAGTGAAAGAGAATAAAAATTAAAAAAAATTAGTGTGAGGAGGGTGTAAAACCGGTGCAATCCATAGCAGATACTGAGCCACTGGAGGAAAACAGGGACTTTTTAAAGGACATACAGATGGGGCGATCTGTTGGGAAGAGGGGCGTTTTCTCCCCATGAGCCCAGAGATCTGAATGCTGTTGGTACAGATGTGTGTAATTAACCTTCCTCCGTGGAAGGCAAAGGGCTGGAACTGCGCATGTGCATAGTGCTGTCCGGTCTTCACACTCTGGTACTGGAAATCCCCAGAAAAGTGCATGGAGATAGACGCGTATGTAAGGACCTTAAAACAGGAAAACTGAAGATGCAATTATGTTTCAGCCCTTTGCAGACTTTTCCAGCTGGTATTCGTATCACCCTTAGAGTTGCAAAGCCTCAGCTTGTGCCCTGGTCCATGGTGGGCTGGGGGTCTTCTTCCCAACATGTTCGTAAAGTTACGTTTTGAACAGTAAATTGTAGAACTTCTGGTTAAAATTTCACAAACATCTTACTAAAGGTTAAGTCAAAGAAACAGTACCAATTTAGATTATGCAGAAGGCAAATTGGAGCCATTTACATGGAGGGAAAATCTTTCATCTGCCCACAGTGGTAGAGATGCCACAGAGCACAAAGGGCAACTCAGAGGACTTTGCCCAGAAGGAGGCATCTTCAGGGATGTCTGCTACTGCTTTCACCCAGGAACTCATTCAGGAACTTTTCATTAGATGGAAACGATGGAAGAGCATTGAAGGCAAAACATCTCGTGAGGAAATCAAAATGACTCCAGGCACTTCGGCTGTCTGGAGTAGTAGCTTTGCTGATGGCAGACAGGACTTGAAGCTCACAAGTAAAGAACAACATATTAGAACGCAAGAAAAATGGGGAAGAATGATAGCAACTAGGCCCAAAGCTAAAAATTAAAATATGTGCAAAGAAAAATTCAGTACGCTTCTCCCTTGGTGGGTTTCAGAACCCTTGTGGTTTCCCAACTCCACAGATGCTAAAGTCCCTTCTATAAAAAGGCACCATATCTGCATAGAACCTGCGCGGCTCCTCCTGGAGGGTTTACCTCAGCTCTCCATTACCTCTGATACGTAGCATAATGTAAATGCAGTGTAATTGTTCTGCTGTGTCGTTTAGGGAATGGTGACAAGACATAGAAGTCTATACATGTTTGGCACAGACACAATTTTTAAAACCATTTTGGATTCATAAGTGCAAAACCTATGGGTCAGGGAGAGCAACCGGTTTCTTGTTCAGATAGATGTTTAAATAGGTAGGAAACACTTTCACAGGTGTGATCTCACTGAATCGTCCCAACAACTCTTTAGGGAGTTGAGATCATTAGAGTCTGTGCTCTGCCAGTGGGAAATTAGTGTTCAGAGAAACCCAGAGACTTTCTGGGGGTCACATAATGAGAGAGAATAAAGACTCAACCTCCCAGTCTCTGGCTCAAAATAATGTATGTGCTTCTTCCTGCTTTGCTTGGTCATAGAAGTCTCTGCTTTGGAACCTCACTCCCGGGACCCAGACCCACTGGGTATTGTCGCAAGAGGGGTCTGTATCTCCTCCTCCTTTCCAGGTCTCACCTGGGTAGCGTCTGTGGTCTCTGAGTAAAATTGAATTCACCAAACCTCCAACCAGAAACAAGAGTGGACACTGTCCATCTCTCAATTTTATAAACATAGGTTTTACTCTAGAGGTTAAAAATTTACATGTTAGTGAAATATTAGAACTTCCCAGTCTCTGTTTTTGTATGTGGAGCAAGGAAACTTAAAGCTACTTAAGTCATGTGTAACAATCTGTTCTACCCTGACAAAGTTGAAAACATTGATATAAGAATTATTTCCAGTCAGGTAATTCAGATCAAAACAATTTGCTTAAAGAATCCAGAAAGAAGAAGGAAGACAAATGGCTCACATCATCTCTAATTAAATGTGTGAACCTGAAATTCATTTAACCCCTTTTACTGCTAAATTGAAGTACGAAAAGCTTCTTTGAAAATGAACAGTATTCTTGGTGTGTCATCCCAGCGTGCGGGAGGCTGAGACAAGAAGATCACCATGAGTTAGAGGCCAACTTGCACTATATAGTGAGAACCTGTCTCAACAAATAAAAACTAACAACAATAAAACTCAAAAGGAAACATACAAAGCCCAACCAGCAATCCCACTTTCTTTTGACCTGTGTTACAAACTTTTGTTGCCAATGACATATTTTTATTTTGTAGACAAACTAAATTTTTCAGTTGACATTTTGTACCCAGAGAGAAAACTAGTTTTTTTTTGTACAACATTGGATATATAAATTGTATCACATTTTAAAAAGCTGTAACGCTATTTTCTAATGAATGGAACTTTTCTTTACAAGAACAGAATTTCTAGTGGGATTTTCTCCCAGGCAGTAGAGTCAGACAGTAGAGCTGGTGCCGTCAGACCCCTCCTGCTCACGGAGTGGAACCACGTGGGTCAGGAGTACCATGCTGGTCACCCTGCTTGGTGAGGACAGAACCCATTCCTCCTGCCGCTGCTCCAGTGACCAAGAGTGATTTTCTTCTCCCTTCCTGAGATCATCATCTTTAGTGGTTCTACACGGCCATTGTCACCCCAAGCAGAGAACAACTAACCCAGCTTCGGCTTCTCTCTCTCTCTGCTCCTTCTGCCTTGCACTCTCACGTTACTTCATTCTGAAGCAACTGAGGAAATGCTGCCCTGCCTATAGGGCCGCACCATCCCCGGCTGTTTCATGCATGTCTAGAGGGGCCTAGATGTCTCTGTGTCCAGTCTGAGAGGACTTGGATTTGGTCCTTGGCAGGCGGAGTACCCAGTGTCTAGGCGCTGCCCCTGGATGGCTGTGTGGCCACCTCACATCCCACAGCTGCTGAGCAGAACAGGCTGGCTCTCTCCCCGCTTTTTTTTTTTAAGTCATGAAAACAAGTAGCTCCTCTCAGACACCTTAATACATAACTAGGTGTGTCTGTTTACACTTGGGAGACAGAGAGCTTCATGTCCCCGAGAAATACAAGGAGCTTGGGAGCAGCCACGAACAGATGTTGGAAATGTCCATTTGCAGCAAGTTTATTGCTGCACCACCAGGGAT
This sequence comes from Dinomys branickii, assembly GCA_004027595.1. NCBI lineage: Eukaryota > Metazoa > Chordata > Mammalia > Rodentia > Dinomyidae > Dinomys > Dinomys branickii. Next base: position 256,177 of record PVLD010000211.1, read on the forward strand.
AAACATGGACATGAAACCCTCCGAGGAGCTGCGCCTGTACGGAGAGAGGAATGTGATCACGCAGAGGAGAAAGTGAAAGGAAATCCTACTTCTTCTTTTTCAATTTGCTCTCCTATTTGTTTATCTCCTTCGACAAGGAAAATCTCACTATTTGGCTGAAGGCTTTTGCCAAACGCCGAAGAATCTGTAGTGTTTGATTTCCTTCAGAAAAACTACCCTCAGAACAAGGCTATATGTAACTAAGTTGGTTTGTTTTTGTTTAAACCACTCAGTAGAGAAATCATCTCTTGTCCATTGTTAAAAGAGAGGTTTCAATCAAAGGAAAATTCTACATACTCTAAAATACACAAACAGCTCTTTGAAACGGATGCCAAATCAAACTCTAAAAGGGACGTTTTTCTAGCAGAAGTTTTGAGTTAATTCTGTGTGCAGGGTTTGGGTAAAGGAGCTGAGACTGTTAGAAACGACTCACTACAATACCACACTGGGATACCAGAGTTATGTAAGGAGCCTGGTGTTGGTATGGTACAAGACTCTTGTATACGGCTTGGTCTAAACCCTAGTAACCAAGAAAAGAGTTCTTTCCAAACAAATGTGGTGTTTCACTTAAGTAGAAGGCAGTAGTTGGTTTCTCATGTCACTGAAACTAAACAACCAGTATGAGAAGGTCATCACTTTAAAAAATATTAATGGAGGGATCCCCTATGCCCTGCCAGGAGCTCCGTTTGGATGACAAGGGCTAAGTGCTAATGAAGCAAGCTTAGCAGGGGAATAGGGAGACAGAGGAAACCCAACTAATTTACCTTGGCTCAGCTATTACCTTCCTGGTGTCCCTGAGATGGCCATTTTTCTCTCACTGAGCTTCCTGATTAGATGTGACATAGGCTAAGGACTTGTAAAGATGAAGCCAGATGTGTACCAAAAAAAAAAAAAACAGTGAAAATTTAAGAAGCAGTGTATACACTTGAGCTGTTTTTTCTTTAATGATCATTTTGGAGGTGAGACCCGATTGTTGGCGGGACTAAAGAAGTCAGAGGAGGCTTGTGTTTGCACGATCAGAGAGCAAGGGATGAACCACAGAGACAGGGACCAGAGCAGCACCTTTGGGCTCAAGGATGCCCAGGTGTACAGGCCGGGAAGGCAGCAGGTGGAAGATGTGCCAGAGGAAGCCAGACAGCACACACAGACTGCAGGTGGAGACAACGATATAGAACTGATTTGGGGTCGCCATCATTTAAAAATATTTTTTTGCATATCATTCTGCTAGGGGCTACAACACATTTAGAGATCAGTAGGGCAGAGCTCCCAGTTTCAAGAATTTAAAGGCCAGTGGTGCCAGTAAGCGGCTCTTTCTCATCTGTGTGGTCACTGGAGAGATTTAAGTGAGGAGCCAGGACTTGCCGAGGAAGGGGAGGGAAGCAAAAATACACAGAGAAGCTGCCGGCGGAGAGAGATTGTGACCCAACGCTAAAGGCCGCTTAGAATCCGGAGAAGGAGTGGAGGGAGGATATTCAGTTATGCAAACCAAGGAAGTGGAGATGGGGAGATGAAGGGCGGTTCAGACACGGCAAGGGCTCTGTGTGCCAGGGCTGGAGAGCTCACAGGGAAGTAGAGTCAGAGACGAGCCTGGAAAGGTAGGTTTGTCAGGACTGCTACTCTGGTAAATGTTTGTGTGCCCAGTGCAGAGATCTAGAGGTGCACACGCAGAGATCTATACCTGGGTGTGTGACACAAAGTCACAGAACAGGGAGGCACTCAGGGACAAGGACATCCGGAGGAGCCTGAATGCCCACAAGAAAGGATTCAGGAATCCAGATGAGACATCTACGCAGAAGGGACAGTGCAAGCAAAAGAAGACCTTGATGGCAAGGCCGCCTCTGCCACAGCCAGGAGCACCTAAGAGCAGAGAAGAGGGAACAAGGAGAAGGCCAGGTCCTGGCAGGACACACTTTGAGGCCAAAGCCTGTGGCTCTGGTCTAGGTTAGAAGGGATTGTGTGAGGCCCAGGCTGACTTCTGAGACTGACCACACTTAGGTTCTCTGTCTGGCACAGGTAAAAATAGTATCTGAATTTCAGGGCTGGATCCAGTATGGCAAATGAATGGCAGGTGTCAGCCTCCCATCTCCGATCCCATCCCATCCCATCCCATCCCATCCCATCCCATCCCATCCCATCCTCATCTCTAGGGCTGGCACTGAGAGCTGCCCATTGCCTTCTATGAGCAGTGATCAGCCTGTTAGCATTTACTTGAAATGACCATGAATCCCTGCACTGTGGAGCAGCCATCTGCAGCGAGCCCCTTGGGTCAGGGGCCACATCCTTGGCCTCCACTTAACACTACTCCTTAACCTTGAAGACATCATTTAACGTCTTGCTTGACTTTGCCATTGCTGATGCCCAGAGGACTTAATGACCTAATGTAAGTAGAGGGCTTTGCTGGCGTATCTGAAGGCTTTGGTGCCACCATCTGGGATCTGGGCCACGGTGACGGCATCTCCGTCCCTTGGTTGCTTACTCTTTAACCTTTGCCAACACCAGGGGATGCTGTAAGTATTAGATCATGGCAGGATTCCGAGGGGTGGGAAAAAGCAGACCCTGCTCTCATTCCCAGGATCAGCGCATTCTGCACTGCGGCTCTACACTGGCCACCAGGCTCAAAAGAAACCTGCTCAGTTCGTCTTTTGGAATCACATCATTCTCCAAAGGAGAGTGTTTTCAAGTCTCTGGTTTTACATAAAAATTCATGTGACGTTTGCTCTATGTCTGTCTGCGTTTGAATGGAATAACTTTTTAACTAATGCCAGCTCATGTCCCCCTTTAAGAGCCCTCCCCCCATTTGTGCTCTGCTCGTATTTCATGCCTTCCTATCAGCTTGGCTTTGGTGTCTAATATATAACATTGCAACCAGTTCATAAATTTCTGCTTTTAATATAGTCCAAGTTACCACGAGCAAGGTCCACAGGAAAATACCAGGCTGTCCTCTCTGAATCCAGGCCTTTTGAGAGATTTACTTAGGCACAATTTATCATTTAGTTGCAATTTTTAAAATAATCTTAATTGACCACATATGTTATCAAATAGGAGCTAGTCCTGCAGCCTCAACCTCCCTCCGCCTCCCTCCACCTCCCTCCTCCTCCTCCTCACACGCATGCGCACTACATTCAGCCAGGATGTCAGAAAGTTAATTATGCCTCTCCAGGCAGATACCGTAGCAAGAAAGCCTCCTCTGGTTGGCGATAAGACTACCGATAGTGAAGCTGTTATTTTTAGTAGGGAAAGACTATTGCTTTTAAACCTCTTGGCCTCCCTTTCCTGATCCCTCCTCTCTTAATTGTGTCTCCATGTTTTGGTAGCCATAAGTCATTAGTGGTTTTTAATTTTTCTGAAACTGAAATAAGGTCTGAAAGGGTGGATTTGTCCCTTTTTTCCTCCTTTTACCCCCCCCTTTTTTTTTTTTTCCTGGCTAATCGGAGGAACGCAACCACATCTGAAGCCACTTGGCTCATTATGAATTTCATGGAAACCGATTCTCTGAAAGTGTTTCCATATGTGTGTTCCCAATATATCCCATCCTCTCTAAATGGGAGCACAGACGTGTGTATGGGCTGGAAATGGCTTCAGGATGTGACAGCGCAGTCATATGACCGCCACGGCACCGTGGGTGGCCCCTTCAGAAAGACACACAGAGTCCTGGGTGCTGGCCTCCTTCCTGCGGAGGATCTGGTTTCAAAGACTACCCACCCTTCCTAGGATTTAAAAAGTTCTTAATCAAGGCCCAGCAAGATCTCTCTCTGCTCTTTCTGCCCACCCCTTCTCCTGGCTCCTTCTCCTTCCGTCTCTTCCTCTCCCTCCCTCTGCCTGTGCTCGCACATCTCCTACCACATTCCCTTTTTTCCTCTGCGAAAGGCAATATGTTATTCCAGCAATATCCTTAAAATTTGGGTGGGCTTAAGGAATGGTTGAAAGTTTCCGAGGATTGCCAGGTTCCTTTCCCCTGTCTCCTTCAGCTGAACATACTTTGTTAGCGTTGGGATCGGCCGGTCTTTCATTTTGCGAGTGCGCAGTGGAAAAGTACAATTCATGACAACACGGAAAACAAATATTTGTACTGGATAGTTGAGGCGCTTTCCCTCTTATTTGCAAAGCGATGGAGTTTGTGAGTTGTTTCGTTATCATAAAAACTCATTTCAAAATCTCCTTTTGCTGGTTTCTTCTCCATCAGCATGAATGATTAAATGTCTCCCACCTATGATGTGCTTTCCTGATTATTATCAAACAGAACTGAAAGTGAATCTAATTTAGTGACAAATGCTTGACATTTTTTAGTGTGAAGAGATAAATGGAGAGAAATACATAAAAATCCTTGAAACCTCAGCGTGGAAAATTCAAAATAATGTTTTGCACACAGTCTAAATCTGATGTTTGGATGATGTTTCTATCTAGCATTTCTGCTGCTTTGCCGCTGCCTGCTTGTGAATATTCTAGTAATTCTACTTAACAATGTTTTTGGCCGCTTTTGTATTCTGTATTCTGTATTAGATTGGGCCTGAGAGATGGACTCGTGCTTCTTAATTGGCTTTCTTTTCAGTTTAGTTAGGAAAGGAAAATACCCAGAAATAGCGCTAAAACTTTAAAATAAACAGAGAGGCCAGGCTTACATGCACAGCCATCCGGGGTATGCAGGGTGATAGTGATGATGGTAAGAATGCGCCCACTGTGTGGAACCTCACGGCCAGAGCTTAGTCGGGGGGAGCCTGTTGCCGTGGGTCCCGCTTCCCTGAGGGTCTTGAGTGTGCGTGGCTTGGACTTAGGCACAGAGCTGCTCTGAGTTGAAGGCTTGGCCCCTGCATGCCTGCAAAGATAGTTACGGTAATGAACACACCTCCCATTCCTGCGTGTTTGGAGGATGCTCAAGGCAGAGCCTGTCCCTGTTTATACCAGTGTGCTTTGTCCAGCAGCACAGAGAGAGCAAGACACCACCAGCCTCGCTGGCTCCTGAATTTTACCTATCAGAGTCAGCCTTGTGCATGCCCCGCAGGCCCTCTACCACTGCCTGAACCCCCAGTCTGTATCTATCACTCTTGACACCTGACATACTAAGCTCCCTGTCCGCTCATCTAGAAACTCAGACAGGTGAATTTTACTATACTCTACTCCAAGGAAATACTATGACCTGAATGACAGCAGTTAACCTGGAGTTAGAGATAGGGCTGTGTGCTTACCTTCATGCATCTCTATCCTGGTCCTTTACCCCTTCCTGTCTTTGCCCTGGCCTTGTCCGTGTGTTGGACACAGAGATCCCAGCTCTGCAGCAGGCAGGTGTCAGGGATGAAGACAGAACAACACGGCAGTGAACCAGGGTGTCTGTGTCCTGGTGCCAAGCCCTGTTTGCAGGGCCCTCTCCGCAGCCTGAAGTCAAGTAATGGAACAATGGTTGGCTTTAAAGAGCATTTTATAAGATTTTATAGGCGTGGAATGCATTTGAATGACAAGTTAGGTTTGATGTCAGCATTACTTAATGCTTTTAATATCTGTTTTTAAATGTTAGAAATGTGCTAGCTCTGGTGCAGTTACAGATCCTTAGGCTCACTGATTCATTTCTCCATCCTTCCTCGCACTCGCAGTGTTTTTCATTTGAAGTTCTTACAGTGTACTAGACTCTGAGAGGGACGGGATAGGAAAATACGTCCCTTACCACTAAAAGCTGACTGTACTGGAAGAATAGTGTTAGGAACAGCTAATAACTCAGTGGAGTAGTAAAGAAGGGCTCAAAAAAGTGATGGAGAAAAGAAAGGCTGTTGGAACCGACTTGACAGAGGAAGTTAAACGACAGCATTTGAAAAAGGAGGGAGATCTTGGCTATTGGGGGGGCAGTTCCTTGGCGATCTTGTGTGTTCTGTGTTCCAGCATGAAGAATGCTGTGAGTGGGTTAATAAAAAGTTTCTTGGCTTTATTTGAGATTTGTTGCAGCAGTAACTCTACCATTTAAAAGGCCCCAGTGCCGCTTTGAAGTTAACACCTCATTGCCGAGCAGGACGATGGCTTTTCCTTCTGTACACGGAGGAGGTCCTTACACAAAAGCAGCACAGCAGAGGACTCTGAGCATTCCAGCCGTGTTGGGTTTGGACTCCAGGCTCCTTTCCTCCTTCCCTCCCTGCCCGCCCTGCCACTGAGATGCGTGCATTCTCCTGGTCGGAGGGGGAAAGCAGTGGGCACAGTTCTCTAGCTGACAGCTTTAAACAGCAAGTATGCTGTCTGTTCTTCCTCCCAGATTCCAATTCCTTTCGTTCTAAAGATCTCCTTACCTGAGTTCAACCAGCCAATAGTTATGGATGGTTTACCAAAGCCCAGGCCTAGAAATGCAAGTCTTACTGCCAGTAGGCAGGGAAGGGGAGACAGGGAAGTAGGAGACATGCCTCGAGCCAGCCAGTGGCATCAGAAAGTAGTACGGTCAAAGGTGCCGGGTCAGGGCTACAAGCACTCCAGAGGTTTTTCTGCCACTCTCCCCCTTATCTTGGTTCCATGCCCTTTGTACTTGCTGCAGAGATTCTCAAGATCTTATTGCATAGGGGGAGAGAGACTATTTCCTTTCCCTCTTAGACCTTTCATACTGATCTCATTTTTATTTGAGTTTCACAAACATTTTACGAATATATTCTTCCCTGTGCATGTTAGGCTGTGGAAATCTGCTGCTGTTGCTCGGACGGGCATGGTTCTTGCAATTCTGTCTAGCACAGCTACAGTTCTTGCGAGGTGTCTGATGGTGGCTGGAGTTGTAGACAACCACTGGGAGATGAGGTACAACTGTAGAAGCCAGCAAGTCCCAGGGGACCAGGCCCTTGGCTTTGGTCTCTTTCACATTCCGCTTGAGCAACTGCACTAATTGCTTAGCAGATTAGATCAGCAACGGCCCAGAAAGAGTAGTTAATGGCATCCCCAAAATAGTAACACTTGGGTATCAGGAGTCTCTGGAGGTATCTTTCGTTTAGGGAAATATATTCCTAAAATAGCAGTGTGGGGCAGCACAGGGACCCAGAATCATTTTAGCCAGAAAGGTGGCGGAAGCTGCGCGTCTCTTGTTGGAGTCAGGATGCTGTTCTTCAACTTTGCCTCTCCTGCTGTGTGTTGACCTTGGGCAGAGGGCTTCCCTTCTCCCAAGTTCACCCTCCCTGTCTTTCCAATGGGGATCCCATTAGAATTGACCACACAGAAATTAGGGATTGAGACTTTCTCCAAAGCACCCCAGGCAGAAGGAAGTACATGGGTACTTAGGAGACCTGGGGACAGGCAGAAAGCATCAGTAGTGCAATTCTGTTGTGGTCATTTTATTGATCTAAAAATTCACGTAAGTGATGCTTTCTCCACGTTGTATTCATGTTCAGCTTACTGTACAGTGCACCTCTTCCTCAGGCTGAGTAAAACCAGCCCAGCAGGAAGCTGTGCTGTGTTTGTCTTGGGGTTCCAGCAACTCCTGCCTGCTGCTGGGGCCCCTGAATGCAGACTCATGATATTTTCGAATTCCTAGAGCCTGATGACTAGTGTGGGTGGTCTCAGCCTCTCCATCCACACAGCTTAATGTGTGCAAGGATGAGACCATGTGAGTAACAGTCGAAAGGACTGTTAGCTTTGCAGTTGGCATGGTGGCATACTCATGTAATCCCAGCAGTGTAAAAGGCTGAGGCAGGAAGATCACAAGTTTGAGCCCAGCCTGAGCAATTAAGCAAGACCCAGTCTCAAAAAAAAAAAAAAAGAAAAGGGGCTGAGGATGTACCTCAGTGTAAAGTTCCTGGGTTCAATTTGTAGTAGCAGGATGAAAAAAAAAATACATTTGTGAAAGTCATTCCTTGCTGTTTTATTTTCAGAAGGTCCCCAAACTACCTATGGCTTTATTTATTCAGTAGATTTTTGTTAGGTGTTTTGAACTGGCTCCAGGGAGCTCTGGGGCTACCTTGCACATCACTGCAACAGTGGCAGAGCCTTGGGTCTTCATTCATAAAGTTAGGTCAGGGTAAAGAACTGCCTAGGCTTTCATCCCATGGGCTCTGTTAGTCACCCTTGTGTTTTTTGCTTTAGTTGATTTCATCTCCATTTCTTTTTCCTTTTGAAGCTTGGGGCTACAGGGTGGTTAGTGATACAAAGTATGAATGGCTAGGAAACAATGTTAATATTAACCCAAGAAAGGTCTAAAGGAAAATTTGAGTTTATGTACAGAACAGACTAGAGGCTCAGACACAAACCTATGCAGGGAGGGAAAGGGGCGTCATAGTACTTGATTCTACAATAATGGTTGTAAGTAAACTGAAGACTAGGAAGAGGTTCAGATTCTTTTTAAGCCTAGCATTCCTCCTCCATGCCACCTCCAATCACACATTTCTATGCAAGGGATCTCACACTGGAGCAAATTTTAGGTATTTCTTCATACAGGACACTGCAGTGGTTCAGAAATATCCCCTAGTAATGTAAAATGGCTAAATTTCTAAAAGTTCTCTGATTTGTAACTTACCAAAATTACCCTAGGAGCTCTTTAAAGTCCACTTTAGCTTGCTTTGTTAAGAAAGAGTTAATCTCCAAGACATTACAGTCTCAAATAACTGGAAGTGATTGGTCAAAATCCTATAAACCAAGCGGAAATTTGTTGCATTGTTTTCTATAAACCACAACCAGGGCTCATTAATTGAAAAACGAATGTCAATTTGTGTTAGGCAGCATCTATAAACCAGAAAGGTGCAGTGATCTGGGCATGTGATGGGCAATAAAAACATTAGCAAAGTGTATCAGGTTGAATACCGGAGAAGGTGGAAGGGTTATAAATTTCAAGACCATACTGGGGTTTATTGGCAGGGCCCCACATAGAGGATTTTAATGAGGTTTCATCATCAATATAAGTGAAACCACTTGGAATTTTGATGATTTCTATAGTATATTTTAAGCACAAATACATAGAAGCTTTTTTTTAAAAAAAAAAAAAAAAAAAACATTAACACGCCTGTCTGTGAACTCTGGGCTTCGTGGAAAGACAAATGTGGAAGTCTTAAGTGGGACTTCTTCCTGTTTTAAGTTGCTTGTGTTATTCTGGGTGTTCTCATGTGCTCTGAACATTGAATTTAATGTGTCTGTAAGTGCCCTGCCTCTAGCCGTTAGCTCTGTGGACTCAAGTTCCTCCTCGGGCTCTTTGGGGGACACCCAGCAATGACCTATGCCTCTGGGCTGCACCTGTGCTCATCAGCGTTGGGGGTGGGGGGGTGTTACAGCCCATCTGCTCCCCTGTGATGTTACCACAATCACGACATGCACATTTGTAACCCGTCAGAATTTCATTTTGGGGAAGAGTTAGGGCCAGGTGCTTTGAGGATGGGGGCTGCACTGGTTTTGATTTGTCATCTTGAAAGTATTTGCTTCTGATATCAGGGGCTGTTCACCTGCTCCCCACCCTCTGCAGATGGGCCTGTGGGTTCTGGGAAGGCACTAACGAGGGATGGGACCTCTGTCTACCTCTCCTCTTTGGCTCTTGCTCCTCCCGCTGTCTTGGAAGTCCTGGTCCTAGGACCTTAGCGCTGGAAGGGAACTTAGAGCTCCTCCCCTCGTTTTACAGATGATGACACTGCCTCCTCTGACTTCTGCCTCTGGCCTTCCACTCTCAGTAAGAAGAGCCAGGCAGGTGAGACTTTTCACGATTGCTGGGCTGGGCAGGGCTGGGCTGGGCTGGGCTGTCCCACTGGTGAGAAAAAAGTCTTGTTAACTCTATGTTGCTTGTAAACAGTCACTTGTTATTACAAATGCACATCCTGGCACTTAATCTTAGCGTTTGATGAAAAATTATGAGCACTGTACATTTTAACAAAAATGAACAACCCTTAATAAGCACCTTCAAAGACAAGTATCAGGATTATATCTGTAATAAACATCATAGTATCAAGAACAAAGGCTGAATAAAAGTGAGTTAAAGGAGTAACCCATTCACTAGGGTCTTCAAGAATTGCTCAGTACTCACCTTTATAGCTGAAGAGCTCTAGGGAAAGCAAATATAGTCAGAAGGTTTTTGAAGGGATCAAACAAGTACAGTGGTGTTATGAAAGGGCTTGTCACAGGAAATTTTAATTAACCCATTCTTAAAAGATGACAACTATAAATCTTTAGGCATTTCAAAAAACTAAATCCTCCATGAAATGGTTCATCACTGTGGTTTCCTAAGCTGGGCACCAGCAATACCTGCTAAGGAGACATATTGCTAGCTTGAGAACTTAAAGAGGTTCACATTTTAGGGGCAATGATCTTTGGGTGTAGGTGACTGCTTCACACTGAGCTGGAGCTGATTCTTTGGGATGTGTTCCAGGGTCCTGGTAGGTGGGTGGGGAGGTACCTACCTTCCAGTCTCCCCTACGTAGTGAGCCTTTTGCCGGAGCTGCTGTGGGCACCTGGCCTAACTCAGGGTCTACATCTCCCATCAAGTCTTGAAACGTGATGATCGCTAAGGTCCCTAAGCCTCCCTGTGCTCCCTGACCATGTTTTCAGGACCCACTACCTGGTTTCTGGCCCTAGGGAGGGTTTCTGAGTGCCTGAATCTTCTCATCACCTCGGAACTGCCAGATAGTTTCAGATTCCACTGAAATCTGTTTTGATGTCACTGTTACTAAGGCAGAGATTACAAGACTTAAAATTCTTTTTGAAGAAGAGGTAGGAACATGTTAGCGAATCTTTCTCCTTTCCCTTCGTGGATGGAAAAGCCCTGCCAAGAATACCAATAATAAAACCGATCGTTTTGGGTTAAGAAAAATAACCTCGTCTGACTTAGTAAAACTTTCACTTCAAACATCTGAAGTGCAGCAAGAAGCAAAGAGAGGAGGGGGTGGGAATAAAAGTGAATCAGGATTTGATCTTTAAAGTCTGGTGAGTGAACCATAGAATCAAGCATTGGTGGGCATATGCACAGGACCTGGCACAAACTTGGGTTTTTAAAGCCCTTTGAGATTATCTAGGGGTGAAGAATTTAAGGATAAATGCCGGTAAGACTAAGAAGTGGGAAAAAAAAAAAAGACTGTAAAGTGACCAGTGCATTTGAAAGTCTGTTTGTGGCTTGCTGTTCCTTTTTTTTGGGGAAAGCTAAAGTTTTTTTTTCTTGTAAAAATTCTATCATTATTTTAATTGATATTTACAGATTTTCCCTCCCATCTTCTGTTATAATTTTTAGGTGCTTCAGAACTGGGCCCTTTTTCAGACCCCAGGCAGTTCCCCAGCATTTCATCCCTCACTGAGAGCCGCTTCTCCAACCCACGAATGCACTACCCAGCCACCTTTACCTATTCCCCGCCAGTCACCTCAGGCATGACCCTCGGTATGTCTGCCACCACTCACTACCACACCTACCTGCCACCACCCTACCCCGGCTCCTCCCAAAGCCAGAGCGGACCTTTCCAGACCAGCAGCACTCCATATCTCTACTATGGCACTTCGTCGGGATCCTATCAGTTCCCTGTGGTGCCAGGGGGAGACCGGTCTCCCTCCAGAATGCTCCCACCGTGCACCACCACCGCCAACGGCAGCACGCTATTAAACCCCAATCTGCCCAACCAGAGTGATGGTGTGGACGCGGACGGAAGCCACAGCAGTTCCCCAACTGTCTTGAATTCTAGTGGCAGAATGGATGAATCCGTTTGGCGGCCGTATTGAGATTCCTCCGCTGTGGCCTGGTGGTATCTGGGGCCACACCCCACACGTGTCAACATATACATATATAAAGAGAACGTATCTATATATGTATATCGGTTAGCTGTCTACAGAGTGCCTACTTGCTAGAAGACCTTTCATTCCTTCACCCAGTCACGACCTTGCAAGCATAAGAGGGTAGATACAAGTAGAAGGCCCAAGAGAGACGATCCTAAGCGGGTTTCAGATTGTTTACTATTTAAGATGTACTTTTTACAAAGGAACACACAAGGGAAAAGGTATTGTTGTTCTCTGGTCTGTAACCCTAAATAACCTGTTCTTATGCCGAGTCAGAGAGGCGGCCTAAGGTTCAGGGGGAGGGAGAGCAGAGCTGCTTCCTCCTTGTGGCCTGAGGTCACACATCTCCCGGTCACAGCAGTGTGGGCACCGCGTCCTCTGTAGACCTGTGCCAAGATGTCACGGTGCCCGCTGAGGGGCCCAGTGGCAGGGCAGATGCTGCCCTTCGGGCACTGTGCATGCGGAGCAGCCAGGCTGCCCTCTGTCGCAGACTGGCTGCAGCTAATTGTGTGAACTGTGTAGTTCAGATTTCTTTTTCCTTCTTTAAGAAAGTGACTTCAAAAATACTGATCAGGATAGATTATTTTATTTTACTTTTTTACACTCTTCCCTTTTCCCATTTAACCAGAAAGAAATCCCACCCCTAAAACCCCTCCTTCTCCTTTTATATGAAACTGAAAATGGCAATACCTTATTGTAGCCATAACGGTATATATAGTGTTTGCGTTTGGCTGTGTGTTATTTGTTTTCTTTTTTTCTTAAATTATGAATATGTGTAAAATCTGAGGTAACTTGCTAACGTGAATGGTCATATAACTTTAAAGATATATTTATAATTATTTAATGACATTTGGACCTTTGAAACATTTCTTAGTGTATTGATATGTTGACTTCGGTCTCTAAAAGTGCTCTTTATTAAGTAACAAATTTCTTCAGTGGGCTAGAGCCATATCTGAAATATTGCTAAGCAATTTCAGTTCATCCAGGCACAATGTGAGTTTTTAAAAAAAATACTTCCATCTCCAAATATTTTAGATGTAGCTTGTTTTTGTAATGTATGAAGGAAGTGTTATGTTTAGTCCTTTCAGATCTTTGATCACCTCTACACAGTTTTGCCTTTTAAAGCAATAATAGGGATTTTTAAAACTGCCCTTAGCCCTTTGTCACTTTGTTGCTCTTTCTCAGCATAAAATGCTGGCATGATGTGGTTTCCTAATTTCTTTTGGATAATTATTACTCTTGTCATATTTAACAGACAAGCACAAGTGAATCATTCAACTGCAGGAAAGTGTTCTGTGGTTTCAAAGTTAAGCAAAACTCTAAACAATTGCCAGGCTTCGTAGTGAAGACATAGCTTATAAAGCCGCACATGTGGCTAAAGAATCAGCCATGATGTGGATAGTGCAGGAATGCAAAATTACTCCATGGATTCTGCACCAACCAGCCTTACCACACAGTAAACCAAGGGAACCCCAAACTGCCTTACTCAAGCCCCATTTCCAGCTCTCCACAATTTGCATTTAAAGAAGCACAGTGAAGTCATTGATTGTTCTGGGGAGAGCTGGGCACCCCAAGTAACAACCAGTTCCAGAAAGTGGCTAATGGGAGAGGACAGAGAGCCCGTGGGGACCCAGCACAGCCTTTGACATCTGCATGTACATGATGGCGGGGTCAAAGTCAGGCCAGGGTATGGAGTTCCCCGCCACCACTGTCTATGAGTCTGAGCTACAGCCCTACTGCAGGATGCTCTTTGGCCCCTCCCACACGGCCAAATTCACAAGTGCACATCCTTCACTGATCCAAGTCAGGATCATGTAATGACTCCACCAGGCAAACCTATGCCCCCATCCTTCGATAATCAAGGTGCCTTCATTTGAGCCCTGTGCTCTCCTGAGCAGAACTCTGCAGAGATTTTCTGTGACCCCAGACACACCCTTAACTGGAGTCCTTCTCAGGGCCACCATGCACATGGGATAGCTGCAGACCAGGTAAACCTACGTGTGTCCAGTGACCATCTATCTCCCTTAGAATTCATCCCGACTCCTTCTAATACAAGTTGAGGAGAAACGAAGGGAAACCCTTTGCCTTCTAAAGGTTGTATACAAAGTATGCTTAGATAAATAAGCCACTTTTCTATTACCCAAATAAGATGGAAGTAGTAGTTGATGCTATTTATTGTTTGTGTGTGGTGGCTTGAAGCATGCCACTGTCCATTTCTTCGTAAGTATAAAATATGTGTGTGTTTCAGCAGCACTTAAAAAAGCCAGTGTCTGGTAACACATTGCCATTTTAATTAATTGACATAAAAATGTTACCACCGGTACCAGCTGCACCCTATTTAATAAAAAAAAGGTACTATATTTGTACATTATTTTTTAATGTTAAAAGGGCTTTTTTAAGTTTACAGTACACATATTAAGTGACTATAGGGATGCTTTAATGTTGAGATGTTATTAGCGTGGCTGCAGGCAGCAACCCAGAAACACTTTGTCTTTTTCCTTGGGAAAAATTCAAGCACTTCTCTCTATTGTCCCTTCAACTGCCCCAGTAGGGCAATTCACATTTTTTAAGAACAAATTTCTGTCCCTTTTATGGCCCAGGTATTAATATTCATATTCTCTCTCCTTCTCACTCTCTCTCCTTCCCTCTGTCTATTCCTCCCTCCCTCAGCTGTACTTGGTCACGTGTATGATTTGTGATTTCAAGACCCAAGCAGTGTTACCACTGCGAGGAACCATGGATTAGGACCTTCCTTCCTTAGGATTAAATTAACATGGTCCTTGGTATGGCACAGATGTTGCTGGAATTTGCAGTGCAACCAGTGCAGCCACATTTTTTAAAAAAGAGAGATGTATCTCATTTGTCTTACAAACTTTAACCTATGTCAGAGTTCCAGAACAGGTACCACAGTTTGGCTTTAGATGAGTAGAATGATGTTCAATCTGAAAGCGAGAAATTCAATGGATTAACTGTTGATCCCTCTTGAAACTTTCTCATCCTTCACCCCAAGGCCCTTTAAAAGCAAGCAAAGGAAGAAAACCACAGCATTAGGGACTGACTGTGCACTGCAGATGCAGAAGGGAGGCGATGAGTGCTCTGATTTAAAGGTTCCCTCCATTCCTGAGGGCAGGGATGGACCCCAAATCTAGGTTGAACATGGTGATTTTACAGCATTAGCAAAGTAACCATTATTCCTATGGTGTTTGAAAGAACAATTACAAACAAAATAAAAGATGGCTTTCCCAAACCTCGAATTTGTTGTTCTTAAAAAGAAAATGCATTTCTAAAAGAAAAACAATACTTTCTATGTGAGAATTTTTTAGTTGTTTGTTTACTTCATGTTTACAAGTAATTGTTTGCTTTTTTAATGCAGTACACTTCTAAATATTATCAGCCAAAACCATAACTTACAGTAATTTCTTAGGTATTCTGAATAAAATTCCATTTCTCTTGGATATGCGTTACCATTCTTAGATTTCTGTGGAACAAAAATATTTGTAGCATTTTGTGTAAATACAAGCTTTCATTTTTATTTTTTCCAATTGCTATTGCCCAAGATTTGCTTCCCATGCACACATTGTACAAATTCTGCTTTGTGCCCCAGATCACGATGTGGATGAGTTTACTCTTAACTTCAAAGGGACTATTTGTATTGTATGTTGCAATTGTAAATTGAATTATTTGGCATTTTTCTCATGATTGTAATATTAATTTGAAGTTTGAATTTAATTTTCAATAAAATGGCTTTTTTTGGTTTTGTTATGTGTGTACATTGGGTCTTTTCTCATCGGCGGTTTCTTCTCTGGTCTGGTGCCTACTCCTGCCCACACCTGGGCCCTTCTTGGTCTTAGCGTTTACCAGGGTCCAGTAAGATCAGAGATCCAAAGTTAATGGCAAGAGGGAACAAATTCTTGGTAGGCACTGTGTTCTTGTTTGGTCTTACTTAAGAGTGGTGGGCCCTCAAAGATCTCTCAGTGAACCGGTGGCCTTAGCCTGTGTCTGAATGCAGGAGTGTTCATGATGGCTTTAGGTCAAACCCCTATACAGGTGAGGGCACCCGTCTGTGGGTATGGTAGGGAAGGTGTCATGATTCTTATCTCTGGGGCCCTGAACATGCAGGGGCCCTGCGAGTTAACCCCAATAGAAATCAAGAGAGTCTGAGCAGCTCATGTAAGTAGGTCATTTGTCTATTTTCTTTCCCATATCTCTTTTGGATTCTAAAGAACAAACTCAACCAACCAAAGCCCAGGGAGGAATGAAATTGGCCCTGGTCTGGAGGGCTCTACTCTCAGAAGATCTCTACTAGACAGGATAACTATAGGATGGCCATACTTTTCCTTGGCCATTGTTTACTTTTGGTAAGTCCCTCCCCTGCAGTAAGGTTGAGGGCCTAGGGTAGAGGTCACTTTCTTGCTGTCCTGTGCTTTCTGTATGCCTTGGCTTGCCACGATTCTAAATGGGGGACCCAGGAAATCAGGGTGCAGAGAATCTTGGTCACTGGCCATCATACTGACAGGCATAGCTCTCCTTTAAAAAAAAGGTAAAATATTCATATAGTCCCAGGAGAAAAACAGAACGTAGAGGCCTCCTTTCAGAGGCTCCGTGCTTTCCTTTGTTTCTTCTTTTTCTTTTTTTTTTTTTTAGTACATGTTTGCAGTACACATGCTCATGCTCATCGTGGAGAGTCCATACACATACATAACTCATTCTTTCCATGCCTCTTCCCCCTCTCCATCCCAAGATTCCCTTCCTACTTACAAAAGGTATGTCAGCCTAGTATAAGAGAAACCCAAGGTATAAATAATTTAAAGAGTGTCTGTTTATTCTTAGTCCTTTGGCACTACTTTTTCAGAAACCTTGGAAACAGCTAATTTCTTAGACTAGGAGCTGTTCTGAAGTCACTGCTGGCAACTCTTCCAGGATATATATTTACTTTCTTATTAAAATCAAACGTGGTTTTAAGAGGCATCCACACAGAGGTGGTGCAGACCCCTGGACCCTGTTTTGCCCAGCAGCACAGTACAGGACAGATCACTTCAGACCCCAGGAGGGTCTCAGCTTCTGGGCTTGTAGAAAGACATTGTGCTAGGCCTTGGTGCTGTTAACATTTTAGGCTGGAAAACTGCTGGTCATGTACCTGTGTGTGTCAGGGTGCTGTTCCAACAGCACAGGGTGGTTAGCAGCATCCCCAGCCCCTCCCTGTCTTCCAGATGCTAAGAGAACCTCCCAGTCCAGACTTTTCCAGGTGTCCCCTAGGGGCAAGGTCTCCACTGATTGAGAACCACTGGGCTAGCGGCTCTGTCAATTCTTAGGCCAGGCTTTATGGACAAGGCTGATAGAAAAATACAGCAGTCATTAACACAGGTCCCCAGGCGGGAGATGGAAAGGCTTCCCCTAGTGAGTGTGCATGGACCTTTTCCATCCCTTCTCCAATGGACCCCGAGACATGGGTGTGTCCTGAGGTGCTTCTGGCTTGCTCATCCACACCTCAGTCGGGACTGCCTGGTCGTGCTGATCGCAGCAGCTGTTTCTCACTGAAAGACAGGTGAAAGAAGAAAGCAGTTTCTTTAAGGTTTTTGACCCCTCATGTCCCAAATATTTAACTGTCCAACGTTTGTGCAAGAGTGTGTGTTTGCTGTTAACTCAATCCCAGCCGAGACTGACCCAATAAACACCTTTGCTCTCCTTACAGTTTATTTGGCTGGGAAATGGGTACTGCCATGTAAACAGGAAGCCCCCTGAAGTTATTATCTGCAGATGTGGTTAAAGGTCCACATATTTATATTTACGGGATTTGAAAACAGTGTGAAGGGTGAGGGAGGATGTCGAGGAAGCCCTCCTTCACAGACCTGAGAGTGGGTCTTACCAGATTGTCATTCCCCCAGAAACTGGCCAGGAGCCACTGCAGAGACTGAGGGACCACTTCTGCCTGGATAAGCAGGTTAGCAAGGCCACCCAATCAAGTGGCCTTTAAGTCCCAGCCTTTGGCATTCATTCTAGAGACCACTGTTATAATAAGTCTAATTTCCCTGGAGAGAGCGAACAGCTTCCCAAGCTGCTACAGTTTTGGTGACGGGTCATGAGGGAGGGCTGGCTCACTTAGGAAATCCAGGCAGACTCACATCTTTGTTGCCATGGTTCTTGCAGGGCAGAGCTGTCTGGGCACGGACGCGGTGAACGTGCAGGTGACAAAACGGTCCCACCTATACCTTGGCTGGTGCCCGGGGTGTAGGCACAATCGTTCCTCACCCTTTCTTCACCCTTCTTTCGCAGACCATCTCCTTGATCTTGGAACAAATGTTTAAGAAAGGCCAGGCGCAACTAAGATGTGGAGACCTACCGCAGGGATTTTAAATCGTGGGCTCTGAGCAAAGGCAGGGGACTCTTTCACCTCCTCGTCACCCTCCCCGGGCACCCTGATTAACCTCTTTGTAGCTTTTCAATCTGGAGGCCTTGGAAATGAAATTTTAAGAATTTAACAACTAGGGACCACAACTTAGCAAGTGAAAGAGTCCACTGAAGATGCACAGGGTAGGATGTGTGTGTGTGTGTGTGTGTGTGTGTGTGTGTGTGTGTGTACACCTGGGTGTGCGCATGCACACCTCCAGGGGGCAGCACAGTAGGAGGGGGATGGAAAGGGGCCCCTGGGCAGCTGTCTAGGGAAAGCTGAGGCTCACGCCTACATGAACATGTTCCTGATACAACACTGATTCACCTCAGTTTCTTGTTACTACCACAATTTCTGCAAAAAAAATCTGCCTATGATGAAGCAGTTAATCTCCCTGAAATCAGTTGTTAGACAGCAAAGGGGGATCCTGGCTGCTCCGTGTGATGTCAGTTAAAGAAGCCTGGGGAAGCTGATGTTTAAGAGGTTGTTACTAATTTTTGTAAAACTTTACTCAAAAGCTACTTGGGACTCTTTCCAGCCCTGCTGTTCACATATGCTCAGCCAGTCAAAAAAGAGAGGGAACAAAATTCTAGGAACTTGACTTTTACCAAAACTTACTTCATTTTCTCTTTACCTTGTTGCAGCAATGTTCACCCTGCAGGGCCTGCTGGGTTTTTTTTTTTTTTTTTGAAACCCTTGTGTTCTGTTTTAGCATTGCAATCAAGGTTGGCTTCTTGATTCTATCTTCCCAGGGCATTCTGTCTCACTACACAGCCAATAGGCAGGGGAGAATGTTCCCTGCCTGAAGTTCCCATCACAAAATCAAGAACATACAGTAAAATGCTTTTTAAAAAAATTCCTCTGCCGCAGCCCTTCAAGCAGTAGCACTTGCAGCTCCAGCTTGAAATTAGCAGCAGAAGTAAAAATGCAACCAGGTTGTGCATGGCTTTGTGCTCTGCAAATCTCTCTCAGAGCACCCAGGGTACCAGCGTCAGCCTGAGTGTGAGAAGGGAAGGAGGAGAGAGAGGCCAAGTGGGTCAGAGATGCAGTAACAGCTCCAGAACTTGAAGGTGTGCCTGAGAGGTGGGAGCACCAAGACTGGAAAGGCACCACTGCTTGATGGACTGGTACAAATATGTAAGCTTATTATTAAAAATCAGCAAAAATTTAACAACACGTGACACACGCAGTAGTGGGGGAAATCATAAAGTGATATTTATGATTTAGATCTCCTTTGAAGTCCTTTCCTTCCTAAATTAAGTCCTTAAAATTTTTTTTCCATCCAATCCTCTGCTGCAAAACCACCGGTTTCACTTTCTATTTCTCTCTCTCTCTCTTTTCATTCTTTCCTCAAACGTGAGGCTCATCCCATACTCCAGGAATGGCTTGACTTGGTTTTGTTTTCTCTAGCACTTATTTAATATTTAAAATCATGGAAATCACAATGATTTGGCTCCTTTTTTTTTAAAGCAGAGCATTTAGGGTCTTTTGGTTTGGGGGGGCATAGGGGGGTCAGAGAAAATGTGTCTCTTTTTGGAAGTCTCTGTGGTGGCTTCAATATGAGAAATGCAGAGGTTGTTGTTGAATCTGGGCTCCGCCACACCTCCTGGAACACAAATGTGAACACAGATTGTGCAGGCAGAGATTGGTGGACCACTGTGCTAAGTCCTTGTGGCCATGAGAGGCCCGGAAGTATCTGGGAAGGAAGCAAGTATCCAGCTTTAGTAAGGAGTTAAGTGGTTAATAGGAAATAAGTTTTTTTTTTTTAATGGGCTCATAAAACCTCAGGGTTTTTCATATTATACGGTTCCTTCAGGCTCCTGGCCCAATGCTCAGAAACAGAAAAAGACGAAAACAACAACAAGAAGCCGGAGCCTAAATACCAGTACAAATCCCAGGCTTGTTTACTTTTTCATTTCCGCAGTTGTAAAAAAAAAAAAAGAAAAATTCCTCTGGTAATTCAACTTTATCACACTGTGGAGCTGGATCAGCTTTTGAACAGCTCCAGGGATTTCTGCCTCCTTGTAAAAGGGAAAAGTACGCCCTGTCTCTCAGCAAAAGGAGACCGAACGATGGCTAAGGCAGGAAATTTTAAAATGAACACAGTGGTGGAGGAGGGAGGGCAGATACTGGAGTGAAACGCATCTCTGGAATCCTGAATGCAAATGATCTCTGTCCTTTTATTGCCAGTGGTTCTGTCCTCCCAACAGAGCAGGATGTTCTTTTGTTTTTAATAATAGCCAGACCAGATGCTAACTTCTCCCCAGCAACATGCTGGGTAAGTGAGAAGACAAACAGCTGATTCCTGTTAAAATGAACACCAGGAGAATAACCCAGAAAGTATGACAATCCTCGGGAGGGTTTTGCTTTGTAAACCTCTGTTTGGCAGAAAGATCACAGGATCAGAGCTGCAAACACAGTGTGTCCCTCCCCTGCACCCGTCCTGGGCCAAGCGGCTCGCTGGGGGCCTGTGAGCCTCTGGCTGTCTGCAAACAGCCCTTTCCTAAGTCTTCCAGAGCACTGTCTCGGGTTGCCCAAGCGGGGCACTCAGAAGCCCTGGGTGCCTGGACTTTCAGGGACTGCACAAAAATACTCATTGACAGGAGGAATTTTTTTACTTGCTTCTTGCCATAGAAAATAGTGAAATTCTGAACTTGAGCCAGTATTTTAAAATGGCATCTTTGTTCTATCTTCTCACCCTTTCTTTCCCGTGCAGAGTCCATGGAATCTGTCAGGTCCTGTTGTGCTTTAGAACATGCCACATGAGCAAGAGGCTGGCTTCTTTCCTGGGAGCTGCAGGAGCTGGTGTGGGGCTCCCTATCCTGTGCCACCTGGGCAGAACAGAGCATCCCTGGGGGAAGAGAGTCTGCCTAGAGCTTTCCAGTCTCTCTTGGGCTTGGTTCCTGAGGCCAGCGGGAGAGAAGGGGTGTCTGGAATAGGCTGGGAGGCTCTGGTTCTAGAAACCCCCTTTGTTACCTTTCCTCTGAGATCCCCACACTCCTTATTGCTGCAGTGTAGCAAGCGCCTGCCCTGGATCCTTAGTTTCTTCCTCTGCTCTCTTTGAGGTTCATGCATATTCTGAAGGAGAAAGGTTTGGTGACCCAGGATACGTTCCTTCCTTTTCCTCTTAGGATGCCACTGAAGGTCCTTATTTCAGATTCCTTTTGGGGAAAAGTTGCACCTGGCACTCATAGTGTGATGGCATCTGTGCCTGGTACTTTTTTTTCATATTTCACTCATCTTCTTTCAAAGTCTTTTCAGCAAATCATGAGAAGTTAGTATTATTTTTATCCCCATTTTACTGATAGGTAACTGAGGTTCAGACTTGTACTGAGTTACATGGCCTTTAGGGCTGAAGCCCAGATCTGCCTAATTCCAACGACAATGCTCCTAAGCTAAAAGTTTAAACACAATCTCCTTTCTTATCTTCTAATGGAGGTTCTGCAGAGTAAGTGAATTAATGAGATAGAAAATGCCTTGTAAAGTGTCTGGCACATAATAGATGTAAAATAGGTGGTACCTGTTATTACCACTCAATAATTAAGGCTATTATTTTAAGGAGCATAAATAAAAATTTCAATTAGTTGGAATCACAATAGAGCTGGAGTCACGAGAGGAAGAATTTTTTAAAAATACGACTCGACATTTTTAGAAAGCATTGCTCTTTGAGAGTAGTATTTTTCTATATGTTTTATGAACTTTCTTTCCTGTTGAACACTGAAGTTGAGTTTGGCAATAGGCTCAGTACAAGCACTTTCCCCGAGGAACGCAAACATCGCATCCCATCAGCCAAGCACAAGAAATGCGTGGACACATCCAGAACAGGAAGGCCGACCCTCCTCTGCCTCTAGTCCCAATGTGTGCACTCTTCCGAGGGGTTCCGTTGAGTTTCATGTAAATACTGCCACTGAAGTCAGTAGTATTCAGTTTAATTTGGTAGTCTTGGACTTATCTAATGAGAGAAAGACCCAAGCCAAGAGATTCTTGTGAACTTCAACAACTCTTACTTTTCCATGAAGGGCTCTGGGCTCCTCCTAGTCCTGTGAGGTAAGGATAGCACTCTGACCTCCCCATTTCTGCATTGACATGACTCAGATGCAGGCAGTGAGGTGACAAGAGCTAATCTGAAGGCCTAAGGCCTGAAAGGTCACCGCTGGGGGCAAGACCTTATGCTTCTTGCTGGAGTGCAGGAGACACCCGAGGCTGGGGCAGTGTTCTCTGCCCTGAATCCCTGAAGTCACCTTGAATGAACAGTTGTGCTTCTGAGTATCTTACAGGATACTTTACAGGATATTGCCTCAAATCTATTTATATGGAATTAATTTATCATGTGACTCACTCAATGTGCAGGTGATAGACGTTACCTTTCTCTCCCACTCCTGCCTCTTTTCATTCCTGTTTCTGCAAATAATCACTGAATACCTACCTTAGGCAATGTGCTATAGCAGAGGCCACCACCATTAAAAAGCGTATCAGGAAGCATTTCTGTTCGACTCATGCCATCTCAGGAAGAGAGGTTTTGATTATGCCACTATTTCACCTAAGCAAATGCAAATGGCCAAAACCAGATCACCAAAAACAGAGATTAAAAAGTTAGCCATTTGTTTGGAGAGAGCATTTAGATAGTTTTGATTTCTGTTTATAGTCAATTTCATTTCCCATTTCTCGCTACCTAAAACACTCGAGTATTTGTGAGTTGCTTAGCAGCTATATTTAGCCGGGTGCCTTTCCTTCCCACCACATGTATGGGTGGCTTGGTGCTTGACAAGCGGGCGATTTCCACAGTTAGAGGGGGGAAAGCCATGCTCTTTGCTCCTTTCCTCCTTCCTGTCCGTGGCTAGCTCTGCACGAAGAGGCCCAGTGGTATCTTGACAGGGGAGACGGCAGGAGGCAGCAAAAAGATGAGAGCTCCAGATCTTTCACCCTTCTTGACTTGATGAGTGACCTTGAACAAGACACTTAAGCTCTCTTGACCTGCTCCTTACATGCAAGCAGTAATAAACTGCCTGCCAGATGGTCTGTGGAGAGATCATGCACCTCCTACTTGTAGATGTGGGATGGTTTTTAGAATGTGGGAGTTATGGGAAGTTTTAAGAGCCTGCCTAGCATCAAGAGGTAGAATGAGCCCCATTGTTTTTCATGAAAGCAGCATAAATGTCCATGTTGTAGAGAATGAGGAAATGAAATCCTGGAGAGGTCAAATCACTTACGTGAGATCGCTTTAGATAGATGACTGGAAGCCAAGGGTGAGGATGTTGGTTTCAGAGCAACTCCCTGCTGGCTTCCTGAAAAAGACATTTCCTCGCTGTGTGTGTAACAGCAGCATCATCTGCGCTGTGTTTTCACTAAGCACTTATGCTCATGTACTTTTCTAGTTGTTGCAAACCTGTTTGCACTAGTTATGAACATAGGCAAACTGATTCATTAAAACGTCTCTGTTTTCACAAACTAACCTCCAACGTGTTTTTCCATGCCATGCTTTTCTAACCTTAATAGAGAAGACTTGTTGTATGTTACTTTATGTAAAAAATCATAGGTGAAGTTAAGTCTCCAAGCCTGACTTAACAGGGAAGAAAATCATTGTAAGAGCATCAATGCTATTCTTTCCTGAACCAAGAGGAACTTCCCACTGGAACATGTTTCAAGCTGATTTTCCTTTCATAGACAAGAAGACTTCTCCAGCTGAGTCTCTTGCCTTCCTCCATGTTAAAGGATAGATGTATGGCCTTGAATGGAAAGGTTTCTCTCTTGTTTTGTATTCTCACTTGCAGAGACATGTGACACCCTTGTCTTGACATGATGAACATGATGTCCTAGCCACTAGGTCACAGAAGAGCAGCTAGTCTTACAAAAACGACTTTTCATCTCAACTGGACCTTTGAACAGTTTGCCATCAATTATCTATCCCAACGTCTCTTCCACTTAAAAAGTTGAGGTGCGGGGAGGAGCCATGCCAACAGGGCAGTGAGAGAGCACACAGGAGAAGCCTAGTGTTGTTGGGGAAAATGTACAACATAGTTAACCGTGGGACTTCCTGCTTAATGGTAGATACAACCACTCTTGTGCAAGTGATGGCCAGAGATACATGTGAAGGCATTTATAAGGCAGAAGGTGGAGGACAGAGAGGAGAGGGAATTTGTTGTCCTCCTTTGCTTGAGAAAAGATTGCTCACTGCCTTGCTTCACAGTGTCCAGCTGGAGTCTGCTTAAGGGAGGGGTAGCATCTTCATTCATCAATAAATATTCACCGAACTGGCAATATGGACATGGGAAAGAATGAGCTATGTCCTAAGTTTGGGAAGCTCACCATCTGCTCAGAGAGGCAGAGACTTACTCTTTTCCTGTGTAGTGAGCAGGTACCACAACAGGGGTGCGCGCCAAGGGCGGAGACCTGAGGAGAGTGCAGCTCCTGGGAAAGACGAGGAGGTGAATCTGGACCAGCAGTTCTGTATCATGCTGGGCCTGAAGCTGAGCCCAGGCCCTCCTGGCTTCCTCTCTTCAGTGCAGTGCCTAGGAGGGATATGGGGACAAACATTGTCCCCATGGCACCGCTGTGACAGCTTTTCAGAATGAATAACAGAGATTAGACTACCCACTGACAGATGAATAAGAGGGGTCCCCCAAAGGATGTCTGAGGACACAGAAGGGAATCTCTGTGTCCTACCTTGGGAAACCGCCATCCAGGGTAGAATTTAATTAGTAAAAACCAGAATGAAGACCTATGTTATCAAAATATAAAGCATGTATAACAAAAGAGGATGTCGAGAGAACAGATGTTATGATGACAGCGTAACCTATCAGAGTTTCTGTTTAGGGCATGGTACACTTTATCCAGTTGCTGGCCCAGCACATAGTAGGACATGAGCCCGAATCTGGATGGGACTCAGCGGATCCTTCTGCGTTCAACAAGAAAGGGCGACAATCATAGAGTGCTGTTGAGAGTTTATACTCTGAGTAGTTACACATTCAAAGAACTCCCTAAGAAATGTACCTGTGGTGGACCCTAAATAAGATTTGAAAGCAGGGTTGGAGGCCCACTGTGCCCCCAAAAGACCTCAGAGGGACTCTTCCTTTCTCCCTAATTCCCCACCAGAGAACTTACCTCCCTTTTTATAAAGTGAACCTGTCTGTCTCTCCAGCTTGAGGAGTGAGTGCATTTGCATTTCAAGGGGAGTTTTCTGGAACCACTAAAACCTCGCCTCGAGCTCTGTAGCTTGCTTAAAGGGCAGGAGCCTTTCTTGGGATGCTTTCTTGGCAGCCCTCTTCTCCCACCTCCGGGCTGTGTCTCCTTGCAGGCTGAGTCCTTGCCTAGCTGAAATCCAACCTTCTTCTTTCTCCCTCTCTTGCCTCAGCACCCTGCCTTGAAGTAAGAGAGGATTTTGTGCCCCAGCCACCTTGGGACAGGGTAAAAGTGACAGAGCATTCCGATTTTCCCTGAGGTTCCTTCTGGGGCCCTGCATCTATTTCTGTCCCTGTGAGAGTCAGTTTATTGATTAATGGAACCTTTATTCAAGTTATTAGAACAAATAAAAGACATGCACACACACATCAATCCATCTCTGCCCCTCCTAAACCACTGGCTGGTGGAATGAGCTCCGCTTCCAGCCCTGACATCTTGCCAGTTTGTCATTCTCCTTCCTGGCCACATCAAGTTCCATCAGGTTTGAGTTTATTGGCTACACAGCGAAGTTTATGTTGTCACAGAAATTAGCCTTGATGGACAGGGATATGGCCAGGGGATCTGGAGAGCTCGGCAGCCTCCTGCTGTTGGCACGACTGAGATGTGAGGGTACCTGGCGCCCTCTCCAAGAAAAATCAAAGCTGGTGCTCTGCAGCAGCAAGCCAGTGCAATGAGACACCCCTGAGGGACGGGATCCTGGACTTGATTGTGAGCCATCCAGTTTCATTCCAGACGGCCACCCCCTCCCTCCCTGCACCCCCAGTGCCAAAAACCCTTCCCTGTGCAACGGAGGCAGGACTGGAAGGCTCGAGGTTAAGCCGTGCTCTTCTACATTTCATGGTTAGCTCTCGTAGGTTCTTGGCTGTTTGACAACACTGGATAATAATTCAATATTTCTCAGTGAAATACTTGACCTTATTGTTAGTTTTTGTGACAAGGGGAATTTGAAGGAGTTGCAAAAATGCAAGCAAGTGTGACTGAGAAAGGCCAGGGCTCACCACTGGGTTGTGAACAGTTTCTTTTTCTGACATCTATAAAATTTAGGTGAAAACAGGTCAACATTGATCTTGGTAAATGAGAAAGCCAGTTCTATTGCTAGCAAATGAGCTTCAGATAGAAATGCAAGTCTGTTTCAATCAAAAACACGTTTGGTTTCAGAGACTAGTGATGTGCTTTCATAAAAAGAGAAAAATCAAAGAATATTTATAGAGGCACACAAAGTCAAAATATTCCTTGGCCCAAAAGATCATTTTATCAGCGTCAGATCCACTTGTTGAAGTGAGCAAGGGACTCCTTTCGTTTTCTTTTTAGATTTGTAAAATGTTTGCTTCTTGCACCCTCTTCTCTTCATTCTGAGTTGGCAAAAGGGTGGCCAAAGATAAAAATCTATATAAGTACCGCGCGCTAACCGATTGCGCCGCTGGAGCTTCAAGATAAAAATCTATATGAAGAATCTTGGACTGCCTGATGTAGGGATGGGCCATGGCCCTCTTGCTTGGGGTTGAGAGAGAAATGAAGTTATAGTATTCAAATATATAGTTCCCCGGCTTTGTCCTGTGTCTTATAATCATTTTAATGGGTGCCTTGCGAGAGTCTCCTGTGATGTGTGGAAACACAGAGCCTGGACACAGGACATGTTCAGTCATTTGCCAAGTCAGGATGGAAGAGGGTCAGTTAATGTTAGTCTGCCAGGCAGCCTGCCTGCCTTCTCTCCATCCGGGCATCATCTGAAGCTCGCACCCTGCTAGCAGGGACTGGATCAGTCCTACGACATCTAAACTGCTCCTTCTCCCAACACTCCCCTTAGGGAATGAGAAGCCCAAGCCCCAGAATCAAATGTGTGCTGGTGGAGAGGATTCTGGAAGCATTTATACTCTTTCTTGTGAGGTCTTTTTATTTTTTCCTTTTAGAAAATTGAAATGAAATTCATGCAACATAAAATGGAGTCTTTCAAAGTGACCACTACAGTGGCATTTGATACTTACCTGGTGCTGAAACGTTTCCATCTCACCAACTGGAACCTTTGTATTACTACACAGTCATTCCCTGTTCTCACATCCTGACCAGGTTTTGAACACTGACTGACTCAGCCAACCTGGTTTCCACAGAGTGTCTTTTTAGGGCTCCATAAGTTTAAATAAGTTATAGCTGTGTTTCCACATAGGATTGAGAGGAGAGAAGAAGGATTTTGGGGGGGAGCAGCAGAGCTCCTGGGCCAGGGTTGGGGTGGGACGAGGGACAGAGAGGGTCTGGAATCTCATGGTGTCTCAGTTGGCCTTTCTGAACAGGAGGAGACACTCTGGGGGGGTCAGCTACTTTTTCAGGGACACAGTTTTAGTCTTCTGTGAGCTAACAGGAAACTAAAGTCTTTAAAGTTCTTGGCATCCTCACTCTCTGGCATGCACCGCTCTGTCCAGTAGGCATTTTACTCCTGTCATTGTTGCAGTAGACATGGAGCCTGGCATGGGGAAGTCCCATGGCAAAGTGGGGAGGCAGCGTGGACTCACCCACGTCTCAAAGGAGCCCTGACTCGGGCTGCTGACTGCACCGTGTCTGCTCTGATCCATGTGGCCTGTCAGGTAACCATTCCCAATGGCAAAGAGTATTAGAAGCTTTTTTTTCCCCTGTAGTTCCAAGAATCAACGCTTGCACACAGGCCACCAATGTATATGTGAATTGGCCAAAGGAGAGAAAGAATTTTGGGAACATTCAGGCATGTTTGGGAGAGACTAAGAATTACTTTGGGTTACTCTCCAAGGACTGTGACTTTGGGTATGTGGGCCCCAGAGGAGGCGCAGAGAGAAGTGGATTATTTCAAGTGCATTGAGAGGGAGGCAGCTGGTGCTCTGGTGAGTCTGGTTCCTTGTCAGTCAGGGTGACCTCGAGCTGGAACTGGGCAGGAATGGGGAGCCCAGACCCATTCTGGCTTCTAGGAATGGGTGGCTGGACCCTGAAAGGAAATCCCAAGTCCTGTGCGTTCTGGGGTAGGTAGACAGAGGTGCAGGTCTCATGTAACCTCTCTTGGTGGAATGTTTATTTACTTGAGGACTTTGAGGTGAAGTTATGTAATTTGATAGGTAGGGAATTTTGACCATTTAAAAATATTTAAATATAGATGTATATGCTGCAGAATGTGGTATAAAATTCATAGGAGTCATAAGGCTAATGGAGGACTTTGGAGACACTGTCTGCTTATAGCAGGTAGCTCTGAGCTACGCTCAGTCCCTTTCCCCAGTGAGGAAACTGTGAGAAAGGAGAGGTCTTGTCCCATGTAGGGCATTTCCTAGGGTCCAGGAACAGGTGGTTCCTGTTCCTCCCCACCCTGTACACCATCAGTCCCTGCCCCACCTTCCTGGCCGTCTGAGTTAATTGCCTGGTGGTGGTTGGCGTAGCCGGGCTGTGAGTTTGGTTCTCATATCCTCTTTACTCTCTTGTCCATGGTTGCCTAACAAATGATGCCACAGCTCAGTGGTTTAGAACAGCAGCCATGTCACTGCACACAACCCAGTTCTGTGGGCCAGAACCCAGGTAGGGTTCCACTAGGCAGGTGACAAGCTAGTGATTCCTTGGCACATTCAGTTGGGGTTGCAGTGCAGCATCCAAGATGGCTTCCCTCACATGTTGTGTTTCTTGGGCTTCTCCACACAGCCCCTCCCCTCACATGGCTGGCTTGGGCTTCCTCACAGTATGGTGGTTCCGGGTCATCAGAATTCTTGAATGGTACAGATCTCCAAGAGGCACACAAACATGGGAGCTGTAGATTGTTTAAGGAAGGCCTGAGGGGTCGGTCACTTCCACTGTGCTCTGTGGTCACAGCTGGTCACAGTGGGAAGCCCTGACAGTCACCTCATCTGGCTCCAAAACCCAGAATCTAATCCACTCTGCAATGCAAGCTCCTACAAGTCACAGTTCTCAGAGACCCCTCAGTTGCTGGTAAAATTGGGTGTCCACTTCAGGATCCAGCACCAGGGACACGTGTGTGGGGAGAAGAGGTTTGGGCCAAGGCATCCCTGCTCAGTGACACCACTTCATCAAAACACCAGGGCAGGGGCACCATAGTGATATTTTGCAACAGGAGTCATGATGTGCAGCTTTGAGTCCTGTGATGAAATAGGTAGATGTCACATAATCTGCAGTTAAAGGAGACACATGTTGAGGGGAAATGGAAACTCATGGCATGTGACAGTTTCAAGACCTGTAGGGAAAGAGCTGGGCGGCAGGAGTCTTACCTTTACCAGGGCACTTGGGGGCTGTAGGGCTGGAAGAGCCACCTTGCTGTCACTCAGAGGCTCAGCAGAGAAGGAGCCTATTGTTCCTGGCCACTGTGAGTAGCTGATGACAGTGCATAGGAATGCAGTCAGGACTGTCCCTTCTAAAGCAGGGGATTAGAGAGTAGAGAAGCATATTCTGGAGCCTCTGGGTACCAGGTATGGGAAACACTGGGACCAGCCTTCCCTGGGGGCACCCTGCTGACCCTAGAGTGCTGTCTTCCACCGGCTGGCCCTTGGGACTCTGCATCATCCGGCCTCGTCCCCCTCATGCGCACAGTGGGCATGGTGGTTCCTGGGATCCTTTCTTAAGGCATAAATAAAACAATCCCTAGAAAGTGCTTTTCATGGTGCCGCCACAAGGCAAGCGTTTAGTAAATGCTAACTCCTTCTCAAAATGTTATAAGGGGCTTTAGCAGTGATTAAGTCCAGTGACCACACAGAGGTTAGAGATATTGAAAAGATTTGCCCAAAATTAGCTCCATGTTGGTGGTCCTATGTCTGCTCATCTTGGGCCCAAGGCTCCTCCCTCTGTTCCACAGACTGAGGATGTGAGGTATTTGTCATCAGAGTCACTTGTCACTCTCGGTGGGTATTGCCTGCCTTTATCCTGGGGGTGGAGTAGACTCCAAGGGACTCGAAAGTACCTGGAGTGACCAGAAGAGAAAACACTGGCTCAAGAAACAAGGCAAGACATTGTTAAAAAAGCAAAACCAACTAATTCCAACAAATTCTAACATGACAATCTCTCAGTAAAGCCATGTGCTTACATCATGTTAGGTTTTTCCCTCTTTTTGCATCAGTTTCTGACTTATTTCTTAAAAAATATTTTAAAGATCAGAGCTCAGAATTACAATGTGGTAGAAAATAAGAAGTCTTTTTCCGGGTGTCTCCCCTCCCTGGCCAATTCTACCCCCAATGACTGACACTTCACGCATGTCCAGCTCTGCCTCCCTCTTTTCAGCAGGTGGCTGTGAGTGCAGAGGGGACCATGATGGGAACCTGGGCTCTATAGTCTAGCAATTCAGGAGGTTAGAACCCTTGAGGTATCAAATCTGGGACTTGTTCTCTCTTGATGCACAAGTCAGCCCCAAACTTGATGGTGCAAGAGGCAGTGAACACTTTAGGGTACTCACAGACTCTTTGGTCACAGGTTGGCACAGGCTCTGGAGGAACACTGTGTCCACAGCCCCCAGGTGCCCTGTGTCCACTCTTAACTATGTCAGACTCAGAGAGGGACTTGCCTAGCTGGGGCTGGAGTCCTTGGAGGTGACTTCTGTCACACGGCAGATGCTGGGACATGATGGCAGAAGGGTGGCCACAGCTGAGATGGCCTGGAGGCTTCCCTTGACCCCACAGGACATTGGTCTTTGGTCATCAGGATACTTCTTTCTGTGGTGGCTTGGTCCCTGAGAACAAGCATCCCAGATGGCATTTCTAAGACAGTTCCTGGAAAGTCACGTGGTCTGGCCTTCTCTGTCCAAGATTGTAGGAGCAGTCGCACCCACCCATAGTCAGGACAAGAGGTCCCCTGCCTGCAGGGGTGTCTGGCCAGGCACTAGCACCATGCTACCACATTGTCATATGCGGTGAATTCTCAGAAGCAGCCGCCTAATGCAAGGGTTTCGGGCTGCTTCCAGGGGAGATGAAGACTTGGGGGGCTGAGGTGTTGCTCAGTGGTAGAGCACTTGCCCAGCCTGTGTGGGGTCCAGTTCCATCTGCAGCATGCAGTAAAGAAAAAAAAAAAAGACATTGACAGATTGGATCCCTAGACTTGCTGAGGATGTCCATATGCTGGGGCACCATACCTGGTTTCTACCTGGAGTGGGGTCACCCCAGTGGACACCGAGGGACCCCTGCACCCAGTTGCCCAAGTGAGGTTGAGCAGGGCATCACATTTTTCCTCCAGCAGCAGAGGAGCTGGCAGTGCACGGAAACCTCCCCAAGGGGCTGGTGGCCTTGGCGAGGAGGCAGCTGGGCCACCCTTCAGCCTCCACACCTGTGCACACCTAGGGAGGAAGGAGCATCCTTTCTGGATTCCAGCGTGGAGGCTTCTAGCCCCAGAGATATGCAGAGGGCAGTTTGGGTGAGGCAGGGCATTCAGGAGGCTGACTGCAGGGTGGGGCTGCTAGGCCACAGACCAAGGAGCGGTCTATGGATTAGAGGGTTCAGAGCGCACTTTGTGCTGGGCTTGTATGAGGTAGTGTGTGTCATTAATAAGTCCCCTTTAATCTTCACAATAACCCTAGGAGGCAGGCATTCGTATTTCTGCAGTGAAGAGATCAAGGCTCAGAGAGGTTAAATATCTCCCTTAAGGTCATACAGCAAATAAGAAAATTCCAAAAGTTCTGTTTGCTTTTCCAAGGTTAAGTGTGGCCCCAGAGAAGAGAATCTTCCTCTGCACTCCCTCTCTTCCAGCCTTTGTTTGGTTCGTTCCTTTACTCTAAACCATAGACTATCCATCACCAGGCTTCCAGAAGCTTTAGAGTCAAGGCTAAAGAGTTTTCAAAAAGCACCTTTGAAGAAATGATGGTTTAGAGCCACGCCTTCTGGCACTGTAGCCTCTGGCCACCCGTGGGAGGGGAGTGCTTCCTGAACTCAGCAAAGCCCCACAGAATCCAGGCTGCAGGTCGCAGCCACACGTAGCTTGTGGTAACCACCACGGGTGGTGCAGGGGTAGCATAGCTCTGTCCTCAGGGTGGATGGTGCTGCCCTGAAGAGCAAGTAAAGAGAATTGTGTTTCTATAACTGGACTATTGATGGTTTGATGAGTGCTTTTAATGAGACTTGAGGTCTTTATTTTCTTCAAGTCTTTCTCAGAGGTAAGGTCGCAGACTTGTTTTTCAGCTCTGCGGGGCGTCTGAGCTATAAAGCATGCACGCACCAGCTCTCATTTAATTAATGCTGGAGTCTTGCGAAGTTGGAGGGTAGGTAGCGATGTCACAATGCTATGACTGAGGAGCTGAAGCAGCTTGGCCTTCGTCCTGTGACAGCGAGGGGGAGAGCAGGACGACAGCACACTTCCCTCCTGTGCATCTTCCAAAGGGAGCACCTTGTGTGAAATGACCTGAGCAAAATGAAGTCAGAATAAATGGACTGTGATGAGGTGACGGAGGATGCAGGCACATGGAAAGGTAGCCAGCGCGGTGAGACAGACACAAGATAAGCCCCATGCGTGTGCGGCGAGGCCTTCGTGTGCGCCTCCTCTGTGGGCTCCCTGCGAAAGCTGTGCGCCTTCTTCAGGATCCCAGGGAGAACAGAGATGGATGAAGCATAGACCCAAAAGGAAACCACCCAGCATCGAGCTGAGCTGTGATAAGGGCTTTGCAGAACAAAGCAAAGAAATAGGAAAGAGTAGGTGGAGATAAAGCTTTAGATAGGGTGGCAATAAAAGAGGGCTTTGTGTGTGCGGTACTAGGGAGAGAACCCAGGGCCTTGTACACCCCGGGCAAGTGCTTTACCACCAAGCTGCGCCCCATCCCAGGTGGAGCTTCCTGAAGAGGGCACACTTGTTTGGAAATCTGAAGAATGTGGATGCTGAGCTGTAACTGAGGGAAAGGTGCTCCAGGCAGTGGGAGCCAAAGGTGCAAAGGCCCTGGGGCGGGCATATGTTTTGTTTCTCTTGTTGCACTAACATAAACCAGTCTTGTATTCTTTATTTGATTATATATTTATTGTCTATTTCTCTATTTGCAGTGCCCATGCTTGGCTCTAGGGACAACAGGGGGGCAGAGTGCCTAGACTGTGTCTAGGTAGGGAAGTGTGGGAGGACAGGAAGTCAGGAAGAAGGCAGGACCAGACCACGGGGACCTGTGGACTCTGAAGGACTTTGGACACTCTCCTGTGGTGACTGGGGAGTCCCTGATGCTGGTGGACACAGGGTATGAGCTACCTCAGGTGCTATTTATTATACCATTTTTAATCAGACTTATTTTGAGCATTTTTCAAAGCTTCTGAAAACTTACAAGAACCTTACAATACTCTATACCTCTATTATTTGCCATTTAACATTTTACCAAATTCTCTCTCTCTGTACATATGTATGTTTTTGCCTCCATCATTTTAAAGTGGCACATAGGATCCTTGGCACCAAAAATTCATCATATATGTCCAAACTATGGTTCCTGCACACACGAGCAAATGTTTAATAACTTGATCTTGTAAAATGAGGTGGGGGAGGAAGAGGGACCCCAAAGCGCTCATTTGTAGGGTCTGTGGATTTCCGTGATGTCAAAACTCCCACCAGGGCCAAGCTCAAGTTACCATGTGGCATCATTAGAACCCATGCTGGGCAGGGATGCGCATGCGCTCAGTCTCCTGAGCTGTTGTGAGCAGGCCGCAGTGCCCATCTTCCTCGGCCTCGAAGGTGCCTGAGGAGACACTTCCCTTCAGGGCAGCCCTGGAAATACTGAAAGCCCTTATGACCTTGGAGCCCACCTGGAAACCACAAATGAACGTTCTAGACTTGACTTGGGAGCAGCTTGTGCTCTGGGGTGATGTGGCTGAAGTTGAGGGGTTTGTTATTTCAAATGTGCTAGTTCTAACACAAGCACTGTTTGTTCATTGGAACCCATGCCCTCTAGCTCTGCTCTCCTTAGGGAAGAGCCGTGATTCTGAGCTTCAGAAAAGTGACAGAGGAAAATTCCCTACATTCCAAGGTCAAGGAGAAAGCCAGGCTATGGCAAACGTCCCGGTACAGGGCAGAGGTCCCCGTCAGAAACTATCTCCCCAAGAGAACTTGAATTTCTGGATAGTGCACAGGTTTTGGGGTTAGGCAGATATTATGTGAATCTTCCATTGACCTTGGGCAATTGTTATCCTCCTTGAGTTCAATTTTTATACGTCTCGTGTAGGATCGTAGTGAAGATTACATGAGGTAATGTACATAAACTGTAGAATACAGAAAAACACATAACATGCCCAGCATGGTGTCAGGGTCAGAGAGCTGCTTATTTCTGGACAACTCCAGTGTGGAGAACAAGGGGCCACAAGAATGTGGAATGCAGCCTTCAAGGGATCCTCACTGGGAGAACCCAAGAGGACCCAACCCCACAAGTGGAAAGAAGGAAGACCGCAGAGAGATGCTGAAAAGGTGGAGGGAGAGATGGAACAGGTGACGGCTCCAGCGCGGGAGACCATGACACCACAAACATAGGACCTTATTAGTCACCACTGCTCTGTCTGGTGGCTTGAACTTCCTCCTCAGCCAAATGGCGGAGGCGGCAGCACTAGGTGGTTGATTTCTGAGGGGAAGCAGGAGGAAGAAAAAGTCCCCATAAACTGTTCTGTTTGCCAAGGAAAATGTAAATGAGGAGCCCCATGTACAGTATGGGTAGCTCACTGCAGACCTGCTGGATTGAGTTGCCTACAGACCTAGGTCTGCAGATACTGCTGGTTACAGGATAGGCCAGTGGTGGCGAGCCTAGGGGGTGCTTGTGACTTGTTTTTCTTTTAAGACAAAAGATGCAAAGTATACCAGTTGTTTTTTCTAAACTAAAACCTCAGTATTCAGGTTTAATTGCAGTGTTGGCTGTTTGTGATAAATAAGTGGGTTGGGGGTTGCAGACTGGTACTCATCTCTGAAAGGTTCCCCACTGTTGTTCTAGGTCCCCTCTTCTGTGTTCTTGACTGCAGTTCAACTAACAGAGGAGCAGCCTGTTGGTGTAGGAGGGAAGATGGCATTTTATAAGCCACACAAAACACAGAAAGCACATGAAGAACCAGAGAAAGATAAAAGGAACAGGCAGGAAAACATCCCTCGAAACAGGAGCCAGGGAGGGTTGGATCTGAGGTGATAAAAGATCTGAGGTCCACAGAGTCTGAACGAATGGGTTAGTGACACAAGCAAGGGCCCTGCAGTCCTGCCGAAGGACACACATGAGCAGTGGAAGCAGGTGGCCTAGAAACAACAGCACCTTTCCTCCCGGTGGATCTGGAGGTACCGTGTGTCAGAAACAGGACCATGCTCAGACTCAGACTGTTGGGAGCCCTCTGTTGGGTTAGGACACTAGGTTCACCTCTGCCTTCAAATATCCCTCACACAGCCTGTGCTTGGGGAGCTTTCCCAGGGTGGATGCCCCTTCTAACACATGGGTGGACCCCTACATCCCAGCGAGCATGGAGAGGCAAAGTGCAGAAAAATCTCTTAGTGAGACAGATGGGCGAGTTCCTGAGCACCAGCCAGGCTGGTGTTAGCGGGTGACAGAAGAAGAAGGGACATCTCGGAGTGAGGAGCCCTCCTGGCTCCATGGGGAAGGTTGGGTGACTTTCCCTACCAGGCCTGGCTTCCTGGACTGCTCCAGCCTGGCTGACCTTGCTCAGGGTAAGCTGCTTCACTATCTTTAGATGTGGGCTTCTATATTAATGAAATGGTGATGGTGGTCAATAGGACTGAGTGGCTTTCAAATCCCTGTCTCATCCTTAAGTTCTCATGTTTAACCAGGGCAGGTGGTGAGGCTGGCTTCTAAGGGGTGCAACCTCAGAAGGTCTCACTGGCCCACAGGATCATGGGTTGGACACGTGAGCATTACTGCTTTGTCATCTAGATGGGGACAGCCAACTATGGCTCTGCGGGCCACACTGTATGCTAACAGCACCTTACTAAACACTCCTGCTTGCTGCTGCACCTGCCTCAGGTGACAGGAGATCTAAGTTGAGGTGAGCACCATGCCTGCATGTGCTGGTCACACTCTTCTTTTTGGGGAAAAAAGAACCCTGTGATGCGTTAGCCTTGGAAGGACTCCGGGTCTTCAGCAAGCATCTGTGATCCCTGCAAATAGTTCCCAGGGCTGCTAACGTCTCCTCCTCATGGGACACTTTCTCAGCTTGTCAGCTGAGCCCTTGCTCTGGGGTCAGCTGCTGTGGGATGGTGTTGTCTGACTTGCAACATAGAAATAATCACGTCTGTACTGCCTTCGTTTTAGGATTCCAGAGAAGGCTTGGAAAAATACCAAGTGCAATGCAGCTACAGGGATATTAATAATATTGTGCTTCATTTTGATTGAGGAGATTTTGATCATGGGAAATCTCTCTCCTTCCCTGCTTGCCACAAAACCTGTGCCCCAAAATATGACTCTGTCCACACTCCAAAGACTCACTTGGAACCACATCTGAGTGCCCCATGCCTGATAAATGCTGCTCCGGCTCCATACGGGCATGGAAGTTCATTGCAACATTTACCATTAGTGAAAACCTAATTCTTCCCACGTGAAAAGTGTTTCTGCTGGTGAATGGTTATTGACTGATGATACCCGAGGTATGGAAAGGCAGGAACAGGAAAGTGCACAGAGGAACTCTGGGGATGCCAGGTTGTGCAGACAGAAATGCAGCTACCCCAAAAGAATGCTGCTGTTGAGTGTCACAGATGGGCTGGCATGGTTACCACCACAGCCCAACGCCCACGGCCGCTAACAGCGAGCACTCTCAGCCACAGAGCTGGGAAAGCAACCTGGGAAATTCTGTCGCACCAGTTGAGCCTTTATGATTAAGCTTCTTTTGAAGCACAAGTGTGCCCAGGGACAGGTGGTGGGCCAGGACCTCAGGCTCTGACAGAAGCCACCCCATTGCCCTAGAGCCACTAGCTCTGCCATTCCTGTGCAGGAGCCACCAAGCTGCCCCTCCTCCGGTAGTCGGAAGGAATGTGGACCAGTGTGGCAGGCAGAGAACGGCTGAGAAGACAAACTGGGCAGGGCAGGGCAGGGTTTTGTCCCTACCCACCAGCCTGGGGCATGTTGTGGAGCTGTCCAGCCTGGTCATATCATCTGCTGACAGCTTCACACACATGTGGCACTGGCAGAGTGGCCCTGGGGCAGACCTGGTTTGGGATTATTGTCCTGGTCAAAGCTGTCATGGGATCCCATTGCATTCTCAAGAATGTCCTGGATTTTATGATCATTGATAGGTAGAAATCTGGAGGACTGAATGCTGACAGGTCTCCCCAAAGATGCCAAATCCTCAGGACCTGGCTGCCTCCTTCTCTGTGGCAGCATGGAAGTCATGCTCACCAGTCCTGAGTCACTCTCAAAATAAGAATTCTTCAGTTAGTCCATTAAAAGTAACAACAGCCCAGTTTTAATTTCAGCAACGGCCTTGGAATGAAAAGACTACTAATTATTCCAATTAACCAAGTGCATTAAGTGCACATGTTCAAACAAATATAAAAATACCATCGATCTTGGTCCTGAGGTTCCAGAGATGCTGGAATGCATAAACATTCAGGGGAAGAAGTTGTGATTGCAGAGAAACACAAATAAAGCAGCCTGTTTGTGTGACAGCTACTTGGGGGGAAGACACGGGGGCGTCTCCCTGCTCTCTATTTGCAAGCATTGCCCAGCAAGACAGCAAAGGAGTCCTATTTATAGCCAGTCTGTTGCGGGGAGGGGCGGTGTAATCATTAGAGGACAGAATCTCTGTTGGCATTAATAAAGTACAAACTGCTGTTTACCAAGAGGCCAAACCATCTTTGGTGAAATAAATAACTCCTTCCACTTTGTGGCTCCGTGACTAAGTTTTCCAACACCACTTTCCTGATCAGTATGGCAGGGGGAGTTGCTGATGCAGGCACCAGACCCCTAGGCCTGAGGCCCCTCTGCACCCACCAGTAGCAAAACCAGTGAGGGCCACTTTGTACACGCTTTGAGCCTTTTGGTGGGTTCACAGGGCTGAGATCTCCAGAATCATCGTGTGGGACCAAGGCATGGAGCCAGGAACAAGGCTGGTTACTCAGAAAGGACTCTAGTTAAAAGGGACAAGGGGCCAGCGGGAGGAGGACCCCATTTTGTATCATAGTAGATGAAATATTGGCAGCAGAAGCCTTAGGTGAGTACGCCTGCCTCACATTAGGGTTTATTCCTTTTCCTTTCCCTTCCTCTCTCCTGCCCTTTCCCCTCCTTCATTCACTCAT
The DNA here is from genome assembly GCA_004027595.1 of Dinomys branickii. Taxonomy (NCBI): domain Eukaryota; kingdom Metazoa; phylum Chordata; class Mammalia; order Rodentia; family Dinomyidae; genus Dinomys; species Dinomys branickii. The sequence goes on from PVLD010000211.1 coordinate 294,635, forward strand.
CCACTTTTTCATTAGTCGACAAATACTTTTAGCTTTTCAGAACTGAAATCATGGCTAAGCTGGGTCATGATGTTTTTGCCTCAAAATCCTGAAATTTCCTTACAGGGACTTGGCTTCCCCTCCTGACGTCTTTATTTTGATCAGTGGTAACCTAATTTCTGCACTAGGCCAGCCCTCGATTCTCCAGTTCGTAAAGATTCCATCTCTCTCATCCCTTTCTGTTCAGAACTATAGATTTGATTTTGCCCCATTGTTTCCTTCTTATATTTCTACTACATTTCTCTAGAAATGGAAGAACTCTCTTCGTTGTCTCTTTAAAAGAATAATTTTGAGAGATAAGTATTAAGTTAGTGCCGTGGCCAAGCACCATGTGGTGTGATGTCCACGTCATCTTGCTACCTCGTCACAGCAAGTCCACTGGTGCCATTGCCATCCTACAGATGAGGGAATGATGACTCAGAGAAGCTAAGTGGCTGCCCTGGGCACACAAGTTTAGCTCCAGAAGGCCTAGGAGTGGGGTGTTTGGATGCCGTCTGTGTCACTAGAAGTGACCAGTGTGCCTCTGTTTTCAAGCAGTTGGCTCCTTGTCATTGTTTGCTCAAGGCCTCATCTGTTACCACTGTGCAGTGCAGCTAGAGGAAGTCAGAGGAGACAGAGGGCAAGTCCAGGAGACAGAGGGCAATTTTCTGGCCCCACTCAGGAGCCCATGGTATAACTGAGGCCCTTCCCTGCCCCTTCCAACAATTTATCTGAAGGCCCAAGCTTATTCCTGGTGCTCCCATGTTGCGGACCAGGATCGAGGAGGATCCTTGAAGAACATGCAGTTGAATGTCACTTTTCTTTTATTCCAATCCAATTGACTGCGAATTAGGAGACTCTTAAGGACACGATGGTGTTTTTTCTTCTGGATGCCACAAAGGAAGCTATTGGGCAGGGGAGCACTACTCGTTAGGAATGCTCTGGAGTGTGCAGTAAATGAGCAGATGAGAGCAGGCACAGTTAACATCATTAAGTAATTTTTGCTCCTTTCAGTAATTTCACTCAATTGCTCTTACTACCACTGACCTGCAGGAACAAGAACAGGCAATGTGCTCTGTCACTTTTAGGTAAAGGTAAAAAAACCTTTCCTTTTAGGTTTGCCTTTTCCTTCTGTCTCTCCAGCCTCAGAAATGTACAGTAGTCTGTTTACTTTTGAGTTCTTTACATTGTAAAAATAGAATTACTGTTTCCACTTCAAACAATATAGCAGTATATAAGGGGGGTGATAATTTCCTTAAAATATTCATATATAGTCGCTCAAACCAAAACTGAAGGGTTGGTCCTTAAGAGTCTTTCTTTTCTTCTTTATTAACTTCACAATTTTTGTCAGTATAATTAATACATATGCTAAACAAAAACTTAAATAGTAATAGAAGTCTTATAATGAAAAACAATAGTTGCCTACCCCATGCCTTAACAGCACGGATGGTTGGATCAAAGTTGGGTGTCGTAGCTAAAGCTTTTAAGCTCTTTGTGACTTGATGCCTGAGTTACTGCTTTGGTCACTCTCTGGATGTTGTAGGATATCCTACAATATCCTGTACCAACAACATAAAGAGGGAGAGATTTATTTTGGCTCATGCTTTAGGATTTTCAGTCCTTGCATGGTCAACTGACTCTGGGCAGAAGCAGCATGGCTGAAGGGTATGACAGAGGAGAATTTTTCATTTTATGTCAGCCCGGAAGCAGAGAGAGTCAAGGGAAGAGCCTGAGTGAGTAACCCTACTGGTTTATGCCTGCAATGACCTACTTCTTCTAACCAGACTCCACCTCTTAACAGAAACTCAGTTGTATTTCCCCATAATACAAGCACCTTTCAGAGGCTCTGCTTCTGAGTACATTAGGATGTTGGGGGATATCAGATGTGAACTATAACAATTACCTTTGAATTTGTTTCATGTCTTCCCCTGAACCAACTACTTCCAGGCCAAGTACTACTCCCATTGTGTTTGTCTTTTAATTGGGAGTTTTAGTTCATTCACATTTTTTGTAGTAACCATACTGCTTAGATTCACTTCTATTATTTTGTACTTTCTAATAATATTTATCCTTTTCATATTTTTTCTTTTTCCTTCTGCTTTGTTTTGCATTGATAAATTCCATTTATCCCATCTCAATTTTATTTTTATCTTTATATTCCAGTATTTTAGTGGCCAGTCTAGAAATTTTAATTTGCATGTTGACAATAGTATAAAAGTTAATCAATATATTTAAGATTTTTCTTGACAAGATACAAAACATTCCAAATTTTAATTTTTCACTTTGAAATTTTGAATGCAATTGTCCAGTATTTTAATTTTCTCAATTAAAAAAAATCATAAATTGAACATTATTCTTGTTTTATACTATAGAGGTTTGTATAGATTTATCTATACATTTACCTTTATCTTGGCCAGTTGATTTACCTGCATTTTGAATCTATGTTCTGGGATCATTTTCTTCCTTTTAAAATACAAATCCTTTAAAAATTCCTAAAATGAAAATATGCTGGTAGTAAATTCTGTTTGTAGTAGTAATTGTGTTTCTTTGAGTCTCCCCTTTTTATTGAAAGATAGTTGTCCTCATTTAGAATCCTAGGTCATTACTTATTTTCTATTCGTTGGTTGATATCAATACATCTAATTTTCTCTGCTGTTCTTGGTAATTCAAATGCCTGCTTTTTTTTTTCCTCTTGTAGACAATTTACCTATTCCTTCTAACTGCTTTTAAGATCTATGTCTTTGTTGTTCTACAGTTTAATTGTGGTATATCTAGGAATTAATTTGTTTATATTTATCTTGCTCATTGTTTTCTGAACTTGGTAAATCTGCGCATGGGTGTCTTTCGCCAGTTCTGGAGGTTTTTCAGTTATTATCTCTTCATATTCCTTCTCCCCATTCTCTTTATTTTTTCTTATCAAACATTCTCTCTCTCTAGTTTCCACATTTCTTAACTATTTTGCATTTCTAACTGCTTCTTTTGCTCCTGGGCTACTATAGTCTATGAAATCACTTCAGAATTCCAGTTCTTCTCTTTTATGTTCTAGGCTTTTCATTGACATCCCAATTGTATTGAGTATGTTCTTTGTAAGTTTTTGCCTGGTCTTTTTTTTCATATGTGGCCTTTGAAATGTTTCAAATGCTCCTTTGCAATACTTTTAGTCTCATCCCACATTTACGGAATGTATTAAACATACTAATTTTATATTCCATGCTGGAATAATTTGAGTATTTGTGGTTTCTGAAGGTCTGATTCTAGGGAGTTTGTTTCTGTTGTCTCACTCAGGATGGTTTATTTAACTTCTGTGTTTAGTGATTTTTAAAAATTAATGCATTTTTCTTGCAATGTTATATGTGAGAATTCTTGCAGGCCCTGTTTAAGAGCATGTTCTTCCACAGAAGATTAGAATTTACTTCTGCCAGGTGCCTGAGGGCATCACCAGCATGGAACCAATTTAGATTTTCGGGGTTTTCTTTCAGCCACACTAGCTGTGTATATTCAAGCCCCAAACCCGTGAAAGTACAGATTGATAATTAGAAATAGAGAGGGTTTTTCCTCTTTTTCCTTTTCTATTCTGCTCATAGCTGAGGCCAAGTAGATTCACATCTTATTTTCTTGCTGCATGGCATGAGTGCTTTTTTGGTTCACTGTGGGGTGTGTGGTCCTTCAGGAATCCTGGCCTGGTCACGAGTCTCCACTCAGGCCTTTAGTGGCCACGGGGTTCATGTGTGGGTGATGCTAATTCTGTCACTTGATGACTCTGGATTTGAGCTTTCTGGTCATTTTGGGGGCACCAAAGTTAGTATTACTAGTTAGATTTGTCATACTTTAAAAAACATCAGAAACGTTTTGCTTTGTCTTCTGAGAGATTCCTTAAGAGGTTTCACATTTTCCATTGTAATTTCAGCAAGTTCTGTGTCTGAGCTCTAGTTTAAGTCAGCAAGAGGGTGGAGTAATACTTCTTAAAATTTTTGTTAGGATTAAGTAAGATACTGAATATACCTGCTTTCCCTGTAGAAGTTTAATATATAATGGTAGTCACTATTACTACTATGACTATTCTACTACTACCATTAATATTAATATAACTATTACTAACAGCATGCAAAGGCCTGCTACTCCAGGGAGAATCAAATCCCAACTTCTATAAAATCGTCTACTTTAGATGCCACATATGAATAAGATCATGTATAGTTGTCTTAACACAGCGAGCTCCAGTTCCATTCATGTTATCCCAAGTTACAGAAGGTCATTCTTTTCTATGGCTGAATAGTATTCCACTACAGATCTATATATCACATTTTCTTTATCTATTCATCAGTTGATAGCCCTTTACGTTGTTCCCATTTCTTAGCTATTGTGAGTATTGCTATACTAAGCATGGGCGTGCCGACCTCTCGTTGAAGACTGCTTTAATTTCCTTTGGCTATTTACCCAACACTGGGATTGCCAGATCATATGGTAGTTCTATTTGTCCTTTTTTGAGGAATCTCCATTCAGTTTTCTATAATGACCATTCTAAATTACGTTCCTACTAACAGTGGATGTAAGGGTTCCCTTTTTTCCACATCCTCCCCTGTGTTTATTACCTTTTGTCTTTTTGACAACAGCCACTCTTACTGGAATGAGATGATATTTCACCTTGGTTTTGAAAAAAATAGTTGACAAAATATATATATTAAGTTGTGTATATATATATATATATGTATATATATATATAGAGAGAGAGAGTCATATATAAGTTAAGATATGTATGATATATAGAGAGGAGCTTTTTAAAAAATAAAACACCCTTCTGAAGGGACATCCAGTGGACATGAGCCCTGTGCTTTCTGCTGGAGATCCTGCAGGCTGTACCTTTGGTAGTGTTGTGTGCATGGGTGTGAAGCTGGGCTCCTGTCAATAACCAATGTTGGAGCCCATGGTAGAAACACTTCCACTCTGTACAGTGTGGGTGGGCCAGGTGAAAGAGCACCATTTATTGGAAGTAAGGTGCTATATACACACAACGAGGTGTTATATTTATGATTTCTATTTTAAATTATCCATTGAAAAATAAGACAGGGCAAGAATTTTTAATGAGGTCCAGGGTCACTTTGGGTTCAGAAGTCCAGAGGGAGACATGGTCATGTTCTGACTGGAACATGTGTGACCTTGGACAGGTCAGGTAGCCTCTCACAGCCTCATTCCCTGCACATATAAAGCAGAAGAGTGGGACTGTGTTGTTTTAGGAAACATCATCTAAATTCTCTTCCCTTATTCTCAGCCATGTCTCTTGGGCTCCCTGGTTCCCTAATTTCTGAGACCCATAACCACAGCTGTGTGAAGAACACAGTTTAAACCAACAGATCCTGCTCAGAGCCAAGGCTCTGGTCATCAGCCCTGTGAGATGCATGTCTGTCTTGGGTGTAGGGCTGGAGCATGAGAACACACAGCAAGGTGTACAGTTGCCAGCTAAGGAAGGCAATAGTAGGAACCATGCCCTTCCAGTGAGTCAACCATGCACAAGGGGAAGCCATACCTACAGATGGCTATAGCTGTGCTTCTAAGATGACTCAGGAAACTACTAAGTCCTATCGTAGGGACTGGGTGGGCCATATCGCCAGGCCTGGAATGTGATTCCAGGGAGCAAAATGACAGTGGTGGTGTGTGACTTGACAGAAAAAGGGGTGGGTGACATGCAGGGGTGTCTAGAGTCAGAGTGGGGGGCTTGAAAGCAAAGATGTGCCTCTGTTGGTCAGCCGTATTAGCAGTTACATTTCTTATCATACCATTTACAAAATGGCTCCACTCTGGTGTGAAAAGAGGGAGATGGAGAGGGGAGATGGACCAAGCCTCAGAGCTGGCTTTGCAGCTTTTCTGCCTTGGGAGCCTCTTTTGTCTGACTAGAAGCTGGAAGCAGAGGCATGGGTACTATCCTGTCCTATTTCCCAAACTTCCACTGTGGAAGTGCCAGCCAAGATGTCTGCCACATCCACCTTATGCTATTAGTTCCTAATATTTGTACCAAAATGGATTTCTTTTTTTGAAACATTTATTATGCACTCACACATGCACACAATGAAAAGAAAGCAATGTTGTCATCTGGGAGTAACTAGAAAGCCCAGTAGAGGATTGTAATGAAGGGCAAAATTGTTGTGTGAGTCCTTTTTTACATGTCTTCCTACCAGTGTCTCTGCTATCACATAACACAGGAATCCTATCATCTCCCCCATGCATTTTGCACCTGCAAAAGTTGCTTGCTCAGAACATACGGCTAGGTAGGGGCGTAGACACGATGGAGACCAAAGTAATTTGACTCCAGCTCTGGAGTTTTCAGCACAGGACCCTTTCTTTTCCTGCTTGGCCTGTGGATCCTGTTGATGACATGACTTCCTGTTCCCTACAGCATGTCAGTACTTCCTAAAAGTACTTCCTGTATTGAGAGTTACAGTCATCCTACACAGAGGTGCTTGTGAGGCTTGGTCCCTTTTATGCAACCCTCACAGACCACCTGAGGCTTGGTTTCAGTATGAATGAAGGGAGGCATCATAACTCAAAACACCTGATGGCTTCACAACTCCAGACCATCTTCCAGTGATGATTTGCTTTCTGTAGTGGACTTTCCAGCTGAGGAGAGAATGAACCCATCAGCTGATGGGGAGAATCGATCTTTCACTGACAAAAGTACGTCAGTGAGAAATAGGGCCCTCTGTCACTATTCGCAAAGTAAATGAGTAAATACTTGGCTTGGTTCTAAACGTTCTCTGTGTTATTTCCTCTGAAGTGGGTGCTGCTGGCCTATTTTGCAGATGAAGCTGGGTTAGAGGCCCAGCTAAGAGGTGAAGGCCCCTGAGTGCTCTCAATACCTGCTTACTCTGCTTCCATCTCTGCAGCGAAAGTGGCTCTGGTGAATCTGATTGCCTTTGGCTAGGCTCTTTGAGAACCCAACTCGACTTCACTGACAAACTTGCTCTGCAACCTACAATGCTCAAGATGTGATGTGGTGATCACAGGTGCTAGCTCAGGTCTCTGACAGGCCTGAGTCCACACTGTCCTCTGCTAACCATGTGACCTGAGGGCAGCTGACTCCTATCCTCAAGCCCCAGTTTGTCTACTGACAGAATACAGCTGAAGCCTGGGCATGAAAAGCAGTTTGTGGGCCAGGGATGTCACTCAGGGGCACAGTGCCTGCCTGGCAAACACGAGGTCCTGAGTTCAATTCCCGATCTCCCCCTCCCCCCAAAAAAGCAGTTTGTGTGTTGCACCTGATACAGAACTAGAGTTTGGTAGAAGGTTTTCATTATTCGGAGAGAAAGCAAAGAGGGCCATGGCTGGGAACGAAAGGCGGTTGAAAAAGAACAGTGCTCTTTCTGTTTCTCTGTAACTTGGGTGAGTGTGTCAGAAGAGGGTTCCCTGTGTAGGTTTACTCCTTTCTCAGAAATGCTCCAGTGCACAAACTCTCTCACCCTAGTACCCCCGAATGAGTGCTCAGCACCCTTAGTTGTTGGGGTATACCCGCCTGAGCCACAGGGTCTGCCCTCCTGTGCATTTCAGAGCTGGCATTTTAGGAAGTAAAGTCCCTCTCCTGGGGTAGCTACTGGAAGCAGGAGGACACTTGAGAAGCAGAGGACTTTCGGCAGCCTGGTGGTGAAGGGACGTGAGCAGGGTCTGGAGGGCGCTGGGAGAGCCAGAGGGCGGCCTGGATGTGGGCGCAGTGCTGCCCTTCCATGGCGGCATCGCGGTCTATTTTGGTGTGGGAAGATCCCTTCCACAGTGGAGCGCGAGTTCTGAGTGTGAGGAAGATTCGCAGTGAAGCAGGGCCTTCATCCTCCCCCAGCCTCCTCCTGCTGCCCTGTTCCTCCCAATCACTGTATCGGCCCTCACTCTCCTGTTTACTTGGTTTTGTGGTTTTAACTTAGATGTGGTTAGAGAGAGGTGGGGTCAGAGGACCAGGCCTCTAGACCCCCTTCACTCTTCCTCGCCTCAGAAGTATCTTTTTTGGTCTCAGCAGACCAGGACATTCTGATTCAGCCTCCCTGGGTGGGGTCGCCGTGTTGGTGAGCCCCCAGCAAGATGATCAAGAGGCACTGGTCTAGTTATTGAAGGAAGCAGACAGCTCCTGGGTCCAGGAAGCCAGCCCAGCTGTGCTAAGGGTTAGCACTGCCTACTCCTGCAGGGACGTCAGCTGAGGTGCTGCGACCATTTAGAGTCTCTGGCCAAGCTCCCCATGGATGTGGGCAAAGACGGGTGTGGGCCGGTTCACTTCTCGCCCATCAAAATGGCCTCCTCAACACAACTTTGGAGGAAACAGTAAGCTGTGACAGTGATGAATGACTTGGCCCAGGTGCTAGTGGTGATGGTGAAAGGGACCAGTCCAGACCTAAAGGCTCTGATGGTCAGGTCATTCCAGAATTCTCCAGAATTCTCCAGATTTCTGAAACACTAGGCAAGCTGTGCTGCTTCCATCTGCCAGCCATGGAGGCTGCCTTAAACCTGTGAGGGATGGGTACTAATGCGATTTAGAGAGGGATACAGGTAGCCCTTGCTTCTTGCCAACAGATTTATTGACAAGATTACAGTCCTAGAATCTTGGTAAGACACTGTAGGAAGAAACGAGGACATTTTGGTTGAATAGTCAATCTGAGTCCTGGCATGCCAGCCTCTGCAGAGGCCTCAGGTATGTAGAGCATAGAATTTGCGATTGGTGACAGAGGTGACCCCCAAACCCCACCTGCCTGTCCTGTTTTGCCTGGTGTTTTACTCCTGAACTGCAGACCCAAGCCCCATAGTTCACAGCACAGTGGTCAGGAAGAGACTCATGCCTTGTTTAACGTCTGTCTTCCCTTCCCTAGTAACATTGCTGTAGTCAGGACTCATTGTCCACCAGCGAGAACGAAGTAGAAAAGATGGTAGTCTGTGAGCTGGCATTCACAGTGGCAGCCAGACCCACAGCATATCTGGGGAACAAACCTAACATTGCCCAAAACCTTTTTAGGAAATTTAAAATTCTTGTAAAAAGAGTGCAGAGGAATGTGATATTATAGCAGAATATCTTGGATGTGGATTTAAACACATACACTCCAGCTTTCAAAAGGACCTAGACATATCCAAGGACTTATTAGTTAATCTGTGGATACCTTAGGAGGAAATAAGACAGGGGCTGCAGACATCAGCAAACAGTCCTCTCCCAGCAATGCTGAACCACATTTCTGCTGCAAATAATGGTAGCAATGGTTCCTTTCTTGAATACTCAGCCACAGGAGGCAGAGTCTGCAGCTCAGGTCATGTGTGTAATAGATGTGCAACATTTATTTTTAATAAAAGTCTCAATCAAAATTATACATATACATTATAGAATGAATGTACACTAGAGAAAATTCAGAACATGTAAAGAACACATTTAAAAATATGCATTATGGAAATATGCTGATTATCAAAAGTATATTAAACTTATCTGTTATACCAGTACCTATGGATAAAGGCTGTGAACACTTTGGGCCTGTTGTTCTAGTTTTCAGTTGGCGTAGCCTATGATTGACTGGTGAATTTTTAAGTTTTTCAGTTCAGAGTTTTGTCATTTTGTAGCTTGCATAAAAAAAACCTTAAAAATTACTTCAATATAGAATATATTCTCTGTGGAGAAGTGTAGCATGTATAAGCCATGACCAGTACCCCAGGGGACCCAAAGGAGGGAAAGGACTGGTCAGGCTTGGTGTGGGAAGTGTGGCTGACAGGGGACACCAAGCGGAGTCCCACACTTTTCTCTGGTACAGTTTCTCACAGCACCTTAGGGGATGTGCAAACCTACAGATATGGCTGTATTCCCCATAAAAATTTATTGACCAGCACTGAAATTTGAATTTCATACCATTTTCCCATGTCACAAGATATTATTTTTCTTTCGCTCTATCAAAACCATTTTAAAAAGCACAAATGATTCTTAGCTTGTGAGCCGTCCCCCAAGAAGTAGCAGGCTAAATTTGGCTTGTGAGGAATAGTGTGCAGATTCTTAGGTAATGTTCCTGGCTGAAAGAAAAGACCTGAGGTAAGAGATGCCTCCCCAAGGTCAAAGACTAACAGGAAGTCATTACTGACCTCCAAGTGGGAAGTGGCTGCACGGTGGCCACTGACAGTGGGGCCCCATATGTCCCTGAAGGGCTTGCAGTCATGGAGGACAATCAGATGGAGTGAAGTTTAGAATCGATTGTGGTGGGGTTGCATCAAGACTTGAACCAAATACTCAGGCCACGAAGTCTGCTTTCGGGTTCTTCTCACCTCCTTTAGGAAGAAAAAGCTACACCCAGGAAAACAATGCCCCTTCTACCTCGTGAAACATCCCGAGAGTTTAAAGCAACCCACCAGCTTGAGGCTGGAGTGAGAGGTATGCATAAATAACTTCACTGGCAGGCTGGCCATCTGTCGGATCCTTTTCTCCTGCGCTTCTTACAGCCATGCGGTTTCAGTTCCAGTCCCTGGTCTCCCCTGCTGGGGTTCCCATCAGTCCCACCCACCTAGCCCCCGGGCTTCTGACAATAAATCAGATCACATGGTCTCGATGGCCTCGATAAGGTCTGCCTCTGACTCATCCTGATTTAAACGCTGCTCTGAAACCTGCATAGAGGCTCAGCACTTCCTTCCTGGTTCCTTTCTCTCTTTCCCACACCTTCCTTCCACCCCGGCCTAGGCAGAGGCAAGATTCTGTTTGCTCTCATTTAATTCCATTGTATTGAAATGACATCGTAGTAGTGAACCTCCCTGCAACATGACACCTCTGCAGTCTCCATCCGAAGTCTGTTTTTCTACACCTCATCCCCCAGCCTGGTTCCTTGCACCTTTTTCCAGACTTCCTGCGCGGGGTGTTTTGGTGCAATACCTGCCTCCTTTCACCCCCATGGCTCTTCCCACGGTGAAAAGTCACTCTGCACTTGCAGTTGAAGATTTAGTTCCCCAGCCAGGGGAAACACGCAGAAGTGATCTCACTGTAATGATTCGCACCTTTCGGGCTTGCTCTGGATTTTAAGCAGGGGGGATTTTCCGAACGGACTTGCCTCTCTGTCCTGGTTTGCAGGCCTAAATTATGAAGCAATTAATATACAGCACATAAAACTGTCCAGTCTGTTTGTTCTTGCTGTCGTATCGCCCGTAAGGATGACAGGCACTGAGTAATGAACCCGCCGAGTATCTGTGTACACTGAGAGGAGAGGTGAAGATGGTGAGCAGGAACCACCCAGCTCAACAAATATAACTCATGCTCCTCAAAGAGCACGCTCTTCGTTCCTAATGCTTCGCTCATAAATAGCATAGCGCTTCCCACCCCCCCCAAAAAAACCTTTATGAAATTTAAACCCCCTTTCTCATTTCATTGAAAAACCTTTAAGAAAAGACATTTTTCATACTTAAGACTTTTCCAAATCTCTCCTAACCAGCTACACTCTGTATTGTATCTTTCATAGCTGGCCGCCATCCAGTGACAATCCTTAAAAATCCCTTTACAGTTTTAAAGGCAAATACAAGCTCTCATTTACCACTGGATCGAGTCAGAAAATAAAAGCTTAATGCCTTGACAGGCCTGGATATTTTTTTGAGGCCTAAGTCTGATTTATGGCAGTAGCCGGCAAACCAGGCTGGTGAAATATTTGCTGCTGCTCCCAGGGATATGGAAAAATGAAGTGTGAAGTTCTGGGGAAAGCAGGCCACAGCCTTCCAGTCACTAAACACTCCCACCAAGTTGGCAAGGGAACAGAGCCCTGGGCTGCAACAGGGACCTCAAAGGAGTAAGGGAGGAGAAGACCCGAGCGGCTTAGCGCTTACCATACATTTGTGACACGGGGTGGGATGTTTCTGAGGGGTTTAGGGAGGAAAGAAAAGAGAAAAATTTTCTTCTATCTTTATTTACTCTGTTTTCTTTACAGCTTTCCTGTAGGGGTTTCACTGCAAGTAGAAGAAATTAAGAGCAACAACAGGAACGTAGGAAGTTGCTAAAGCCCTTGCCATAAAATCACTCAGATCGAGAAATATGATTTGGTTAGAGAGAAAGCTCTGGCTTGCCCTGGGGCTTTTAGCTTCTGGAGGGGAGGGGCCCAGACCCACTTCCCCTGTCGTGGGGCCCTGGCCCACCAGCATGGGGAACGTGTGTTCATTCCCACGGAGAGGGAATTTCCTCGAGGTAGCAATGAGGTGCCCCACCCCCAAGTTCTTGAGTTGAGTCATCACAGATGCATGCCAGGTAAAACATTTGGTGCTTTATTCTTTTTCCTTTATTTAAAAAGAAAACTAACAGAAGTTGCCATCTCTGTTTAGATTTGTGTTTACTGCTACTGCTGAGGTGCAGTCGTGCACACCCGGTCCCTGTGTGTGTGTGTGTGTGGGGGGTGTTGTTATAGTTGGTGCTGCTCTGGGTGTGGGCCCCCCCCATGCATAGCCTCAGGTTCCTTTTTGTTGTTTTCAAAAGTGAAAAAAAAAAAAAAAAAGAAACCCGCCCTGTGCTAGGCGATATTCTTGATAAACAAAGTCAAGAAAGAGCAAAGATGAAAAACATGCAACAAGTTTTCTCCCCAAGTGAACTTATCACTGGAAGATCAGTTGTAAAATCTGATTCCTTTGAGAGGTAAAATATGCCCCCCCCACCTTTTCATAACAGCATCTCTGTCTGCCAGGCAGAGATTTATGGGATGGACAGTGAAGTCTTTGGGTCAGTTAAAGCAGCTTGTAATTATAGGAATGTTTATCCCGGCTACAGCCGGCCCCTGCCCCTGCCCCTGCCCCTGGCCCAGTCGCTAATAAACACACCTACTCTCACTCCATCGGCCACTCCCAGGACTGCTTTCACACCCCCACAAAAACGGCCACACTCATTTACTCCCTTATCACAGAGTCCCATGAGAGATAATTCAAGTCTCTGCACACGCCTTGCACTCAGGCTCAGGATGAGCAGCGCAGAGGCTGGGGCTGGGACCCAAAAGAAAGACTCCAGTCCCAGGGCCCTGGAAAATGGCTGTTGGTGGAGGGAGGAACTGGCCTTTGATCCACTTGCCTTTTTGGTAAAACTTAGCCTTTAAATGAAATGCTGTGGTTTGGTTCTTTTCACATGGGCAGAGAAGTCAAGGAAATGGAGGTCTAGAGACCAAGGGACTTCTTTGCTCGCTGACACGACAGACAGTAACAGCAGCTCTGCTGGAGCGAGGCACAAGCCACAGCCTCTCCCCTGAGGTGGTCTCTTCACACTATAGATGGGAAACTGAGGGACAGTGGTTGGATCACTTGTCTAAGATCCCCAAGCAAGGAAGGTCCCTATTCACGAGCCCCTTGGTCCTCTGATGAAAACACAGGTCTCCTGCCTCTGGGTCTGGTAATTTTCCTCCCTGACTTCAGTTCCCAAGTCTGTGATGGTGGGGGATTTAACAGAAAAAAATTCCAGCCTTTTACCTTTTCGTTGTTGTTGATTTTGAAGGAGTTTGGGTGCAGAAGCTGTGGGCTGCTCTGCAGACTTTTCATTTGGCAGCCCCTGCATCTCAGTTTGGGGAGGTTTGTCCTTGAAAATAACAACAACAAACCAAACAACAAAAACCAAAAATCTGTTTTGGGAAACTGAGAAAACCGGGTGTTGGGGGGGGTGTGTACACAAGGTGACCGGACGCCCTGTGTGGCTGGCCCTGGCTTTTGGTAACCAAGGTGCTGAAAGATCACCGAATGCTGAATTTCCTCCATGGCGACTACCACACACATGCAGGTCCTAAAACCCACACCAGCCGCTCAAATATTTTAGCAAATGTCCTGGCTTTCTTCCACCACTAAAATGAAAGTGAAGGTGAAATCATTTGGGGGCCGCTGGGGTAGAATTCTCACCCTCGATCTCTGCCCATAGATTTAAATGTCTCACCGGAGACCCAATTAAACACCAGTGCGATCCCAACCCACCGAAGGATCATATTTTTCTGGGCTTTTTCAACACTCCCACTTCCTAGCAATTTAATGATGAGTTTAGGATATGACCTCTTCCCTCGGGCACCTCGCCTGCCTCTTCTATTTTATTTTACTTGGGATCTGGAATCTAGATGGCTCAGGTGTCTGGAAATACCACAGGCAGAGTTTTTCTAACCACGTCACCAGTTCTGTCTGCATGCAGCCTGCATTTGTTAGGCCACATAGTTGTCCCAAAGGACGGCTTACAGCAGTTTCCTTGTTTAGATCGTGCTGATAATTCAAGACTATCCTGCGACACAAGGCAAGGAAGCGTTCAGAGGCCTGTGCTTCACACAAAGATATTTGTTGTATGAACAGGTAAAGGAAGAGCGCATGGTGATGCCTCTGGCTTGTGAAGGTCAAGTCATTGGGGCAGATAGTGGCACAGCAGGTGCTTCTCATGCCCAAGCATGACCCCCGTCTTGTGTCATACATCATACTGACGCTTGCATCCTCCTGGGGTTACTTCTGAAGATTTTTCCCAGGGTTAAACAGATGCAAATGGCTTTCCTGGCCTGGACTTCCTGATGCTGAACATCAGGCATACTTTTTTCTAAAATTTGCTAGCCAGAGAACACATCTCTTGTTTTCCTTTCCCCCCTTTCCTCCCCAACTGCCCGAATCCAGTATCCGTCCCAGTCACACTGGAGCATTGTGTTGGGGCTGAGTACTTCTAAGCAGAGGGTCTTTGGGAGGACTTTCTCCCAAGGGAGTGGTCCAGGAGACCAAAGCAAGGACCCCTGGGGAGAAGTAGTGAAAGGAGACAGAGTACTTGGTGCTATTTACCCTTTGATGAACTCATAGCCAATCTGGGTGGGTGTGTGTGTGTGTGCGCACGCGTGCCCCACTTACCCACCCATGAAAATGGTAGTTCAGAAACAAATTAGTTGCCATGGAGACACATATTAACATACTTATTTGAGTTGAAAAACAAATTTCTTTATGAAAATGTGAGTTCAATTTGACATAACAGAGGGACAATGGGCCTGTTTTCCCATTTCACTCATGGCTTGTCCCTAGGAACACAATAATCTAAATCTGTTGGAGGAAAGAAATAATCTAATCTCAATCGGTTAGAAGAAAGTTTTGATGAAAACATAGTGAAAGCAGAAGAAAAGTGTACAACACAGCCAGGCAGTGCCTTCTTTCTAACATCCTAACATCATGATGAAGTTTAGGGATGATCTTAAACATTTAGTTTTTAAAAATTATTTTAGGGAACACACAAAGAGATCATTGGAAGACCCCAGGTTTAGAGAAAAGAAAGAAATGCAGAGACAAAACTCACTGATAGGCATAAAGGAGGCTTGGGATTAGAAAAGCCCTCTCAAATTTGTAGAAATCTGAAAAGAGGTAGAGGTGAGAAAAATTAGAGCACCTGGGAGAGAAGGTACCACTGCCTGCATGGGTTTGTCTGATGCTCCTCTCTAGGTTGAAAATACTCTTACTGCTCAGGTCTGTGGGTTTTATTTGTTGGAACACTCTGGAATGTAACTTCATTTTTACCAAGTTTGATTTAAGAGAATCAGGTCATAAGAACATTTGTACACAGATCACGAGCTTGTTAAATTTTATTTTTAAGTACTTGGACAGAGTATTTCTGGTAAGAAGTCCTTGATGTTACATATGCACTTAGTTATGATGATCTGGTATACTAAACAGGTAATTGTCAAGAAGTTGGCACTGGGGTGCTGATCCCAATAGGCCAAACTCCACAAAAGTATTTTGCTGGAGTACTTTAAAAAGTACCTCATAAGACAGATACACCCTCAAGCATCCTTAAGATGTGCTCATTATACAGCCAAAGTCCTTCCACCCAGTGCCAACCTCACACCCAGCCTTGCACGTTTGGCTGCCTAATTTACTGCAATCTGGCCTATGCTGCTTCCTCATTAATCTGTCAGCAGAACAGGTTCTAATTTTGCTTCTTGTATCTTGGTGCGCTGCACTGGAAGGGAGAGAGATCCTCAACATTTACTGCCTAATTGCTGTTCATCTTGCAGAATATCCAAACTAGGGGGGAGTCCTGCCTCCTCTCTGTTATGGAGAAAGCCATCCAAGGCTGAGAGAAGCGGGTGAGCATTGGCCCGGGAGCTCAGCCCAGCCTGCCAGCCTGTGTAGCGTGGTGGCTTTGGCTTCCACCAGGACAGGGAGAGTCTAGGGTACACAGGGCCATCTGTTTCTGAGGGGCTGCTCGGAGTTTCACCCTGAGTTGGCTGCCTCTGGCTCCGCACCTCTTTCTGAGGCAGGTCCATTTCCTGGCTGGAAGTGCCAGTGAAGGGGAGAAAGGGAATCGTCTTTTGTTATGGGTCTGTTATTTAGTTTAGATCATCTTGCAGAATCTTCAAGATCCTCTGAACTGTTCACTGTCATGTTTTAGAAACGAAGAAAATCAAGTCACAGAGAGGTCCAGGCAGGCGTGCATGCGTGCATGTGTGTGCACGCGCGTGTGTGCGTGTGTACGTGTGTGTGTATTTGTGTTGGGGAGGGGCACGTAATCCTGCAGATCCCAACTCCTCTGGGAGGCCAAATGGGCCCATAACTTCCCTCCTTGCTTTCCCTTGGCCCGGCACTGGTACTTCCTGATGAGTTGGATGGATTTCTGATTGGTGTTCATCTATTCTCCTGGTGGCCCCTTGCACTTGTGAATCTACCAAGAAATTATGAACATGACCCCAATAAAAAAGCCATAAGAGGCTTTTCACCGCCAAGGAGACAGTTGCTCACAAATGCCATGTCCAATACCATAACCTCTAACACTTCTCTGTGGGGCACAGCCTCCTCTACCTTCCTGCCTGTCCCAGGAGGAGGCACCCTTACATGTGGCTGTTGTGTTCCTTCCTTTTGGGGGGCAGTAGTACTGATTGAATTTGCAGTGTGACAGCACCCAAAGCACCTTTGCAAGGGGCACCCAAACAATTCCTGTTTCATAAACACTTTTACTGACTTTTCCTTTCCTCTTGCCACTTATCCCTAATTTAACTAGTATCATAGCAGGGATGTCAGATGGTGTATGGCCTTCACTAAAGGCCATAATTGCAGGTCTATTTTCAATGTTACTATTGAATCTATTTGCTTTTAGCTTAATTTCTCATAGGTTCATTTTGGCTTTGTTGGAAAAGAAAGCAAAAGATTTGACTTCATTTTAATTCTGTGGATTAAATGAAAAAGTATTAATCCCCTGGTGTTTGCTCACAGTTCAGACAGACCCCTAGACTCTGGTGGAAAGACTGGTCATATTTATGTGACCCCAAGCATACAGGACTTTCATTCCTGGGGGCTAGCCTCAAATTCTCTGCCAGCAGCCCCTGAACTCCCTTTTACCACATCGGAAACCAAGTTCTTTAAACAGAAACTATAGCCACAGTAAGTTATGTCACTTTGGTGATATATCTCCCAGAATATTATAAACTGGGTAGCTACATTTTTCATTGCCTGAGAGACGTCCACAACCAGAGATCTAAGGACAGAAAGTTCATGTCTCTCTCTATTAAGAAATTTAATTCACATTTTACTCAGCCTCAGCCTTTGATTAATACTCTGGATACATCATGCAGCAGTCCTTAGGATTATGAAAAGTGATTTGTCTAATCTGCATGTCAGTCTCCTTTGGGATCTACAGAGAAAAAACAACACAAAAACCCCCCCCCGAACCCGCCCTCTGTAGCTATTGATTTCACATCATTTGCTTGGTGCTGCCACCACATTCCGGCCACGTCAAGTGGATACGGAACAATTTGATCCATGGAGTGCGGTGAGAGTGTTGTCACCATCTGCAGACCCAGTTCATCTGCAGGATTTCATATTGCACATATCAGCACTGGAAGTGGGTTTTAATGAAATTGCCAGCAAAATGAAGTTCCTATAAAAGTGAAGGTAAAAACACATGCTCATGGCCCCAGCTGGCCAGCAGAGGAGCCAAGAAGGCTGTGTCCCCACTTCTGACTCTGAGCCCCGAAGGATCACTTGTGGATGCTCCGAATCAAGGCTGGACTAAAGCACAACAGTGAAGGGTGCTGGTTTCATGCCTCCAGCCCCCTCTTCTCTGGATGTGAGCTGGCCTTCCTCTTACTAGCTTCCCTTTCTCAGTACCTATTGACCCATTTTACCACCAAGGCAAATACCTTGATCTCTCTACTTTTATTATTCATAAATCCAACTTTCCCTGATCTAGACTGGTCACACAATTTGATGTGTACATGCAGTTGAGCAGATATACCCAAGGTGATCCATGTTTCCCCACTCACATTCTGGAGACCGTACTCTACCTCAGAGTATTAAATCAAGTAAGGATTTTCATGGTAGGCAGTCAGGGAGATAGGCTGGAGCAGGAGTGGCCTTTACACATCTCTGCATTAGAGCTTATCTTGTGAAACTCGTTTGTTCTAAACTCAGGGTTGGTCCTGCCTGGAGAGGGTTGTATCTTGCAAGAATTGTGCTTTAGTTGGTTTAATAAACCAGAGAGAGGCATGGAGGCGCCAGAGTTGAGCAGTCCATGGCATACACATAGGGATGGAGTTGGTCACCACTCACCTTTAGGAAGGCGGATAGGGCTAAAAGGATCTTAGAAATCACTTTGTTTTCTTATCTAAATCATACCAAAAGCAGGCTCGAGAAAACAATTCTGTTTATGAAGTTTTCGAGAATCAAACTTTAACATCTCATGAATCTTTGAAAGGATGGGATATGCCCAGTGAAAAAGAAATGCACTTTCTATTGTTTTGTTTGGCCTGTTTGCTTTAGAAAAAAGATCTAGGCTTATGAAATGTTGGTATCACTTTGTATTCTTGAAGATTGTTACTTTAGCTCTTTTCTAGATGAAATCATCCCCAATCTTTGTTTTCTCCTTTATATCTAAATCTTTTGTTATTCTTACCAATTTTCTCGGGGATCTTTTCATGTTCCCACTCTATTTTGGCCGGATGACGTTCCAGCTGAAGGAGAGCATCAAACTGTATGCAACACTAGGCCCTAATGTCTGAACCCTGCTTTAAAAGTGGAGATGTTGCTTTGTCTGAAGTTCTATATTCTTCGTGTAAGCACAGCCATGCCTTCCTCCGTCCCTCCTTACCAGCATTACTAGAGGATTAAATTTGAAATGTGCCAGCGCAGTGCTTGGTACCTGGAACATAGGTTGTACATAATAAAAAACAACATGTCTGTATCATGCATGATCAAGAAAGGCCAAGAGTTACTTATTTAACTATCAAAACAACAGTTTTCATTCCTATCCATATTTATTAGGATGTATAAGATTCTTCAAGAGTTTCACTAAACAAGATGATAGGAATTCAACAGTGGTTGGTATATTGCACATGGTTGTCTTCAGAATAGTTGTTCAGATTACCAGATATAAGCATGCAAAATTGGTACAAAAAAAAAAGCATTAACTGTTCCTTTCAATGAACCATTAGACATTAGCAGTACAGTTATCCCAGCTATCCATATATACGTATATATTTTTTCCTTTTCTTCTTTCTTTTTTGCCTTTCCCTCATCCCAGTTGTTCCTTCTTTTGAGCAATTTCTTTCTTTTTCATAATATCTATTTTACATTTTGAGTTTTATCTACTCTTTCAGGTTCTTACACTAGGGAGACAAACTCTGTCATTTCTAATGTTTTTTGTTTTTATTTTTATTCTCTGTAACGGTTTGATCAATCTTGCATTCTTACAACTGGTAATCTGAGCAACTTCAATGAAGATAAAAATATGTAATATAATAACCACTGTTAATCCCTATCATTTAGTTCTGAAACCTTGCATCATTCTTATTGTTTTGCTTTGTTTTGTTTTTGTCTATGTTGCTGGTAGTTTGCTATTGCTCTTTTAAAATTTTTATTGTTATTCTCTTTAAGATAAAAAAATGCTAAAAGAAAAGATCCTTCAAGATAACCACTCTAGAAAGTGTCCTTGGAGAATCAGGAAACCTCAGATCTAGGTCTAGACCACTGAATCACTGTGTACTACTTTTGAGAAATGTAAGCCATGACTTTCATCAAGTTAGCTTACCTCTCTGAAAACCAGTTTGGTCATCAATAAGCTGGTACTAATAATATCATCTGGTGGTACTGCTCAGACTAAATGTGATGTAGTATGAGATTTATACAATATTTGCAACAATAGAATGAACAGCGTGTTGAGCACTCTCTCAATGCAGTGATAAAACTGGACCGAATTGGCAAAACCTACAATTTCCACACTCTGAAAAATCAATGAAAGACATACAAAAAATTGAGAAGCATTTATTTATTACAGACTATCAAACCTTAGTTAAGAACACAGGGCATTTATGGCACCATATGCTTCCATCTCCCCATCCCATACAGCTCCACACAGCAGTCACCTCAATGCAGGCCAAGCCATGGACACCACCAGTTTGTTGCTGGAGGGGAACAACTTGCTTTGGAATAGGGTGCAGAGAATCCAATGGAAGCAGTAACCATACTGGTGGCAGATGAATAGGAGAGGACAACATTGCAGCCATCCTGCGATTGCAATTCTGGCTTTGGTAAATATCAGAAATGCAACTTTCCACAACCAACCAGGACTTCTAAGGCATGAGACAGTCAAAGTGGACATTAATAAGATTCTCTGACTTCTGGAAGGCTGTGCAGAGAAAGGATATGAATACACTAAGACAAAGCCCCAACTATGCACACATCTTTGGCTAAACATGAGGTATAGGAAACTAAGCTAAACAAACAAATAAACCAACAAACAAACCACACGCATACAATATGAACTGACACATTAGGACTATATGCTGCAGAAAGACAACTTATACAGAGTTAGTCTAAGGAGGTCACCAACCAACCAACCAACCAACCAACATGACCAAGCCACCCACCAAATTAGGAACAATCCATTTAGGGAAGAGGAAATCAGAAACCAGAGTTGCATGTAACATACTAACTGAAATGTTCAGTTTTCAGCAAAATGTTATAAGACGTGCAGAGAAGCAGAAAATTATGAGCCATATACAGAAAAACTAAACTAAACTAAACTAAAATAAAAGCAGACAAAGTTAGCTGTCTTTGAGGAAATCCAGATCTGGGATGGGGCAGAGAAAAACTTCAAAGTAGATGTAATAACATGTTCAAAGAACTAAAAGAAACCACATTTAAAGAATTAAAGCCAAGTATGGTGATGACACATTGAATGGGCCATGTCAATATGGAGATAAATTATATAAAAGAATCAGGCTGGGATTCTGGAGTTGAAAAGTATAATAAGTGAAATGAAAAATTCACTAGAGCCCCTCAGCAGCAGATCTGAAACTGCAACAGGAAGAGTCGACAAACAGGAAAGTGGACATGATCCCAGCTGAAGAATAGAAAAAAACAGCATGATAATAAATGAGGAAGGCTTAGGATTTTTGTGGGATGTTATGCAATGTATGTCTCAGAAACTGAAGCAAAGAGGAAATTACAACACAGTAGTGCCTTGGTTTAAGAATTTAATTCATTCCATGATTCTAGAAAAGATGGCCACCTTTGTGTCCATGCAGGAAAGATGCCATGGTTGGGTTTGTCACCCAATACAGAGTTCACAAACAGACAAATATTTTCCAAACTCTTCTGTTTGTGAACCAAATTGTTCACAGATTGTTAACAAACAAACAGAAGTGTTCATGAATGGAGTACTATGATGTTTAAAGACACAGTGGCTATACATTCCTAAAAAAGTTGATTTAAAAGATTAATTTAAACATGTAAGAATCTCAACAAACAAGCAGTATAAAAAAGCAGGAGATTCACCTCTGGACACACCAAACTATTGAAAGCAAAAAGGAAGATTTAAACACATCCAAGACATATTTCATAATGATAACTGGCCTGATTCACCAGGAAGATATGAATATGAGTAATGAAGTCAGGCAGAGCTAAGAACAGTGTCCTAAAATGTATAAAGGAAAAGTGACAGTGAAGGGAGAAATAGAAAAGACCAACAATGATAGTTGGAGGCTTTAATACTCTGGTCCCAGTCATTGCTAGAGTAGACAGAAACCCAGCAAAGCTGTACAAAGATGTGAACAATATCACTATCCAATTTGACCTAACTGACATGTAGAGAACGTTCTACGCCATGGCAGCAGGACACTCATTCTTCAAGATGGCTTATGCACTAAGCCATAAAGCAAAGTGCTAACAGTTGAAGTAACACAAAGTATATCTCTGAACACAATGAAGAGTAAAAATGAACAATAGAAATAAAAGACCTTAAATATTTAGAAATTAAACAATTCATGTCTCCATAACCCACTGGTCAAATAAAACTGACAAAGAAAATTAGAAAATATTTTTCGCTGAATGAAAAGGAAAACACATTGTTGACATTTGGGTGATGCTGCCAAAGTGCTTACTTGGAAAGAAAAAAAATTTAAGTGGCAAATTGGATCAGGGGTGGGTGAAAGAGATAGAGATATTAGCAGTCAAAAGCTGATTCTTGGAAGAGAATATTCGACAAGTCTGTGGCAAAAACAAGCCTGAGCAAACAAGAAAAAGAAGGACAATGTTATAAACATAAAAAAATATAGGACTACCTTAGATAACCTCATGGTATGAAGCTGAAATTTTAATCGGCAATCTCTTATTAAAGTATGTCACTGGAATTGACTCTGAGTTATCAGTAGACCTACAACCCCTGGACAAACAGAAAGGAGGCGTCTCTTTGCCCTGGTGGCCCTTATTCCTTGCCCTCTTCCTCTCCTTGTCACTGTCTCACTTTGCACAAGTGTTTTGAATATGCAGAATCAATGCTGGAACACTTTCCACTTGGGTGGTAACACCTGGGTGAGCAAAGGACCTGCGTGTCCAATGGGAAGTTGTTTGTGTAAAGCTGTCTAGAGGTCAGGCACAGGGGGGTCATTGCTCTTTGGTGATCAGTGTCCTTGCAGGGCGTTGTATGTGGAAGTTGTGGCCTTAGTTGAGTTTTCCTGTGAGGTAGGCAGGGCTCCAGTTAATTTCTGACTCCTGGGATGCAGCAGAGGGGAGCAGTGGGGACAAGATCCCAGATGTGTCCCCCGTGGTGTGTGCGTGAAGGCTGTGAGTCCTCCCAAGGACACCAGCAGGTTAGAGACAGAGTCAGGGACTCTGTAGCTCCACCCCACGGCTACAGCTCAGAGAGGAGGGACACAGTCTGTGCCTGGCCACACACCAGGCCTCAGGCTTGTCCTTCCTTCTCAGTTGTTTTCTGGAGTCAGGCGACTGGGGGAAGCTCTGGTTGGGGTGAGATGATGTGAGGCTAGTGGCCTGGAGACTCTGTTCAGTGCAGGGGGAAAGGACCCCCAAGGGTGGTGCGGATCTGGGGACATAAACTGATTGGGACACCAGCCACAAAAGGGGTTGTGGGGACAGGTGGTAAGGAACACTCCATCATTAGGAAACAGCTTGGTGCTACAGAAAGATGGCTCGCTGAGAATGTATCACAGGGATGTTCTAATCAGTCGTTTTTCAGGTTAGGCCAGACCAATTTTCCTTTGACTTCTTTTTGCATTTTGTTTTTATCTTAGATAAAGGGTGTGCCCGTCCTTTCTGCTATGAACAATGGCCTAGTTGTTAGGAGCCTCGCCTGTGTGTGTGTGTGTGTTTTGCGTGTATGTGTGTGTGTGCTTTATGCCATGAGTCCTGTGTTTTGGAAGTCTTTGGGGACAGGTGATATTTATGAATGATGTCCCAAGGGTGTAATCAGCGTGTCATTCTCAGAACCAGTTTTACCCACTATGGGTGCCAGCTGCGCCCAGTTCCCAACTGAACATACCTGGGACATTTTTCTGTTGGGGTCAGAAGGGCATATTTTAGGTGCCTGCCTATTTTTTCAGGGGTTTAATGTTGCATAATGGGATCCACAGGCCCTGTTAAATATTTCGACAAGTTGAGGACTCATTGCATAGTTGAGAAAGGAACTCTGATTCAGGATTTCAAGATTTGATGAATTTTATCATAGTAGCAGTAATAAAGAATCCTATTTATTGTCTGTCATCTTTAAGTTGATGTTAGAATTCCCTGCTGCATCATCTCTGTGGCCACAGGACATTAGTTAGGTGGATGGGGTGAAGGTGAGGAATTATCAATCGGCTCACAGATTCTGCCTCTTACTCTCCTAACAGTGGCACTGCTGTTGGCGCTACTTAGGCACACATGGGCTGTATGATATGCCACAGGGCAAGGCTTGTGAGGTTCCATGATAGAGCCGCCCCTGGCAGCTGGAGGTCCTGCTGCCCTGAGACTGAACGAGGTGCTGAGGGCATCCTGGCCTGACCTCTCCCCAGGGTCTGCCCTCCTATATCACGTTGGGCTTCCCACTCCTATGACCCACGGGGCTTCTCCTCTTTCCCATTTCCTCCCAGGGATGAAGGTCAATACACTGCGCCTCACCATCTCCTCTGCATGTTTTCTAGGGTCTTTCTGACCACAGAGCAGTTTATCCTGGGACCTTGGCCCGTTTGCTTTGTCTACCCATTTTGCTGAAGAGAGCACCTCTCCAGCCAAGGGAGCCAGCTGGCCATCCCTCCCTTCTTATTCATCTTGACGTTGCTGCCTAATGCCAGAGGAGGCTCATGTCAGAGCCCCCTTCTCCCTGCACATCTGGCTGTGATGGTTTCCTGGCCTGGCTCCTCGGTCCGGAGTTTCTGAGGACCACTCGCTGAGTAACTAACATTGTGCAACTTTGCAGATAAGGAAGGTATTGTATGTTGTGCATGAGACAACCTCCCTTCTCCTCCCCACTGTGAGGCTCCATCTCCGAGGCCTTGCTTGAGCTGGACCTCATGGAGGGAGGCAGCATTGAGCCTGGGCCACAGTACACCTGCACTGCGGAGTTCTAAGATGGGACAGGCTTCCTGGAATGGGCACTGAGTGGTAGTCAAGAGCTCATGGCTCATTCTCCCCTGGCACCAACAGTCTGTGAGATTTTAGTTGGCTGCCCTTCCTGGAGTTAACTGACTGACTAACAGAAAGCATAACGAACAAATAAACAAACAAAAAACAAACTATGCCAGCCCCGGATACTCTGGTAGTGACTATTTCATAAGGTCCTTAAAGGTACAGTCTCTAAAGCCAGGCTGCCTGGGTCTGTCCCAGCTCTGTTTCTTCCTAGCTATGCAACTCTGGGCAAGTTAATTAACCTCTCAAAGTCTTAGCTTCCTAATCTGAAAAGCGGGGATAATGCTGATCTCTTTCTTGCTGGCTTGTTGTGAGAAAGAAATGAATTTGCCCATGTGAAGGACATCAAACAGCTCCTGGCGTGGGGTGAATTTCACATACACCTGGCTCGCTTCTAGTTTTTCCCTTTCCTGTGTAAGTGGTCATTCTTTTCTAAAGCCTCGTGTGTGTCCTTCTGGAATTCCCTAACGTATATATGCGCAAGTGTGAGCATCAGCTCTTCTTTGTCTCATTTTTAAAGTCCTAGAGTTGGTCTGTCATACACATTCACTTTCCTTTTTTTAACTTGATAGTGAGATACTGTGCATCGGGACAAAGGAACTCCCTCCTGTTGTCCCAGCTGCACCTATAAGGAAGAACGTTTAACAGTTGGATCTTGTTTCGGTGTTCAGCTGTCCCTGCGGCACCCCGTGCCTGGCCTAGCCAACTGCTTCTCAGGATGATGGAATAGAGACTTGGGTGTCAGTGCTGTGGGTGGGTGGTGTTCCCCAGGCCAGCTTTCCCAATCCTATGTTAAGTTTCAAAGAATCAAAGAACACTTAAACCCACTAGGAGTGGTGCTGCCTTTCTGTTTATCTGAAGTAGTCTGACCCGAGGTCCAGAGACCTGCAGGGCTGGGCAGGGTCACCTCGGGCAGAAGGGCTCTGAGTCAAGGGTCTAGTTGGACCCCTTGCCAGTTGTTGTGACCTGGAAGGAAAAGGACTTCTCTACAGAGCCTCTGAGCTGCCTGTTCCTATTTCCTAACTGCAGGTGAACGTGGTGATCCCTGCATGGTAGGCTCCTCAGCACCTACTCTTCTCTGAGGTCTCCTTTGAGAGGAGGCCAGTGACTCATTCAGCTTCCCTTGCCAGCAGGTCAAAGACCAGAGGGCAAAGGTTCCAGGCAGGTGGTGGTGGTAGGGACCATAGGAGACAGCAGGGAGGTCTGAATGTTCCTTCTGGACATGGATCCTCTTGAGTCCTTTTACGTCAGGCAGACCTGTAAAATGCAGGCCCTGTTGAGAGAAATAGCAGGAAGCTTTCCCAGGGACTGACTCCTCAAGAAAACACAGAGCCCCTTGCTGGGCACAGCAGTAGGGGGCCAGGGGGGTGGGTGCACAAGAGAGGCACAGGAGTAGGAGCCAGAGAGAGGTAGGGAGGTTAGGGCTGGGCTGGTTTGAGCCACAGGACCAGGGACTGCATGGACTCAACTTTGCTTATGTATTCACCTAGAACTCTGCTGGCTACTCATGACTGTTGCACATCTAATGGGAAGGTGGAGGGGGGCATATATCTCCCCCCTGCCATCTGCATAAATGTTCATGAGCCACCCAAATAGACAGTAGGAGAGGCCCAACAGTGTGCGATGCAGACCCAGCTTCAGCTTAAGTCACCAGAACACCTGGCCTTTGTTTAACCCATGAATGTCCCCTTGATCCCCTGTTCTATAGAAACCCGGGGTGTCTATCCATCAGTGCTTTACAGACAAAGCCACCATCAGTCTTGATGACATGCTCTTTATTTCAGGATCCCCAGGCACAAGGCCATGCTTGAAACTTATTTTTTCTTAAAGCATAATTAGAAATAATCTGCGCATTTTTTTCATGTGTGCAACTTGGTAAGTTTTAACATATGTATACACCTACGAAACCATTACTGCAGTCAAGCTAATGAATCCAACTAAAGATTTCCATGTAGCTCCTTCTAATTTCCCCTCTTGACCCTCCTCTGACCTCCAACCAACCACTGATCTGCTTTCTGTCACTATAGATTAGTTTGCATTTTCTAGGATTTTACATAAATGGAATGAAGCCATGTGTACTCTTTTTAGGGGGGAGGGGGTCTGGCTTCTTTCACTGAGTGTAATTGTTCAAAGGTTCGACCTATGAATATAGCTCACCCCCTTTTATTGCTGAGTAATAATCCATTGTATAGATATTAACTGTTCATCTGTTGAAGAATATTTAGGTTGCTTTCAGTTTTTGGCCATTATGAACACAGATGCAATGATCATCCATGTATAGACCTTTGCATGGCCATACATTTTATAAAATTTATATTTTAATTGATACATAAAATTGTACATATTTATTGGGTGCTAAGTGATTATTTTTTGTGATACTGGGGACTGAACCCAAGGCCTTCACTCTAAGCTACATCTCCAGTTCCTTTTTGAAAAAAGTTTTTGAGACAGGATCTCACTAACTTGCTAAATTGTACAGCCTGGGCTCTAACTTACTATCCTCCTGCCTCAGCCTGCCAGAGGGCTGGGATTGCAGACAGGTGTCACCACATCCTGCCTTGCTGATGCTTTGATGCAGGTGTACTTTGTGTAATATTCAAATCAGGGCCAATACATTTATGTCCTCAAACATTTATTATTTTTTTTAATGGTGAAAACATTCAAAATCCTCTCTGCTACCTTTTCAAAAACATGCAATACATTATTGTTGGTTATGACCACCCTGCTGAGTGATAGAACACCAGAATTTCTTTTTCCCACCTAACTATAACTTTTGCCCAGTTGACCAACCTTTCCCCAATCTCTCCAGCCTCTGGTAGCTACCGCCATGTTCTAAACTTCTATGAACTCCACGTTGTGAAATTTCTCATGACTGAGATTATGAGTCCATATGTATGCAGTTTTCTTGGGTAAATGTGTATGAGTGGATGGGATT
Organism: Dinomys branickii; assembly: GCA_004027595.1. Classification (NCBI taxonomy): domain Eukaryota; kingdom Metazoa; phylum Chordata; class Mammalia; order Rodentia; family Dinomyidae; genus Dinomys; species Dinomys branickii. The sequence continues at coordinate 322,416 of PVLD010000211.1, forward strand.
ATATGGCCAGTGTCTAGTTGGCTTTTTAGGAAATTGCTAAACAGTTTTTCAAAGTGGTGGTTGTAATTCTACTTTCCTGCCAGGGAACTCTCAGATGCCCCATATCTCCATCATCACTTCTGGTCTGTCCTTTTAATTGTAGACATCCTAATAGGTATCTAGTATTAGTGAGATCTCATCGTGGTTTTACTTTGCATTTTTCCAATAATGAAGGGCAGGTTTTGTCTGTATATCCTCACTGATGTGGTGTCCGTATCCTCTGCCCATTGTTATGGTGGGTCTTTTACTTTGTTTCTTTTGAGTTTGGAAATTCTTATATATCTTAGGTGCAAATCTTTAATAAGATATATGATTTACAAGTCTGTAGCTTGTCTTGTCCATTGTCTTTTTAAAATTTTAGCTTATTCATACATGCGTGTAGTATATAATGTTTCCATTCCTTGTGTGGAGTTGGAACATGCACGTAACTCATCTACATTCCTTTTCCATTCCCCATCCTTCCACCTCTTTTCCCTTTGGTGTCTTTTCACCATTTTGATAAAGTCCAAATCATATGTAATTGGACTTAATTTTGATGAAGCCCAGTTTATACTTTGTTTTCTTATATGGACGTGCTTTGGAGATAAGCACTAAAAAAACTCTTTGCGTAACCAAAGTCACAAATGTCTTCTCCCATTATAATTTGAGGTTTTAGGTCTATGAGCCATTTTGGGGTTAATTTTTAATGTGTTTTAAAGTTTGGGTGGAGGTTGTTTTTTGAATCTCCTCTCTCTTGCTTTAACACTTCCCTTTCTTTAAATCTTTAGTCAGTGGAAGAGTCCACAGCTCTGGACAATGCTTCTTTTCCTACCCCAACTTCTCCTGTTGTTGAACGTCAAGATTGGAGGGGCCAGGGGAGAAGCAGAACACGCCAAAGATGAGGATATTAAAACAAAGCCAAATCCAGGTAAAACAAAAGCTATGAATCAGGTTGGATTTACCCAGCAAGGAGAAGAGTAGTCTGTGAGAAGCTCTCACAAGAGCCAGGGACTTTGCACATCAGTTGTTAAACACAGCATTCATGAGAATTAAGTTACACAAGCTTTCCACTGAATAAATTATATTGAAAGCATAGGTAATAAATACAGAAAAGTCACCACTCCCTAATTCTGTTACCACATTTCATTCTTATCCATGCTCTTGAGGGTTATAACTATTCTATCTGAGTGATGGGGATACTGTACTCTGTGGTCCTCTATGGTAGTGGATTCCCGGATATCTCTTCCCAGCTTCTGTCAGAGGTTGAGACTGGTAGGAGTATTTACACCCCAGGAAATTGCAAGGGCTTTCTACCCTTGTAGGCCAGGCATTCAGCCTTTGCGGGTGCACGTCCCCCAGGAAAACTCCAGAAGGGGTGAACTCTGAGATGAAGGATGTTGGGAATATTATAAATGTTGAATAAATGCTACATATGATTGAGACGATTGGAATAATTCAGGTCCACAGGCTGCCCCCTTCCCACTCCTCCACTCCCAAGATGAAGGATGCTTTTCTGTGTGAACAGTCTGCATCATTTTGTAAGTGTTTTTTATTTCTACCCCTTTCCAAGATTTTTCATGCCCAAGAGCAAAGTTAGCTTAGAAGTTCTGATAACTCTGAGTGAGGCGTGGGTTTTGAAACTAATCTCTACCTCCTCCCCGTCTCATGGCCCTACAGGAGCTGGGGGAGAAGGAAGGCTTTGGAACTTATATGTGAGATATTGCTAGGGTTCTCCCTGCGACCTGGGGTGCATTCTCTCTCTCTCTCCTAGATGCCACTCCTAGTTTTAAACAAGCGAAAATTTAAAACAACACATAAGACTTTTCTAATGTCTTCAGAGGGCTGTTGAGACATAAGTAGCTAGTGTAAGAGTGGGAAGAGAGGCATTAAGCATGAAAGGGTTTCAGATGGAATAGATGAGTCTCCCTGGCTGCCCCATGTTTAGGGATGAATCAATTAAAAAGAGGTGAAACAGGAAGGCAGCAGACAGGGCTCAGTAAACCCTGGAGCTTTGCTGTGGAGTTCCCCTTCCTTCCCCAGGAGAGCTCCCATCCATCCTCTCAGATGACATATGGGATGTCTATAATGAATATGGATTTGATGTGATTTCATCTCTCTGCCAAACTAACTCACAGAACTCATTGCACTTAAGACTATGTTAAATGAGGTTTTAAAAAGTGTATTAGAGGATCACTTTTGAAGTCTCTAAGCTAGATCAAGAGGTGCATTTTGGAGAACACATTGGGGACCACTCTTTCCTCCTGCCGATGGCTGGAGCCATATTTTGATGTTTTTGATTTATAAGGGTGAGAGACCATGGGGATCTGTCTTGAGAGGGCTTTGACTTTTAAGGGATTCAACTAGTTGAAACCTTATGTGCATTTGGAAAGAAAGCTCTTTTATAGTAAAGAGTCTAAAAGCTTGAAGGTAGATGGGACTCTCAGAGGTCAGTATTCTAAACCTAATTCAGATGCGTGCGTCCCATCTCTCATGCCTCTGCCTGGTGACCACCTCTGCCTACCAGTTTCTCTCATCAGCCCAGTCCATTTCGAGTGGAGTCTCCAGAAAATTCTGCTCACATTGACTCTGCATCCCACATCTCATGTTCCTAGGTCTGGAAGACAGGGACAGGGGCCCACAAGGCCAGAAGGTAGTGATATTTGTATAAGGGAGGGAGATCATTTCTATAGTAACTCAACTCAACATGACTGGCATTTCCTAAGCACCTCTTTATGGAAGGCCCTGCTGGAGGCACTGCAGGGGAGAGAAGAACAAAATGGAGAATCCACCCTCCAGGGATTTGCAAGCCACAGTTTAATGTGTGCGTAGAGCAGACTCTAATCCAAGACAGATGAACTGATGAAGGAAGTGGAACCAACCCTTCCCACGTTCCTCTGTGGGTGCAGGCCTGGCTTTCCGTGCCATGGGTCTCCTGTGATCTATGTGGAATTGTGTATTATACTCCTTGAACCTCATTGACTTCTTTTAAAAGTTAACATCAGGCTTTGTGTCCTCTGAGATCCCTCAGCCCGCATGTCCCCAGATCTATCTCGCTTTTCCTGGTTGGTGGCCGGGGCTTCTTCCGCTTGGCTTGGGCTGGACAGTGACATGGATGTTCCAAAGGCTTTTACATTGTTGTTCTTTCTTCCCCTCCCTGTAGGATGAATTGTTGACTTAAAACCAGTTTGAACAAGGCACTCAGGAATCAGCCGTGGGGAACCATCTCAAATTGGCAGAGGATAACCCTCTGACCCCAGAGGTCTTTTCCAGCCCTAATTTTTATGATTCACTAATTTGCTGTACCACACTCAACTCTGTCCGGGAATTCAGAGTTCAAAAAAGATGCCATGTAAATTTCTAGAAGTAATGAGAAGGCTGCAGGCCTGGTAGGGCCAGGAGTGTGGTTTTTAGTGAAATGAAATACAGGAAGATATTTAAAGGAGCCAGAGAAAGTTTTCCCCCTTTTCCTCCCTCTGTGAGCCTCCTATTTTAAATGATAAATTTCAGGTTTTCTCTTCAGTGGTGTCACGAGGTTTTTGCTATGTGATGACTCCAGTAGAGCTGCTCTTCTGTTATACAATCTCCACCAACACTAGTGGCTGTGGACATGGTTATTTAGCCGTAAGTTCTGCCACAACTTACAAAAAAATCCCTTTTGAAGTGGTGAGAGATGCTGTATATCTTATCTCAAGGGGATGACTGAGAGCCGTAAATAGATAACTTAGTTTTTGATGGGTCTCTTCTAGTGCTTTGTATATTGCCCCAGTTTTGGAGAGTCGTGCCCCTGGGTGGCATCTTTGAAGTTTACATCAACATTTTGTAATGAAGATAGCATACACTCAAGGTAACTGTTCCCAAATGCAGCATTGCTATTGGATCAGAAACCAGGAGCCTTTGGTACCTGGGGTACCAGAACTCCATGAGAGTTGGTGCAGAAGGGGGAGGACAGGGAGGGATGGATGAACAAGCCTGGGGAGAACCCCTGTATGGAAGCATAAAGACTGGTGGGTCCAGGTCCCAGAGCCAGCTACCAGAGCACATCACCCATGCTTTAATTATCAGGGAACATACCACCAAAGGGCACCATGCTGGTGATTCTCCCTTAGTATTTCTATTTCTTTGGCTAAGCACCAGAGGAAAAAGTCATAATGCTTTATTAAAAAGTATACCTTGGCATGTTGGACTTGTGGCTCAGTGTATGCATTCTGCAGAAGCACCCAGGGCTACAGCAGGAACAGCAGATTCGTGTCCTTCATTTCATGTGCTCCCAGGGTAGATGCTTAGAGGAAACCATCAGGCCATGCCAATCCCATTATTATTCTTTGTTTTTATTCACTATATTTATCTCTCATTTTTTTCCCTCCAAGTGTCTTGGTTACTTTTCTCTCCTTGCTGAGATAAAATACTCAAAACTCAAAATTAAGGAAGGAAAGGTTTATTTAGCTTACAATTTGTGGAGATTTCAGTCCATAATCAGCTGGCTCCAAGGCAGAGTGGCAGGGCACAGGGGCAACACTTCAAGGTAGCACAAGACAAAAAAAGTAGCAAGAGCAAAAGGGGAGAGAACAAGCCTCTCTTTTCCTCCCTTGTGTTATAAACAGGCTACCCCCACCCAAGGGGGGTGTAGCACTCACATAATCTCCATGTCCTCCTCATGCACAGGCTCATGATAAATACAAAGTAAGGACTTTGGCTCCCTGCTAAGTCGCTTAGTTAACCTTCTAAACTTCTCAAATTGACACAAAGAACAACATCCTAGAGTAGGAAGGACATATCCTCTTCACCTTAGGATGTAAAACTGCTGAGTCACTTAGCCAAGCCCCTAGACTCCTCAAGTTGACACAACATATCAACCATTACACCAAGTATGGAAAATTGCATTTGCAAGACAAATGAATATCTGACATAGAAGTACTGGGTCCAGACTTTGTGTTTGGCCTCCTTTACTTTTCTCAAGGACCTCCTGAAGTGGGTGGCATTGCCTCCATGATGCTCATGGGAAAACTGAGACAGGTTGTGTGACCAGCCTGAGTTTTCTCTGGTGGAACTTGAGCAGAGGCTTCCAAACCCGTGGTCATTTATCCATGCCTGATAAGATGGGTGTTTCTTTGAGAAGGGGATGAGAACATAGAAGCCACACAAAGAAGAAAGAGATGGGAGGAGGCATGTGGGTAGCTGGCAAAAATTATCTGCTATGTACCATTTATTTTTCCCCACTCTTTGGGTTCTAAACTTAGTTTCCTGTAGCTGCTATAATAGAGTACCATGAAGAGCAGGTTGAATAGTAGAAATTCGTTGCCTCTAGAAGTCAGTCTGAAATCAGTCCCATGGTACTGGAATCAAGGTATTGGCAGCCTGAGGCACTCTACACAGGATCTAGGGGAGGATATGTTCCTTGCCTCTTCTTGGTCCTGGTGGTTTCCAGCCTTCCTTGGCTTTAACCACAGTACTCCAATCTCTGCTTCAGTGGTCACATTACCTTCTCTTTTGTGTGTGTCAAAGCTCCCTCTGTGTCTCCCTTATAAGGAAATTTGGGATTGCATTTGCCGCTTATGGAGATCAATCATGGTAATCTCCCTGCATTAGTCAGCTTTTGGTTACTGTAACAAAATACCTGAAGTAATCAATTTTATAAAGAGAAAAGGTTTATTTTAGTTAACAGTTTTGGAAGTTTCAGCCCATGACTAATAGGCCTTATTGCTTTGGGCCTGTGGCAAGGCAGCACATAATAACTGTAAGTATGCAGTGAAGCAAACTGTTTATCTTACAGTGGCCAGGAGGGATAGAGGAACAGAGAGATGGACAGAGAAAAGGATGTAGATCTTTGGGGAACATTCCAGATTCAAGCTATACTCCTCTCTCCATCTTAGGAATCCTTGTTCCCTGCAGAATTCATTTGTGTCATTTAAGCACCACCCAGGCTCTAAGAGCGGAGGCATAGGTGTCTTCTGGGGGATGTTTAGGCTGCCATGCAGACTGACTGTGAACGCTGTGGAATGGCCAGGTTAACAGGTTAACCATGAATAGGTACTATTATTGCATTTTTCTCCCGGACCCACAGCCTTAATCACCGGCTATCCCCGCCCTTCTGAGGGTTACTGGAGTAAGGAGAGAGGGATTCTCTTACAGCCTAAGTAACTTTACAACCAATGTGGTGTAACAGTTGTTAGTGTGTCTGTGCCATGCCGGCAACCCTTTTGGCATGACATGAAGTTTAGTTTTCCCTTTCCTCATGAGATGGCCTCTTGGTTTGGTTGCTTCCATGTGGCTGCCTTGGCCCATGTTTACTCAGAAGCCCATAGCCTAGCTGGTGCCCTTGTCCTTGGAGAGCACTGGGGCTCCTATCATAATGAGAGAGAAATCTGGGTGAGGTGCCAGGGGTGAGTGATGGGTTCAGAAAACCCTCTTTGATATGACGAGAGAGAGAGAGTAGAGAGTGCAGAGGCTCTTGGAAGCTGAAGCTGCAGAATAGTAAGTGAAGCACTGTATGCTCTCCAATCCCTGGAGGGAGGACTTCAATTCAGAGTGGGTGGGGATGTACAAACAGGGGAGACTGGCTGGTGAGAATTTGTAGGAACAGCATAAGACCAGTTAAAGAGAGGGTGAGCTGCTGGGAGAGAGAAGGAGCTAGGAAGGAAAAACAGGGGGTGAGGTTGCACAGGGCCTAGATGACGCAGCACATCAAAACCATTGAGGATTCTGTAGCAGATGCACTGTGTTCTTCAGAAAAGGACCCTCTAGAATCATTCAAATAAACCTTTTTGGTAGGTCTCTTCTTTCTACACAAACTTCTTCCTGTAGTACATAGAGTGACTCTAGCTGCAAGCGTTATCACTGGTGATAAAAATCTCAACTTGTAACTTAAGATGAAAACCCAGCCAACTCAACCTATCCTCATGTGTTCTGCATGAGACTGTTTCCCGGGCTTTGGCTGACCTTATTCTACAGAATTGTTTGATGTTTGTAGAACTGTGGTCTATTTGTTCATTTTTAAAATAACCCATGGGTTAAAAACCATCCAAATTTAGAATGTGTCACAGAGAACACGTCATGCATGTGGTAAGTCTCATGCTACATATGACATGCTCGCCTTGACATTTAGAAGGGGCACCCTTGGCACTGGTAAGTTGGTGGCTCTGAAGTTGCAGGCATTTCCTTCATGAAGCTTACTTGGTAGAGCTGAAATCCCCATTCACAGCCCTTGTCCTCTCCTTTAAAGAATATATCCTAGTTTAACATGGAAGTGCACCCCTGTAATCCCTGCACTCTGGGAGGCTGAGGCAGAAGGATGGAATGTTTGAGTCTAGCCTGAGCAAGTTAGCAAGACCTTGTCTCAAAATAAAAAATAAAAAAGGGCTGAGATATAGCTCAGTGTGAAGGCCCTGGGTCCAGTCCTCAGTATCAATCAAATCAATCCATCATTAAATCAATCATTCTGCCCTTAGATTCCTCCTGGAGTTCAGGTTATGTGTGTCTTCCTCCCCATAGTGAAAATACCCTACATAAGTGACTCTTTAGTGGGGATAATTTAACATGCATGCTTCGGTCAGAACTTGATTTATTGTTTGTCCCTAAAATAACCCATTGCTCTGGGGACTGATACCAACTTCCTTCTCTAGAGTAGTAAATCGAAGCAAAATAACTTTCCTATGAGGAGAGGTAAAGTCAGGATTCAAATCCAGAGCTTCCTCTGTTGATGTGGTTAGCGTCGCAGGGCCAGCGTGCGCGTTTATGGGGTTGGTAGGGACTCATGACCATACATTTTCCTCCTGGACCACAGCCACGTTGCTCTGGTTATGTAAATCCCCGCAGTAGTCACCCTGCTTCCCGGGGCATCCAGGCAACTGCTTGTTTTAGGGAAATCCTGTTAGTTTGAACTCTGTTCAAGAATGTGCCCTACAGGAGGAGCCATTCTCTTCCAGGACCACCGACCGTCTGTGCCAGGCCTTTCTGCATTTTTTCCTGACCTGTCTTATATTTAGACTCATTTCTTCCACGTCTCTCCTTTCCTTTATTCTTTCTCCGCTTTCCTCTCACAAATAAAACCTCACATCAGGAAGGAATCTGGCAAATGCAGAAGTATCTGTGGTCATGGCATCTTCCCTCAGTCTGTAGGTGACTGGGACAGTCTGCCTGTCACCCACTCACATAGCACCCCCTACAGCAGGTCTTGGGCTGTGCACTTTAAAAATTCAGTAAGTCACTCTCCTAGGGACTGCGAGGGAGGAATGAGATGTGCCTGCTTGGATCACAGCATGAGCCCTAATTTCCAGACCACGGCTGAGCCCTAATTTCAGACCCATGTTCTGTCACCTACATCACCCCGGCTTTTCAGTTTGCCTTACCCCCAAATCAAGAAGCCAAATGATAGCTCCTGAAGATGAGCCTCCAAGTGGCCTGGATGCTGAGGCCGAGGGTGGAGGCATGGAGAACAAACTGAGGGTACTTTTTACAGTCCCATCCTGTGGGAGTTGTCAGGGTTACCATGGAAACACACTGAGCGCTTTGATAACCATCTCGTGTTAGTGATGTAGCACAGATAAACAAGTTTTGATGAGTGGGGAAAATGAGGCAGAATTGTGGAAAGCTAAGTCTTTCCTCTGTACCAAGAGGCTCTGGTGTCTTGGACAGAGCTCCTGGAGAAGGGAGATCCTGAAATGAAAGGGGGGGTGACGGCGACAATCCCACTCCATGCACCCTCATCACTATAAGCTGCCTTCACTGGCTGGGCCATCCTGGGGACCCTCAGCAGTTGTCCATCCCCAGGGCTGCAGGTGGGAGCACTGCAGGCCAAGTCCCTGCCCCCTAGACCCTCTCTGCCCCCCACCCCCAAGACCTCAGGGCTTTAAACTCTCCAGGCAAATCCACTTTGCTCCTAGGCTGAAGCCTATTGGGCACATTCTTGAACAGAGTTCAAACTAACAGGATTTCCCTAAAACAAGCAGCTCCCTGGATGCCCCGGGAAGCAGGGTGACTACTGGGGGGATTAACATAGCCAGAGCAGTGTGGCTCTGATCCAGGAAGAAAATGTATGTGCTTAAAAAAAAGAGCTGGCTCAGAGTCTTGGGAACCCCATAATCAGAAGCATACTCATTCTGACGGTTTCAAAAGACCCAACACCCACCTCAGTGTGACCTGGCACTGGTTCAGAGAAATCCGCCCCCTCCTTTGTCTTGTGGATGGAACGCTAGGGCCATAGATGACTTCCTGCCCAGAAGGCAGAGAAAGGGCAGGCCTTTGCCACCCAACCCCAGAAGGATAGGGGATGTCTGAGGCCATCCTTTGGCTCATCTTGGAGGGCCTCGATGTGAGCGCATGGCGGGAGGCACTCTGTGTTAATTGCATGAGGCGCCCAAGTCACTGCAAATCTGAGATCTCATCTTCAGCCAGAGGTTTTTATTGGTTTGTGTTCCGCTCTGTTTTCTCCTCGGGGAGAGCTACTCATGGGGAGGGAGTGGGTGGCTTCATTCAGGACTGGACATGCAGACTACAGCGGGGATTGAGACAAGGGGTCTGTGGGCCAAGAGGGAGGAGTCTGTCCTCTCCAGGTCAGGGGAAAGCCTGTGCCCAGCCAGGGTCAGGTCAGACCTGTGCCAGCCATCAAGACAAGCAGGGTCAGAAGCCCGGGTGCTCAGGTACCTTGAGCTGATGGCGCTGCTGGTGGGACGGTCAGCCCAGGTCTAACAGGAGCTGAGTCACCTCTAGCTTCTTGATTATTTCTAGTAGGATGGGCACAGGTCTGGGCCCTAGAGCAGCTCGTTCTATCTTTAATGAGCCAGAGACTGAGGTCTGAGATCCGAGAACAGGGAGCAGCTCACAACCATTAACATTTCCTGTGGTCTTGAACTTGCCCTGCAGGGTGCTTTCTCTGTGGGTGCCTAGTTTGTGACTCATGTTGACAAAGGAAAATGAAGATATTGTCTGCTATGGAGTCTGTTACAATCCACATTTTTCTCTACTTGTAAGATTTTAAAACATCGGATCCACACTGTACCACCTTGACTGGGGAAAAGGACCTGGGAAATAAACACTTCGGACATTTCCTTAGAAGTCTTGGTTTTCCAAAACAGGCTGAGTCTTGGGACGCAGCTGGTCTTGTAGGTCTGGGCACAGAAGCTAGTCCAACTCTTGGTGGACACGGTCCTGACGTCTGCCTGGCGATGGGACAGTGGCCTGATTCCTTGTCAGGCTTATCATTGGCTCAAGGCTCCAGCAAGGACCAGCCTGAGCATGGCCCTGCCCTTACAGCAAAGTGTCTATGCAGGGGCTTGGTAGAGAATGCTTAAGTGCCCACTCCAAAGAATCACCTGTGCACCTATGCAGTTATTCACTCAGCAAACACATAATGAACAGCATCTATTGAAGGAAGGAAGGGAGAGAGGGGTGATTGGAAGGGACCTTGGAGAATAGCATGGTCAGAATCTCCCATGGTGGAGGAGGAGGAAGGAAGAGCTTGACTCTTTGGTAGATTGGATTAATCCATGGTCAGAGCACACAGGGCAGTGATGTGAATTATCAGGATGTCCAACCCTGGAGCAATGGGGACTGGGACAAGGCCCAGTGTGTCCTGCCTGGAGCTCATGCGGCTGGCTGAGCTAAGCATCCTAGCCAAATGGCCCTAGTTATGGGCACGCCTGTGAGAATGAACTTGAAGCACCCTGGTCTTTTGTTTGTGAAGTCTTTCATTTATGAGCACTTCCACCCAATTTACTCAGAGTCTAGTCTGTGATGATTTTATCTAGCTCTGGGTGGTATAGGCAAGAGAGAGTAGAATAGATTCAGTCCAGTGTAGCTTAAGAGCTGAGCCCAGAATGGACCTGGAAGTGACCACACTGGACTCCTGGACTGTAGTTCCAGGCAGTTGGTAGTATTCTCATCTGTCTCTTACAGGTACATGAAATGCGGAATTGGAGCAAGACAGTGCGCAAAGGGAGAGCAGATGCGCACTGCAATGGCTTCAGGAATTCCTCTTGTGCCTCTCTGCTCTCTCTGAGTTAATACAGACCAGGAGCCAGTTTCCCCGTCCCAGTTCTCTAAGCTCACACCTCCACACATAGGCTGGGTGCGGGGAGACTACCCGCTTTCTCTCTTCTGCAGTACTTTTTGTATCGTTATCTACAAGTAATTACAAAAAAATGATGCTAATCCAAGTAGCTTAGACATCTTGGAAGGAAGTCACTTTTGGCAAATTCTAATCCCTGGGGTGGGACGCATCATACCAGCCAGGGTGTCTCCAGAGAAAACAAAGCCCACGCGGAGTGATTTAAAAGAGGAAATTTAATATGGGAAATTAGTTACAAAGGTTTCTAGATGAGTTGCAAGAGCAAGCGAAGAAGGCAAATCGGCCCCAAGATTTGCAATCCCTGGAGCCACTGTGTCCCCGGGGCTGGAGGAACAGAGGTGTAGGGGGCTCCCAACCAGAAGCTGGTCCTAGGCCGAGCCCAGATGGCCTGTCCTGCATGGGGCAGAGGGGTCTCAGGCACAGAAGGGTTGTGACAACCTGGCTCATTTTCGCTGCCCATTCGCCAGGTTCTTGCCTGTGTTTCTCACTGGTTAAAGTGGGCATGAGGCAGTGCGGAGCTTTGGCAACTCCTGGGTCACGCCCTTCCTATAAAGTGCAGGAGATGGCAGAGTCTTGGATCCAAGGCACATATCTGCTCACCCTCCTCACTCCACTCTTGCCCGTCCTCCTCTACAGCATGGGTTTATCAGTGGCAGCTTGGGAGGGTGCTTTCTCCCATATCTGACTGTTCTGGGAAATATTTAGAGTGCTTAGGGAAGCCACTAAAAGCTCCCAGCTGGCCTCACACTTGAGACAGATATCTGTACCCCGCAGAGCTCCTGCCAGGTGGCTTCTTCCACTATATCTCTACGCCTGCAGGAACCTTTGCTTTCTGCTTTGCCTATCTGGGGTGGAGGAAGAAGAAAGGACCAGATTGAGACCCGCAGGTGCTCTGGGTCCTGGCTCACACGGATCGAGACCACGCAGGTTGGCAGGAGCAATGGGGATGCCGACAGGCTCACCGGTTGTGGGGGCCGTTGAGGGTTCCAGGGGACTCATGGCCCTCATGGGGCCCTGTTTTGTTTAGATCCCTAAGCACCACCAACTCTGGATCAGCTGGGTCTGGCCAAGGAGATTGGGTCACCTGAAGAGCCTGGTGAGTGGGCTCTCTGTGTTAGCCTCCATACCACTGCAGGGGCTGGCTGAAGCCAGTGGAGGTTACTGGCTGGTGTGGTGGTGGCAGTGGGTCTGCAGGGACAGAAAAGGTTGGGTGCGCCGTGGGGAAGCTAGAGACAGGCAGGGATGTACCTGCATTGAGCTGATGCAGACACATGGGCTAAGCGTGTGTGTCACCCGCTGTCTCTGTCCATTCCAGCTGCTGGAACAACAGCTGTGGAGGTTGGGAAGTCTGAGATGGAGACCACAGGAGATATAGGGTTTGCAGAGGGCTGGTGGAGGGAGTGGCTAGCTGCTCCTGCATGTGAACAAGGGCACAATTCGCAACGATCCTCCTGCTGAGTGTTGGGATTACAGGCATGTGCCACCACGCCCAGCTCCTTCAGTTTCTCCTAGAGGTGCTAATCGTTCTGGCAGGTGGCTGGAGTCCTCCTGACTCACTAAAGTCTTTACTTCTTGTTAGGACTACATGCATTTATTTATTTATTTGCAGTACTAGGGATTGAAGGCCAGGGCCTTTGCACTAAGCTACATCCCCAGCCCTTTAAACTTTTTTTTTTTTTTTAATTTTGAGATAAGGTCTTGCTAAGTCACTGAAATTGCCTAGGCTGGCTCAAACTTGCGATCCTCCCGCCTCAGACCCCCGGAGTGCTGGGAGTACAGGTGTACATCACCACACTAAGCTCTCAATGCTCTTAGCAGTACACATTGGCAATTACGTTTCAACACATGAATCGGGGGGTAGATGGAATCAACTTGGATTGTGGCAGTTAGCACCTAGATGTGCAAATGGCTGCTAGAAGCAGTGTCCTTCACCAGGGAGCCAAACACCTGCGCAGCCCTGTCTAGGAGCGAGCCATGGAAGTATCTGGAGCACCCAGCCTACCTCCCTCTGCCTCCCAGATCCCACTCTGCTGTGGACAACCCCCGCCTGGAGTCAGCCAGGGCAGGAGATTCTAGGGATCCCACACAGCTTAGCCAAGTTGGTACCCAAAGCCAGCTCTGGATGCAAGAGGACTCTGGGGACAAATCAGTGGCAGAGAGAGAAGACTGAAGGTACAAAAAGGACCTTTGCTCTCTCTTGAGAGGGGCACTGTCCCCTCAGTTTCGTGATAGTTGCAGCAGTGAAGCTTGTGGGCTCCTGTCTAGGTGTCTCCTGCATTCAGGGAAGCCCGGGGCTCTGAAGTCCTTGGAGCCCCGAGGGTCTGGCTCCCTGGAGGCCGCCCAGGATTCTACTCTGAGGAGGCGCCTCCCCTAAGCCATACCGTCCCCTTCCCTAGGACACCTCGACCAGGGCTGCTGCGAGGACGCTCAGCACAGGGAGAGTGCTGCAAAGGTGCAGGCAGAAGCTTCAGCTCTGTTATAATTGCACGCAGATGCGGGAGCGCAGACTGGCAGGCGCTCTGCTGACTAATGGTAGAATGTGCCGGGGTTGGTGGTGACCTTTCCTCCACATTACATTTCTAAATATTTTGGTTGTTAACTGTAAACAAGCCCATTCTGAAACAAAACTCAGGCCCTCTATTGGCGCTTGTAAAATTGTCCTCGTTCTGTGGATCCTTTCTGGTCCCATCTTTGTCTCGGTCTGGTTAGAAGTGGGTGGGTGAGGTTTATTTAGTTGTCTGGTTTTCCCTGGAGAGGACGAGGACCCGGTGTCCCTCATCCTCCTGTTCACCATCACACTTGCTTCTGGGCAGGTGGGCAGGGTATCCAGTATGTTGATCAATGTTGTCACTGGAACAAATGCATTAGTCAAACATGTGGGTTCTTATTTTTTAATAATGGGTAATCTTTGGTCTTTTCTACTGCTAGCAGGCATGAAAGGACGTTGTGGGGAGTTTCAGAGCTGGGAACAGAAAAGAAATGATGAGATTTGGGGGTGACCCATGATAGAGAGTTGTGTTGGTCTGCCTGGGCTATCAGAACAAGATGCCACAAGCTGGATGGCTTACAACAGCAGACATTTATTGTCCCACAAGTCTCCAAGTCTAGGATCAAGTGTTGTCAGGGTTGATTTCTCCTAGGGCTTTTGTCTCTGGCCTGCAGATGACTGTCCTTTGACTGGACCTCATGTAGCCATTTCTTTTTGTGTGTGCATTGCTAGTGGACTGTTATTTAAGGACCCTAGTCATATTTAATTAGAGTCCCATCATGGTGACCCTTGGGACCTTGTTTAACTTTAATTTCCACCTCTTTAAAGGCCTGATCTCCACACAGCATCTCCTAGGTGGGGTTAGGGCTCCCACAAGTGGACTTTGGAAGGGACACAAATCAGTTCCTAATAAGAATTTTAAAGTTGTTTTGATGTATTAAATATGTACCCCCCCCAATCTGATGTGTTCTGAGAAGAACAAGATTTAAATTGTTTTCAAATATATATGATTTTTGTTGACTTGATTTTAATAAAGCTATGCACCAAGCCTGGATTGTGACAGCCTGAGTTTCTGTGTGTGATATAGAGACTCAGGTGACTGTCACCCAGTTCTCTAAGAATTAGAGTGGAATAAGGGAGTCGATAAGAAAACCAAAAAGAATGGAATTTAATTTCTCACATGTGATTTGCAAGGCCTCTTGGGAGTTAATTTACCCCTAAGTATGAAAACTACATCAGTGGAAAATTTAGTTCAAGTTTTGTTGTTGAAAACATGAGTGCTCAATCACACTTTTATTTTTATAGGTATATACAAGTATTTGTAGCCATAGGAAGCTCCATGCAAGTACCATGCAGGTTTTTCACTTTTCGATTTTTGATTTTTTTTTTTTTTTGCTATTCAGAAAAAGAATTATAGCCTCAACTCTCCTGCTAGTTTCATTTTTGATGATTACCAAAATGAAACTTGTCATTTAGCAACTGCCATTTGAAAGTATCAATAACTGTTTGAAAATAAGCAAACCACAATCTGGATGGGAAATAAAGCGTCTTCCTTAGGATGGTGGCTGGAGTCTCTGAAGCTCTGGGAGTGGCTGCAGAGGTGCAAAATAACCCCGCATCCAGACCGCGTGGCTGCCACGATGTCCCCGACTGCCAAGGCGTTGGGCCCTTGCTGTGCTGTGTGTACAATGCACGGAGGAGGGAGAGACACATTTCCAAAGCCTTGGTGGTCTTGTGTCCTCAGAATGGAAGGAGATGTGAATCTCTTCATTATTTATTTACTCAGGAGCAATTTCTGGCCAGTCCAATACACGCAGAAGCAAGGCCAATCTGCGGGCCACTCATGCAGTGGGATGGTAGTGAGGTGGCTGTCTAGTTTTACAAAATACTAGAGAAAATCTGGAAACCAGTCTACGTTTTCCTGGTACGGGCCTAGTTTTTTTTTAAAGTCATTATTTATAATCCATTCATATATGGAAGATGATGTTTCTTTATGGGTCATATGATTTAAATCTGGGCCTTTAAAACCGTGCATGATTTATTTGCACAAGGAAATCATGTTTTCTTTGGAGCTTTTCAATGGCGGCATAATTACAGTGTTGCGAATACCATGCTCTATTTAAGGGGCTGTCAGCATTTCCATAATAAACCTTTATTTTCAGGAGCCTTACACACTGCCAGTAAGACACAGACAGACAGACAGACAGACAGGCAGGCAGGCAGGCAGAGACACAGAGTGAGAGAAATCCATCTAAAATGTAAACTTGGTGGGTGTATTGGGGAACTTGATGTTGGATCCAAATCTGTATATGGATTTGCAACCACACAATTCTTCTTTACTTGTGTTGTGACTCCAGGACTGTGCCAGGCATCTCTGGACCCTGCCCAGCAAGGCTTCAGCTCGAAAGCGGCATCTTAACGGGAAGCGGCGGCACACTGGGTGGCTGGCCGGCTCGGTCTCCAGACCCCACAGAGTGCCAAGTTGCTTCTCGGCTTTAAGAGAAGGAAAGAGAAAAACAAAACCAAAAAGCTTGTCCTTGCTTCTATTTCTTCTCCTCCTCCTGCCCACCCCCCCCCCGGCTCACTTCATCATACGCTAACTTGGATCTTAAAGAAGAGTGTTCATAGCAACATTAAGGCATGATTTCAGTGCCTGGTACTTTACAAATATTTAATTTTTAAACTTTATAACAATCCTGAGAAGCAGAGCTCATTATCCCTGATTTTCAGATGGCACAAACAGGGTGAGGAGGAGAGGACTCGCCCGATGGGGAGCAGGAGTGCCAGGTTCAGGGCAGCCACAGCATAACCAAGGGAGCTTGCTGGTTCTAACACTTTGGAGCAGGCAGCTGAACCTCAGAGAGCCACGGGGGTCAGGGGACCCAGGACACAAGACATAAGACTAGGGACAAGTGGTGGGAAGAGGCCAACTGGGACAAAAAAGCCTGGAAGGGCACTGACACCTCCTGTCGGGTGGCCTCAGGTGAGCATGACTGGCTTTTGGTGACTTGCTGAGTGTAAGCCTGGCTTTTATGTAGTTATCTCATTATCCTGTTTTACCAAAGCAGAGAGCAAGCTTTTATGGAGACTGGATGGTGGCCGGAGTTATATAACCAGGAAGTGGCAGCATTCCCGGGCCTGGAACGTGGTTCTGGACCCAAGTACTTGTGGCCTCCCGGGAGCCGGCTCCCTGCTGTTGGAGGAGGCTCAGTATGAACGGGACAGGAAGCGCGGCTCGGACCCTCTGCTTCCCCGGGGGATCTGGCTGGGCAGGAAGCCGTGCGCTGGCAGCGGGAGCAGGCAAAGACCTCATTACCCTGGCACGGTGGGACCTCGAGGGAGCAGACCACCCATCACAACACGTCCCTAGTTCGCCTGCTCCTGGGTGGGTGGTGCCATTCAACCCTTTTTCCTTCTCTGTTCTGGTACTGCTTTGGGTTGCTGTTCCAGCTGGGGGTAAAAGGGGTTACACAGCCCAGGCAGGGGCAAGAAAGGGGAAAAGGGTTTACACGATGGTGGAGGGTCGCAGTTCAGAGGGAGGAGCCAATTCCCCGCAGAAAGCAAAATGCCTTTGTCCCATGGGAAGTGACTCCAGGAGGCTGCAGATTCTGTCCATCCTGTGCGTACTGGGATTCCTCAAAGAGTCCATGTGGGGCGTTATTTTCCTAATTCTGGTCTGAACACTAATTGGAGACATGATCATAGCCCTTCTGCAAACAGGAAGCAACCAGTGTCTGTCAGAATAAGTGTGGTTCATTCATTCAACCCATATTCCCCAAGCATCTGCTAGAGGTGGGGCCCTAAGCTAGAAGCCAGACAAATACAAAGTCTGCCCTCATGAAACTGAAAGCCTAGTTGGGGCCAGAGATGTTAAACAGATAGGCACATGTATAAATGAGATAATTATCCATGTTACCATCCACTAGGTAGGCAGGCTCATAAAAAGAAGACACTATGTCCTCATCCACCTTCTCTCTGAGTCAGGCCCATGTGACATCAGGCTCTTCTTCAAAGTCAAAATGACCATGAAAGAGGGCAGGGGTTGTCGTTCAGTGGCAGAGTGCTTGCCTAGCACGTGTGAGGCCCTGGGTACCATCCTCAGCCCCACACAAGTAGTATGCAAAAATGTCAGAATAACCAAAATGACCAGGAAAGGTGAATGTTTTGAATCAGCTCAGGACATCAAGGTAGGCATGACAGTGCAACAAAACAGGACTTCTAGAGCTGCTTCAGAAGTTGGCAAGAACGATGGGATCAGAATGTTCGAAGCAAGAAGGAATATTTTGTGATGAATTCATGGTCATGTGTCTAAAACTGTAGTAATTTTGAAAAATTTAAGTATTCACCATATGTTTGGATCATACCTAGTAAACCGACTAGGGGACTTATGTATGCCCCCTCCCCAATAAAATGTTTAAAAGCTGGCATTTGCTGGCTTGGTTTCCATGGTATCATCAAGTATACAGGTCCTTTCTGTGCCTCCCCCTGCTATGTTCAATGTATTCATTTTTTACTTTTAGGCTTATAGCCTCATGGTTACAGAATGGCTGCTGTAGCTCCACTGTCAAAGACAGAAAACAAACGTCTTTCCCAACCTTTCAGCAGGCTTTCTGTTACATTTCATTAGCTAGGTCTGGGTTTTTTTTATGTGAAGAATACAGAAAACACAACCCAGAGGGCAGGTACATGTGTATGGAGTCTGTCATGTGAGGCAAAGCCCTTTCTCAGATGTGGATACATAGGCTGGCACAAGGGTCCTGCCAGAGAACACCTGGCCTATCCTCCCCTGGCCTGTGGTCTTCAGCTCAGTTCTGGGTGCTTGCTCTGTCCCTGGGTTGGTACAATGGGACAGTCATGGGCCTTCAATGCCGTCTGTCTGGACAGGGTTTGTAGAAGAGGAAGAGTGTGCTCGCTGAGGGATTTGCCTGAGGACATAGCATTCAGAGTCTCTAACATCACCTTCTGGGAAAACCCATCTGCCCGGGTTCCCAGTGGCACAGCAGGAAAACAGGAGAGAAAGATGCTTCCTCATAGCAGAGCAGACCCTCCCAGTGGTGCCTTCCTCATGTGCCACCACAGGAAGATAGGCGCTAGGAGTGCCCAGGCCCCCACAACTGTGACCTTTGCCAGAGGACTTCAGAAATGTTGATGCCAATATCTGTAAGTGGCCATCCCCAGTGCTCGGTGCTCACCCAGGTCAAGAGTGGTGTTTAACATCTTGGAAAGGCAGTGTGTGGACCTCCGATGCTGCCTGGTCTGATCCCAGCTCCCAGTGTGCCCGTGGGTCTGTCACATAGATGGGGTCCTCAGGTGTTCCGCCCTCCACTCTCCTCCCTGCCTCCTGGGATCTGGCTCTCGGGTCCCTGTTGCCTGTGGCTGGGCTAGAGGGAGGCACAGATGAACATACTGGCCTAGGGCTGTCCTATGGGAGCTGGGGACGCCAGGCCAGGGATCTGGTCCTTGGATCACACCAGGGGACCGAGAGTCAGGACACTGTGCCGGGGAATGTGCGAAGCAGACACCATTACCAGATGTCCCAGTGTTTTCTGAGGTCTATGAAGCCTTCTATTAAGTAACAGTTATTTAGAAAAAGCAAAGCTCGCCTGTTTTGAGTGGAAAGTTTTTGTATTGTGTTTTTGTTTTAACTTTTTGGGTGAACTCTGCAGCAAGCCCAGCTGTGGCCTTTAGAGATGGCTTCTGGGGTGACGGGCAGGGCACAGCTAGGTGGCAGGCAAGCTGGTCCTGGTTTAAACGGCCAGAGACAGAGAGAGGGGCCTGGCTCACAGGTGCAGAAATACACGCACGGCAGGGGCCCGATGTACTCTCTGCTCTGCATCAACATACTCCCATGACCAGGGCACAAGTCACACTAGCCCTAAATAGGATTTTCTTTCCTTATGCAAAGGATGGTTCAGTAAACAAAAAGTTACCATCAAATTTAGTTTTACATCTGAATGAATGAACAGACTTGGTTCAAACAACACCTGTCTTTGTGTCATGTGGTAGAGAGCAACTTACTGGGAAGTGGACGTTTATTGCCTCTCATGTCTCAAGATATCACAGAGGATATTGCATGTGTGTGTGTGTGTGAGGGGCGGGCATTGTGAAGCTTGGTGCAGAGCAGGGTGGCCCACCTGGGTGACAGGCAGGGTCTCACCAAGCTCGCTCACCCAGGGAATGAGAAAGGGAACCAGTGGAACTGTGTGCCTAGGGTTGAGGTAGGTTTGTGTGTGGTGCACTGGAGCCCAAGGGGGCTGCAAGCAGCCTGATTTGGTGCCATCCCACCCTGATCCCTGCCATACACAGCTCACTGAAGGGGTTGGGGTAGTC
>PVLD010000212.1:0-171102 GCA_004027595.1 Dinomys branickii
AAAAAAAAAAAAAAAAAAAAAAAACAAAACAGAAATTAAAACATTGGAAATTAAGAAAAAAAAAAAAGAAAATAATTCATTAAATCACCTCCGACATCACTAATCCTAATGTTTTTTTCCCACTCCGTCCATCTCTGAAAAATCCATTAAAACCTTTTTTTGCATTTATGATACACATAAAAATACTACAAAAGTAAGTTTTTTAAACCTAAGGATAAAAGGGAATATCATAAATTAAGTGTTCTCCTAATGACTGTGACTATCTTTTTGTTCTTCTTTTAATGCCAGTGTTGTTCATTGTGGTCATCATTTTTGTTCACCTGTCCATTAGTGCCTAATGCCAGTACTTTGAGTGTCTGAAAATTTTCAAGGCTACTTCCTCATGCTACTAAGATGAACAAATCTCTGAGGAGTAAGTACTGTGATTCAAACCTGAAACAATTCTACAGCACAATTTTTAAAGTAACCCCAGAGACTAGAACATATTTGAGATGTCCAAACTTAAGAAGCACTTGCTGAAAGAAGGTCTGTAATTCTAAGAAAACACAGTACAGCTCCATTACACATTAATAATAAAATACTGAACTATCTGCTCAAGCAAGTGAGCCACTGAATAAGCATCTATTTGGCTCTATCTACACTGACCAACAGACCTCCAAGGAAAGAGAAAGCTTTCAATGCCGAAGTCCTTTGTATTTTCATAGTTGTACATTTTGAAACAGGAATAGTGGTTCTTTAAATTGAGAGGCAGGTAAGTCTTAAATAGGCAACTTCTGTGAGACTACCTCAAGCCCTAGTAATTTTTATACGTGTTCTGCTACGTGCATTAAGAAAAGTGAGATGGGCAGTGTTACTTTGGTTCCCATATTAACTAGCAGTCTAGACATATTTATCAAGTTATTATAAAAATGCATCAATATTCTAATAAGTCAATATTTCATGTAATATAAAATTATTTAAACCTCAATATAACACCATTTTAAATAAGATAACCCAGACTTGATATGTGATAGTCACATGATGATGTAGAAATTACTAATATTCAATTTTACATGCATGTTACCTCTAACGTTCTACTACTAATAATTCTTTTAAGATTAAAAGTTTAACTGAAAACAGTATTCTCAAGTCCATAAAAAGGTTTGTCTTTTTATATCTTTAAATAGAGGCTGGATATATATCAGTTTTAAGAAATAAATAACTCAAAGCAAAAAAAATTTTAATAAAATAGCATAATTCTGACCCACTTAAAATTTTGAGATCATATTGTACCCTGGTCAGTTAACTTATTACATGTTACAAATTTTTGGTTTTGATCTTGAGTTTTGAGATAAGGTCTTCCTATACACTCTGAATTGCCCTTGAACTTGCTGTGTAGCCCATAGTGGTTTTGACTTGGAATTCTCTTGCCTCAGCCTCCTGCGTGCTGTGATTATAGGCCTGTGGCACCACATTTGCTTAAATGTCATAAATTTTTAATCACAACTATATTTACCAGCTTACTTCACTTGTAAGGAATAAATTTTGACATCTGAAATTTTAAGTGATTCAATTATCCACTAATATTTTTCCAAATGTCTTTGATCCAAACAATGAACACTGTTTATCAGTTAAAACTTGTCATGTGGTTCTGTTCATTTTGATATGGTTGTTTGCATTTTTATTAGCACTAAAAATTGTTAAAGTCCTCCTATAGATATATTTCACTACAAGTAAATGTGACATAAACAAATGCAATATAAACATTAAGATAACTATACTGATCATTTTAAATTCACTATTCAGTCAACTTGATTCTCTAATATTTTACAGATCTTTCTTAACAGCCATGTACTGGCACTTAATGTAAATTTGGTATCATTCTATTTCCATTTTATTCCCACTGTAATATGACAACAGCAGAAAATACTACTCAGGAAAAACTCAGTCCTGATAATAAAGTCACTTCATATACTTATGTGTTTTAAACACTTTGATGGAACCAACCACCATTGATTACTCTTCTTAAAGAACCAATAACTCTTTTACTAAAAGTCTCCTTATTTCAAACATTTAGGCAGGTGATACATACCTAAAATCCCTGCAGTAGGAGGCAAAGGCAGGAGGATTACCTAATCTATACTAATCAATATAAAGTATAGCACATATTTCAAAGTTATTAGTATTTTATTTTAGGAGATGATTTTAATTAAATATATTTTATATTTATAGTCTGATAATTACTAATGTGTCAATGAATAAAAGCAAAACTATGAAACCATAGTGAATGTTTAATTGTTCCATTATCT
Organism: Dinomys branickii; assembly: GCA_004027595.1. NCBI lineage: Eukaryota > Metazoa > Chordata > Mammalia > Rodentia > Dinomyidae > Dinomys > Dinomys branickii. Next base: position 2,289 of record PVLD010000212.1, read on the forward strand.
TTTCACATTTGTTTTTTAGGAATAAACCATCTTTTCTCAAGCAGATTCCATAGATATGCACAGAACAGCTAACACTGAACTCTTTTTGTATATTTACTGCTGCATACAGAACTTAAACACCTAGGAAGATAGCGGTTGGGGTCCAAAAGGCTTTTTCTCCTAATGACAGTCATTTGCAGAGTAATTCAGGGTTGAAATTTCTTGTTACTGTTTTCAGCAAATGTACTGGTTTAGTTGTTACTTCTATCCCATGATGCCTTAGAAAAGATGAGACTGAGGCCCAAAGAAATTAAGTTTGTCTGGCCAAGACCACTGTCAGTAGCAATGGAACCTAGAATTATGCTAGGTCTTCTGATGACAAACAGTGCTCTTTCTGTTGCTACACCTTCCACCAGCTCTCGAGTCCTTAATTAGCAAGTATGATCATCACTACTTTTGACACTACACACAGATACACAAGCAAAAGGACATGATAAAAAGGGGAGAAACACACACACCAGTGCATCTTGTGGTAGGGAGCTCTGAAGACATCCTGACTTCTCCCCGCATTAACAGTGGGGCCTTGGATGAGTTCCTGAACCTCAGTGTGCCTTGTTTTTCTCCTCTGTAAACTGCAGATGGGAGAATTCCCCTCACAGGAGCTCTGTGTGGAAGGCAGCAAGCCACACATATGGAACATGTGCCAGGCACAGCATGTGTTCACAAACTAGCCTGGAGAAGCCCTTTCTTTTTTCTTCTTTTAAATATTAAAGGAAAAGAAAGATTCCTAATGTATTTTACATCAAACAAGTTCATCAAAAATTATCTTAAATTTAAAAGGAAATCATATCTGTGCATGTACACAAATAGTAATTCCAAGAAAACTTCTTAGGTGCTAAAATTCCATGTGTACAACTCATATTTAAGGTGAATGAGTATGAGACTTCATGCCTAGAGAAAGTTTACATTTCAAAAGCAAAATAAAAAATGTCCTTTCCCTATGTCACAATAGTTGTTAACTATCTCTACTAATGTAAAAAATAAAATCCGGAACAACCATTTTTTGCTATCAAGTAGAGATGGAAAACTCCCCCCATCCGGGCCTAGTCACACAAATCACTGGGTGACTAGATTATAAAGAAAAACACACTGGGCAGATGAAGCCCAGGCTTGGGAACATCCATGTGACTGTTCTGGGCATCTGTGTAAACCCAGTGAACATCCTGTCTTAGTACCCAGCATAAGATAAATCGCTTAGACTGAGGATGACAACCTTGTTTCAGTTTACGTGTTAACTACAACTGACAGTGGAAATTTGAGGCACTATGTATAGATGCAGTTTGAGGAAAACAAAACCAAAGCTTTAAGGAGCTCTAGGATAAACAGGCAGTATCTGCCAGGGATGAAGGACTATGCAGAGAAGCCACTATCTGGCCATTAGTCATTCATTTCAGGACATCTGGCCTCATGGAAAAAAATTAACAGTGGCCAGTTTATTACTGTATCTTAATGACTACATTACTGTATCAGTGGAATCTATGGGGATCTCAGTGACATAAAAAGTATTTTTGAGTCACAATTGTCAAATCATAGCCCAGTTTCATTTCCATGGGCATGGCAGAGTCAGTGCTGTGTGTTCCCATCCCATTCCCTTGGCTTGAACTCAGAGCCAGACTCCACTCCCCAGCTTCTCCTACACTCCAGTGAGGTCATTAACTGCATTCCCGACAGGGGAACATAGGTAAAAGTGACGGCTAGGGCTGGTCTTACCGCTGTAATTCTTTCCTTTCTGTTTTCCTTCCTCATTAGCCAGATACACAAACTGCAGTGGGACACTTTCAAATCATAAATAACAGAATTTCTAAACAGAAGGAGCAATGGATGTCTGTTAATATGTTTTTTTATTTTTAAAATAAATTAAAAAAATAAACAGAAGGAGCCACCCATAGCAGAATGCAATATGAGCAAGAAATAAAACTTGTATCAAGTCACTAGCTCTTGGGGTTCCCAACAAGATGGTTCTGACAGTCCTACTATCATGCCACATACACAGATCAACCACGATCTGCACTGAGGAAATCAGAATTATTCCCTGTAATTTTGTAAATCTCTAGATCTGTGAAAAAAATTGTTTTTTGTCAGTGAGGCTATGAAGATATGATCTTGGGAGCTTTAGTTTATTCTGTTTCCAGAGTTTCTGAGAAAGTCTGAAGCATGAAGCAGTGATTCACTTCTACTGTGGGAAACGGAAGTATGCAGGATGGGAAATGAGGGAAGAATCCTGAACAGGGAAGAGGGAGGCTGCACTTCATTCCTGCTTTTTCCTCATATTGGTTACTTGGACCAAAATACTCCCTTTTTGCCTGAATGAGTTCGATCTAAATTCCTATAACAAACAAGCAGAAGTCATGGCTAAGTCAAAATGCTTCAATCCATATACAGCATTTTGACATACATTCTTCCAAAATATGTATTATTGGGACACACACACACACATATATATACATATATATGTGAATGTATATGTATATGAAAACTATCTTATTGATAAATCTTCTTCCCATGTCAATATACTTTAATACCTCATTTTTCAAGGGTTTCTCACAGCTTGGAGATACCGCCATTTTTTTTAAAAGTACTTAGGTGTATTCCATTTTGTTTTCCTGTATGTATATTGATGCAACAAACACCCTCAGAGGCATAGTTTTCTTTATTTCCTGAGATAAAGTTGTAAAAGTCAAACTGCTGGGTCAAATAAGTTTCAGGGGTTTGGACTGACAATCCATCCTCCTAAGTATTTATACCAATTCAACTCTCCCTGTCAACTTAGTTCATGAACCACACACTTTCTACCTGGGATTAGTTACAACAAATCCTTGGCTTACCATTGTCACTAGAGTTGACATTTCTTCATAAAATACAATGCAGAAGTGCAGGTAAAATCAAGCGAGTCACTCTTTAGGAGCAATGATGAGAATTATGTAGAAAAATGACCAAGGCAGGAATCACAAAGCGGTGGAGAGAGGCAGGTATTAAACAGCTGGTTCAGCCCACTCAACAGTGCAGCCTCAAATTAGCCCTATGTGGAAGCTTCCTGGGGCCACCCTCATTAAAAGCCAGCCTAAAACATGGTGTTACATGTTAAAACACTTAATGACGAAGCTAGCAAAACACAAACACGCTCCAAACTTGATGGGTCAAAACAAAAAATCCACAGCAAAACTACATTAAGCCATAATCTGATGACCTAGTTAGAATTTGGAGGAGCTGTAAATTGCACACTTTAACACTAGCCAGGTTAACGGTGAGATTACAGTGAAATTCTATAAGCAGATATAGGTGAACAAGGCAGTGACACATTAGGATACCTGCTTAAGACAGGTAGACAAAAATTATTCAGTATAAACCCTCAGAATGTGTGGTTTGACCTTTTAAACTCAGTCTTCCAGCAGCTCTCAGCATCTTTAATTTTCTAAGCTGCGTCTTGTTTTCTGTGAGGCTCTTCCCAAAGCGCAGTATGCAGCAGCCCTCGTCCCCAGGTCACTGACCTGACGCTCAGCATCACTTCCTCCTCAGTGTCCCTCCTCCATTGCAGGCTGCACCTTCCCTGCAGGACTTAATTCTTTTGAATAATTTATAATTATTTCTTTTATTTTCTGTCTTTCCTAGTAAGTTGAAAGCTCTCTGGTGCCAAGGACTATGTATCTTTTTCAGAATGATACCAATGCCTCTTGGGATAAATCCTGGTATCTAGCAAATATCCTAATATTTGTTAAATGAATAAATATGAGATTATGCTAAATAAGCAACTGAAACCCTCAATGCTGAAATTTCTACCTTCTCTACATAGTCATTAAAAAGCAAATTAAAGATGTTGCCATTTATTGTACTTTTTACAAAGTCAAAAAAAAAATTAAATTTAAATTTTAGGTTAAAATCACTCCTATTCTAAAGCTCTCAAATTCTTTGTTTCTTTCAGTGCTGGGGACTGAACCTAGGCCAGGGCCTCACGCCTGCTAGGTGAGTGTTTTGTCAAGGCATCCTCTGCCCTGCCCTCAAGTCGTTAATGGTAATACTGTCAAGTTATTGAATAATATCACCAAATAGCAAATACCACTTTAGTGCAGTGTTGTTTATCTTTTAAAATCCTGTTTTTCTTCCATGTCCATCCTTATAATGCACAATGTATACATTTATGATTATAAAATGAGTAAATCAATGGTACCCAGCTGTAACCAACTCAAAACCAATAAAAGACTATACTATACATACAAAATGCTAGTGAAGGATTTTATCTGATACCTAGTCCCTCTAATATCTAATCAGGAATGATGTGTCCCAAGAGAAGTATATATGTGCTTTAAATCTACAACTAAAATATCATAGATATCAGTTGTTTAAAATGTAACTATTTTTCCAATTGCTCATTGTTCTGGATTTCCCTATCAAGGTTATACTTTTATTCAAACCGAATTTAATCATATCATAAGAATTCAAGGGTCGAGAGGCTGTCAGGAAATGTGTATTAACTATGTACAATAAGCAATTTAACAAGAAGGTTTGTGATAACTGTCTATAATTTTGGAAACATGAAGGATGTAATTTTAAACAATCATAATGGAGTAAATAGTTACCAAAATCTGCTATCACAGGGTTTGGAATTAGAGATGAATCAGTCTGAAATAAACTTCAGATTACAGAAAAAAACCAACAACGACTAGTAAACAGCATCCCACTGCAGCCTCATGAGTAAGGGTATGTGTGTGCACAGGGCCATCTATGCACTGACAAGCGCCTGAAGCGAGGCTTTAGAAATGGGATTGAAATATGTTACGACACAGAAACAACATGTGCAAAGGCCTCAAAGTAATGCACAGCACAGTGACACTAATGAATTAGAACAGAAGCTCAAGAATAAAATCTGCGGTGTGTGTGATGTGTAGCAGACAAGAACAAAAGGCAGAAAACCAGGCTGACTCCATTTCCCGTACACAGGTGAACTGTCAAGGAGAAGACATCTGATAATCTAGATACATATAGCAGTTATCCTTCTAGCCCTTTGACTGAAGTCACAATAACGGCAAGCCCAAGGGCCAAAAGAAGACAACGGTTTCAGAAAACTGCACAGTAGAGTAATACTGAAGAGCAGGCTGCCCCGAAGGCAGGTGTTATCTCAGCAGTTTAGAGGCTCAGATCTTAACATCTCTTCTGCGGCTGACAGATGACGGGCTTTTGATATTAAACAAGGTGACTAGATGGAGCTAAGACCCCCACATATATCTGGGATCCTCCTACGGTTATAAAATTAACAGGAATAAAACAAAAAAGGTATCTTTTTGCAAAAGAAGACAACGGAAAAATGTGTCCTACTAAGCCTGTGCCCTGGGTGGATGAGGAACTCTCTAGGGTGCTGGTAACCATAGCTTTCCTCTTGTCCAAATTTATACTACAGATCTACGCTCCAATACCTAAAACCCTCAGGGCCACACGTGTTTCAGAATCTATGATTTTTCAGATTCAGCAAACATATGATGGTACATATGCTGCATATTAATGCTCTGCTCTAATGCCCACAGCACAAAATAATGTGTAAATGTTTTTGTAGCTTGACATATGGAACTCTGTGATAGATAATGCCAAAACTATGTAAGTTCAAATTCCTTCCTTCCTTCCTTCCTTCCTTCCTTCCTTCCTTCCTTCCTTCCTTTATTTTGTATCAGAATCAAGCTCAGTACCTCATGCTTATCAGGTTGGTGCTGTGTCCCCTGAGCTACCTGCCTGGCCCTTAAGGTCAACTTTTGCCCCTAAAATATTTCTAAAATTAATTTTGGTTTTCTCAGTTTTTGGAAGTTTCACATTATGGATAAGGATTAGAGACCTGGGCTTGCTGTAGATGGGAAGATCCAAGAGCAGAAATCCACATAAAGTGATCCCAGGATGGCAGCACCTGTGGGTCCTTTCAGACACACACAAGTGCTCTCCAGGTGACCCAAGGCCTTCCAGGACTCTCACAGATGAAGTTCAAGCCAACATGACCACAGAGTCAATAATTACAAAACCATGACTGAGGGTCAGGTGTGTACAACAACAGAAACAGAATTTCATATACTAGACCTGTGAGGTACAGAATATAAAATTAGTTTTGTTAAAATGGTAAAGAAATAAAAGAACTAAACATGTGAGCAAGAAATGTACAATATCCAAAAGCGAGCAAATCTGAAAAATTTCAAGACTTAAAAAACGTAAGTAAAAAAACTAAGGATGTACAAAAGTGGACAATGCACAATTAAAGAGAAGCCATAAACTTGAAGATACAGTATCTGGAAATAAAGCAGAAAAGGAAGCAGAAGAAAGCACTGACGGCCCTTACAGATGCATAAACGCAGGAGAGTCAACATACAGCTAATCATACTTGAAGGGCAGAAAAAGAAAAGGAACTGGCACAGGCAATAATCAATGGTAACTGACAGGCAGAAAATTTTCCAGAACTGATGAGAAACATTAATTATCAGGCTCTAGAAGCACAAGTTCCAACAGGACAAATAAAAGGAAAGCCACATCTAGTCATACACGCTACTAAATGACAACGGAAAGAGAAGATTGTAAAAGCACCCAAAACATAAACACACACAGATTATCTTATCCAAAGGCAGGAGAATTGTTAAGAGCACAAAGATAAAATAATGGTCATTCTAGAATTGTATAGCCAAATACATTATTTTTCAAAATCATGAATAAAATATTATTTTTTAAGATCAAAACAGAGTTTACTAGTAAAAAGCCTCACTGAAGGAGCCTCAGGACACAGTTCAAGAAAACTATGGAACTCTGACCTAAGAAGTGACAAGGCAAACTTATGTAAATAGACACTGCTTCAATCAAATAATAACGTCCAGCTTTGATGATTAAAACTATGGTGGAACTAAAACATTAGACAATAATACCACACAAATCAAAAGTAGGTAAAGTTCAAAGTTTCTGAACTTCTTTTAGAAAAAGGGATTACTGATATACTGCAAAGAATACATATTGAATTCTTGAGGATAGTCACTAAGAGAATGCAAGTAGTGTACATAAGTTCCAAACTATAAAGCAGGATAGTTGAAGTTAAAGTAAAATATGATACAATTAAAAAGAGGGGAAAAGTAAGTATGGAGAAGCAAACCACTAAAGATGTCCGTGAGCTGTTACGGTGACAGCAGTGGTGGTTATGGTACTGTTAGTAGCGATGACAGCAGCAGCAGTTGTACTAGTAATGGTTAGCAGCAGTAGCAGTGATAACACCTGATTATTACTGAGTATTTGCATGTCAAACTCTAGGCTAAGTATCTTCCATGCCCTTTTGTTTTTATCCATCATCAAAAGGGGGACAGGCCCTACATTAATCTTCATTTTACAGATGAAGTTTATCACTGACATAAACCAAAGGACAGGATAGCTAAACAAGGAGATGTCAAAGAGTTCTCAAATCATGCATCACCCAAGCGATCTCAGCTACAAGGGGTAACTCAGATTAACGCCTTGGTGAGGAGGCAATGACTAGCATCTAGTAACAACACTAATATTTCAAACATGAACTAAGCCAATCGTGAAATGTCCAAACAGGCCTGGAAGTCGTCTGTTTATTCTGAAAAGGTGAGATCACTGTTTCAAAAAGTTTAGCTGTGGGAAAGAAAAAAGCAGAGGATGACCATTCATTTGGTGGAAAAGATCACAGAGCCCAGAGCCGTTTGTGAGTGGGGAGGTTTCATTTTTGCCTATTGTAAGTGGACATACTTGAAAAGGTTTATAAAGTTATATAGAATGAGGGGTTAGAGATACAGATGACAGAGAAAATAACTCATGTAGAAAGGAGGGGAGTTATAATTAAAAATAAAAGTGCTAACCCTAGGAGGATGATCAAATGAAAAAGCAAAACCACACACAGCAGAAAAAGAACTAGCTTCTCTTCTCCTGGGGAGCCAGGAATGGCACCTCACAAAGGCAGTCAGAACACACTAGACCCTTCTCTAAGAAGCATACAGTTATGTACACATGGTGCAGAGGGGATCCTCACTCACGTGGGACAGAGGAGAAAACAGGAACAGGAAAACAGCTAGAGAAAGAATGTGGACCTCAGTGTACAATTCTTTGGTTTGTCACTCACCGCCCCAAGGAAGAGTCTGATATTTTACTCACATGTCATTGTACAACTGATTCTAAAGTATCTTTTTTGACTATTCTTTTCTTTATAAGAAAAAAGATAGCACAACTCCCACATTACATAAACGCCTAAGGGAAAAAAACACTCATATCCCTTTACAAGCAAATAACCTAACCCTTGAAAGAAAGAAATTTACAAAAGAAATAGAACTAAAGAATAAAAATTTTAATGGTGATAAATAGGGCTTTTCAAATTATGTAAATGCAGTGTGATTATATCTGCAGGCACTCTCTGCAGATGCTGGCTCAGGCACTGAGTCACCAAAATACACTGTTAGGAAGGCATCCTTAGCCCTCAAGGAATAGGGTCATATTTACTTCTGACCCTCTTTACTGAGTTGGTGAAATCAAGATAAACTCTGAAGAAAACCATCCCATCATCAATTAACTTGGAGGAGGAAAGATTTTAAAAGGATGTTTCTGAAAATAAACTAAGAGAAAGACCTATGGCAGCTAAATGTACCAAAATAAAACTACATATCAGCAGCTGGGTGTGGTGGCGCACACCTGTAATCTCAGCACTTGGGAGGCTAAGGCAGGAGGATCGCTGTGAGTTTGATTGCTGGGCCACAAAGTTAGTTCAAGGCTAGCCTGAACTGCGTAGCAAGACCTTGTCTCAAAAAGACCAAAAACAAAAAACAAAAATCAAAAACCAGCATTCAGCAGCCATTTACTAAATATTAAAACAAGTGTAGCAATACATCAAAACTCTAGATTTTAATCTAAAATCCTACATGCAAATACTGCAATTATGAATTCAATTTCAAATACATGTTTTTAAACTACCAAAGCAACATTTAAAAAACTCAGTTTTTTGAAGGCTGGAGTACAGCTCAGTGGTACAGCACATACTTGGCATGCATGAGATCCTGGGTTTAATCCATAACACCAAAGAAGAAATGAAAGAAAGCAATCTGAGTTACTGATTTTCTACTGGTTCTAAGAAAGTATCTACCAACTACACTGATCACTGTATTAGTCACTTACCCATCACTAGCAAAAAATACTCGATATTTGTGTTGAAGAAGTAGAGGTTTGTTTGGTTCAGTTTCGGGTGGGTTTGGTGCACGCTCAGCTGCCTCTAGACAGAAGCAGCACAGTGGTAGGGCATGGCGGAGGAACGCTTTTCAAATTCACTGAAGCCAGGAAGTAGAGAGCACAGGGACGATACAGGGACAAGAACACACCCTCCCATGTTATGTTCCCCCAGTGACCCACCTCCAATCAGGCCTCACTTCCTAACAATACATTCAGCCATCAACTTACCAATGGATTAATCTACTGGTAAGTATGTGTAACACCCTGACAACCCAATCACCTTCCAAAAGCCCCACCTCTGAATAAAGACTTTTAGATCTAAACTGTAACTGTCACAGTGGAGAAAAAAATCTAAAGTGATCCAAATATATTAAATATTATAACATACAGAAAAAAAATTCCTCCAAAAATGAACAAGTAAGAAGATCTAGAAAACAATCCTTTTGGGGCAAGGTGATACATGCCTATAATTCTAGCTCTCAGGAGGCTGAGGCAAGAGGATCTCTGTGAGTTCAAGGCCAACCTGGGCTATATAGTGAGTTAAAGGCCATCCTGAACCGTATAGTGAAACCTTGTCTCAAAAAAAAAAAAAAAATCCCCATTGTGTCACAAGGTGATACACAGCCTGTTTAGTTATTTTTAAGTTTTTTCTAAAGTATGTTTCCTCCTGTTACCTAAGACTGCTTTGCTTCCCTTTCTGCTACCAATCCTAGAATATACATGATCTTTCTCCCTTTCTGGGATACTGAACACCATCCAGGAGTATCATAGAATCTGAGACTCTTACGAGAATATCTTAAGAGGACACAGACTGGACTCCTTATTATATAAACACTACTAGATCGAATGCTGATCTAAAGTATATTTGCTGTATTTCTTCATGACTGTCTAACAAACCATTTCTGGCTTGAGTTGAAATCAAGAAAGAACACAGCGTGCTTGATATGAAAAAAATAAGAGGGTGTGTTCAGATAATAGCAAATAGTTAAATGAGAACAAATAGAATCCAAATTAGTACACTGCTTATACTGAGAATTATCCTAGTGTTCAGCAATGTTTTACCCATTGTTCTACTTTTAGTTGATAAGCTTTTCTTTTTAGATCTTTCAGCATATAGAAAGTAATCACAAATATAAGGTATTCATTGAACTAGCATGCAAATTGCATTTCTTTAAATCAAACTATATTTTTCCTTTCTAAATCAAAGTATATTTATATGCACCAAGCAAATTTATGTAAATTAACTTTTAAGTTTAAATTTTTGTCCTATTTTTATTCACAAAATGTCTTACTTTTTTGTATTTTTTTTTTTTGAAACAGGGTCTGCTGTGTAGCCTAGTCTGGCCTTGAACTCCCAATCCTCTTGGCTTAGCCTCCCAACTGCTGGGATTATAGGCATGTACCACCATGCCCAGCTTTCACAGACATTTTATTAATAGAATTAAAGCAGCTGGAATTTTATGGTACTTTGCCAATATTTTATTTGAATAAAGCACAGTCCATATCCTGTACTACCTTTATTAGATATTCTTGTAAGAACCATAATCTTACTTTTTCTGCTTTTGTTGTGTTTTTTGGTACCAGGAAACAAGCTTGCATTTGCCAGGCAGGTGCTGTGCCCCTAGGCTATATCCCTGGCCCTATCTTATTTTCTCTTAGTTTTGAGAAATGAATCAATAAATGTATTAATAATAATTGAATGTATATAAATGAATTAATATCTCAAACATAAGATTTAGAACTTGAGGCACTTGCTTTTTATGGTTAAACTAATTACTAAAAATCCTCAAGAAGTTTAATATGACAAAAATATGATTACTGATAACCAAGTTGACTTTCCAATAGATTGGGTTTGATAATAATAACGTGTAAATCTGAATTTTGATGCTCTTAAATAGTATGGAACAAACAATGTAGCATACAATGTTTGGAAACTGATCATAGGCACTATTAACAAAATAAATCTTATACCAGGGTTGCAAAAGTTTCCAAATTCCTCCCTACAGGTGTTTCTTTGAGCCTGTTCTATTCTATTTATTTGAAACCCTGCATAGTACTTTGTTAGACAACAGGTATCCTGGTGGATTTTTTTTTACTTTATTTTTAACTGGCACTATTTGTTGCCCATCAACCACAAAGCCAAGCAGGAAAACTCACCAAAGTGTTAAAACAGTTGTAATAAAAAGGTGCATTATTTGTTGAGTTCTGGATGCTACATAGGCACAAGTTACAAGTGAAAGGTAAGGATGTACAGTACAGAGGTTTGCAGCAAAACCATCAGACTAACATTGCTTAGAGCTTTCATTTTCATGTGCAAAGGGCAACACTACTCTAGTGGGATAGGGTATGAGCTGAAAGTTTTATATAATCCCAAAGTACCACAAAATACATAGCTTATTGGGATTACCAAAGTATATGAAATCCTTTAAATTTAACATAACTGCTGACTATGGCGGTGGTCTTGCAACAATGTTTTTCTTTGATGTGCACTGTTAGTAGAAAAAAGCCTGCGTATATATGCAGAGTTTCATTTTACTTTCTTTCACCCTTTAACTATATGCAGTTCTGCCTCTAGATGTTCATAAATAATTTCTTCAAACATATCATATATCATTAAGCATTAATTTATAAATCACCAAGATTAACAGTAATTTTCTTGAAATTTCCACCTAAAAAGGATTATCTTCTAAATCAGCACTTTATATATTAAATACACATTCCATAAAGATTCTGAGTCCAATTAATGCAATAGTTTAAAAGAATCACAGCACTATGAACTTTAGTCTAATTATCTACCAATCTAAACTCTGACCTGAAACACTGTAACAAATCAAATAATTTGTTTCAAACCCCTAAACTCCACATTTGTTTTTTCCTCCCACCCAGTGAAATGCCAACTACTTAAGAATTCTTTCTCCTTCTTATACACAAATTTTAGTTATGGAGTTGCATGTTTTACAACAGGTGTGACTCATTTTCTAAAAAAGTTGTACTTTTTTTTCAGTTTTTATTGTTTATAACACCTGTATTATTTAAAGCCTGTGCATAAATTCTCTAGGTAGGCTATTGTTTTTCAAAGGAACTATCTCACAAGAAATTCTGAGTAGAAATGTCCTCCATAATACATATAATTCATGTACTCAGATTTCCCAAATAACCTTTTCTTAGAATAGGTCACACTGGCAGTGTGATACCTATTTCTCCAAATTTCACTCAAAGGTTGGTTTTAAGTAGAAGATAATTTATTGTATTCCTTATTGGAAAAGTAAAAGCATTGCAAAAATCCCCTCTAATCAGTGTTATTACCCAGTATTTGGTTTTACTCATTTCTATGGCAGAATTAAAAACATTTTCATGCATATAGACCACAACATGTGTAAGATTAACATTGATTAGATCTTTCGGTTTTTATGATGCTCAATTCTACACAAAGCTGGACAAGCAAGGTAGATGTTTTGGAGATTAGACTAATTAGGCTAATATAGGTCGTTTCTTCCCCTCATAGAGAATACTATCAAATATCAGATAACAGATAAATGCATGGTTAAAAACTACAGAAGTTTATCCTCGCTGAACCTAAATGGTGACCAATTAATAATATGAAGCTCAATGCCTGGCATACAGTAATGGTTCAATAAATGGTTATCTTATGTGATTATTCATGGTAATAATTTAACACCAGCTCCTCTGATCTCTGTTCACATGAAATCTTCCTCCTATGTTCCTTATCTTCAAAATCAGTCTAATCACTAATAGATGCTCAGGTCACTGGAAAATCTTCCACTTTCAAAAATTTTAAAAGATGTTTCCAGATCTAAAACGTGAAGGTGACTGAATGTTTAGGTTTCAAAAGTCAGTCTTTATCTGAATGGTGTCTTCATGAAGTGCCCAAACCCTTGGGTGTGTTCCAAACCTCTCCCTTTTTGTATTTTGAGAATTTTCTAGACTGAGAGACACTGTTAAGGCATGAGTCATCCTTTCAGAGTTGGGGAAACTGATGGAAAAATGGCTAAATGATTCAGCATGCTGCAGCAAAATGAGCTGGTCATGAATTTATAATTTCTACTTCACTTAGATGTCCTGGCCCTGGAGGCCTCTGTGTTACATGAATAACACAATACCGTAGTCAATAAATTTTGTTAAGCAGTTCCTCAGGAAAGGAGTGACTCTCTTTTCTTCTCAGAAGAGCTTCTAGAAAAACAATATTCAGTGCTACGAGACAACAGGCTTACAGGCTGAGCAACTTTTACAATGTCCAGCTGTAAGCTTCCTCAAGCTTTGCTTGTGCAGATGATAAGGCTGGACTTGGTTTTAACACTGGTGCCATTTTCTCAGCTGCACAAGAGACAGTGGGGGGTGGATTTAAGCTAAAGAAAACCAGAAAATGGGTGAAGAAAGCCAGATGAGGACTGGACATGGCTGCACCTGTGTCTCTCATGCCAACAAACGCCATAACTGGAGATCCTAAGCAGGTCAGAAAGACTGAGCAGAAACATCAAAATATATTCAGATGTAGCCTTAATTACAAGGAGCCTCACATGCAAAGCGAGTAAAACTCTTTTTTTTAAAAGTGTCCTTATTTACCCTTCATAGTAACAAAAGATTTGTTAATCAAATGAAAAAATACAGTCTGGTTTATTCATGTAATCAACATGAAAAAAGAACTAAATGTTGTTATCTAAAATTGCACCATCTCCAGTAGTAAGTATACCCATTTTGTCACCCCGGGATTATCACTGCTCCCAGCGTTTTCTGAGAATGGGACAAAGAAGTGCGCCCGGATATGTAAAACAAAATTGCCATCATCTGTGTAGTCATTTCCTCGTTTCATAGCTTCAATTAATTTCAATTTGGTGTGATGCTTCTCTCTCTCTCTCTCTCCCTCCCTCCCTCCCTCTCTCTCTCTCTCTCACACACACACCCTTAGCAGCAACACTGAAAAAGAGTACAGTGCTTTATAATTATTTAGAATGTATGTAGGAAAGGAATCAACTAGGGTGACAAGTTTGACCTTCCCTGAATTCATCTTTTCCCCCATTTTGACTGATTTCCTTTAACCTGGAGGAAGAAATAGGAGATGCAAAACATCTAATCCATTTGTACACTCTCCTGTGTACATTTGTACAATTACCTGTGTGTGTGCGTGCGTGCGTGTGTGCGTGTGTGTGTGTGTGTGTGTGTGTGTGTGTGTCCCCTCCACCAAGACCTTGGAGGTCAACAGAAGGAAAACACGGCTCCAAAGGCAAGGTTCCAGGGCTGACCCAAGGCGCGATCTCCACAGCCATAAGGTTCAGCGGCAGCCCGAGGGGAAGTTCAAGGGCTGCTGCATAACCCACCGCCAGCCCAGGTCCTGCGGCGGGCGTCCTGGGCGCCTCTGCCGCCGCATGTCCTACTTATATAAAGAGATGCTTACAGTCCAGGTGCTTCTTCTTGGGGCCCATCACCTCATGAGTGGTGGCTTTGCAGACCGCTCTGGCTACCGCAGAGCCTGTCACACTGTACTGAGCGGCGGCGATCCGATCTGTGAGCGTCTGGCCCGACATCTTCTCCAGCCGTGCCTACTCCCTGCTCTTCTGCAAGGAAGAAGGGGAGATGGTCCGTTTTACACCCTACCCGCCGAGCACCCGGGCCTCGCCTCCTGCAGCCGCATGGCGGCTCTCTCCTCCGCCGACCCCGCCCTGGCACCACCTCTGGGGCCAGCAAAGCTCCCGGCCCTGCCCCTCCAACGCGGCCCGCGGGGTGCTACCCCTGAGCGCGGCCTGCAGGGAACCTCGGCGGGGTCCTGATGCCCCTCGCCCGCATGCACTTTTCAGCTCTGCTGCCAAGGAGCCCTCCTGCTGCAGCCCGACTCCCGGCGCCGAGCCAGCCGGCGAGGGTAGGGCTGTGCCCGGGCACCGCGCCCGCCGGCCTCCCACCGCCCGCCTCTCGTGCCGCAGTGTCGCCCGGCAGCCCGCAGCCTCGGAGCGCCTCCGACCCGGCGCGGCCGCCCCTCCTCCTGCCCGTCTGCCGCAGCGGCGGGCTCGGCCTCCCTTGTCCGCGCCGGAGATTATCCTAGCGCCGCGCCATATTCCGCCCTCGCTGCGCTCCCTCCTCGCCGGGTCTCCCGGCCGCGGCTGAGGCCCCTCCCGCATCCCGCCGCAGGGCCGCCCGCGCCCCGCACGCCTCACCCTGTCCGGCGCGGCGCGGAGCTGGCGGGCAGCGCGGCCCCGCCGGCCCGAGCGCCCGGAGCTGTCACGGCTGCTGCCCTTCCGCGCGCCCTGGATTAGCGTCCGCGCCCGCGCCCGCGCCGCCGGCCGCAGGGAGGGGCGGGAGCTCGCCGCGCGGGGCGCCGCCCGCCGCCAGAGCGCAGCGGCCCGAGGGAGCGGCGACGCGGCGCGGTGCGTGCGGCCGGGCGCGCGCTGCGCTCGGGCGATGCTGCTGCCTGGCCGGGCCCCAGCCCTCCGCTCCGCGGTCCCCGCCCGCCCGCACCCCCTCCCCGCCCCACCTCAGCGGCGGCGCCTCCGCGCGGTCAGGTGACGGCGGCGGACGAACCCCGCGAGCGCCCGGCGCGGCGCCCCCCGGCCCCCTCCCGGCCCCGCACGCGCGGCCGCGAGCATCCCCGGCGGCGGAGGGCGGCGCGGAGGTGCGGGGGGAGCCCACGCCCGCCGGCGCCGCACGCACTGCCGCGCGGCCGCACACACCTGCCGCGCCGCGCCGCCAGCTCCCGGGAGCGCGGGGCGGGTGCGGGGCGCGGCTCCCCACGCTCCGCTCTGCGCCGCCCGGGGCTCTCGTCCCCGGCAGACCCTGCCCCAGCCGCGACCGTTACCTGGGCGCCGCTGCCCGGGACGCGCTCCGCAGCTCTGTCTCCGCGGAGCCAGCCGGGGCGCGGGTAATTCTAGCTGCTGCAGCCTTAAAGGATCCCGCGGCCCAAAGGAGAGACGAGGATTAACAAAACCATTCATGGGGTCCAGATACTTTCCCAGACAGTCGTTTACAGCCTTAAAAAAGGAATTTCCGCCGGTGAAATAAAGCTGAACATCGTCTGCCCGTACATTCTCCAGTGTGTGTTATTTGCATCTTATGTGTACATTTCTAAACAGATATTTGGAGTTGGTGATACCTTCATTGAATTAACTTGTTTTTTAAAATCCTCACAATAGAATCAAAACCGGAACATCACTTGAATTCCCATAACCTTTTTCCTGTTTACAGGAGACTTCTGTTCGGCTTCAGTGTCTACCTACACACAGCAAGGTTTGGTGTGCTGTCCTCTCTTAGCATCTGGCCCAGCGTACATTGTGTAGTCATGATTTCATAACAGTTGAGACTGATTCTAGCACTAATTAAGCATGAGGCCCAAAGATAGACAATCCGAGACCTCCACTGTCCGGTACTATTACATCTGACCCACCAATATCACACTGTTACCCAAGGGAAATAAAAACACATTTGCATTTAAAACCTTTTGATCAAATTTTGTAGCAGTTTTTTTTTCCCCCAAACTGGAGGCAACCCAAACCTTATACTACTGGTAAAGGAATTTTAAAAATGTGATATACCTGCACAACGGAACACTGCTTAGCAGTAGCAAGAAATAAATGAAAAACGTCGTCCTAGCTAGACACAATACCTAACAACCTAAAACTCTAAGTTGTTGAACTTCATTATGCATAAATGATACCTGGATACATCTGATGAACTAGAGGGATGATGTTGATAGCAGAGTAGATTTTACAATACAATATCAGTAGTAATAAGTGCATTTCATAATACAAAATTAGTTCGCATGTAACAACCTTGCATGTTTATGTATCTAGGAACAGAGTTTCAAAATAGGATGATGCAAAAAACAGATAATGTTAAAAGGAGAAATTGGCAAATCCACAATTAGGCTCAAAGAATTCAACACTTTTCTATTTGTAATCAATAGGACAGAAAACTAGTAAGTATATGGGTACTTGAAATAGCCTACCGACCAATTTAACCTATGGTCATTTATAAAATACTCCACCCAGCAACAGTGGAGTAGCTTCTTTTCCAAATGCACATGGAACTTTCACTAGGATGGGCCATATTGTATGTTATAAAGCTAGACGCAATACATGGAGGAGAATTACAGTCATACAAACTGTGTTTACCGCAGAAAAAAATCAACTGAAAATTATCAACAGAGATCTGTAAGTCTCTACATAGTTGATAATTAAATACCATTTTCAAAATAATTACGGATCTAGTTTTTCACAAGGCAAATAAATGGCTTTGAAGAAATGATAATAAAAAGGCGACATCGAAATCTGTGGGATGCAGATAAAGAAGCAACTAGGAGAATTTATGGTAGTGCAATGTTCATATTAGAAATGAAGAAAAACCTAAGAAGTTAAGTTTCAACTTTAATAAACTATAAAAAGGATAGATTAAACTCAGCATAAGCAGAAGGACGTAAGAGTGAAAATGAGGGAAAAAGAGACAAATAATAAAAATCAATAAAACCAAAAGCCATTTCTTTGAAAAGATCACTAAAGTCAATAACCTCCTCATCCAGACTCATTAAAAAAAGAGATGACACAATTTTCTGCTGAAGGAGTGAAGTAGGGCTATGTGCTATGGATTTTACAAGAATAAGAGAATATTATGAACAACATAAACCTTTCAATAGCAATTTATGTACAAAGAAAAGAAAATGTGGAATAATGATTCTTCCAACAATGGTCTCACAACACACATGTAGCTATTATGAGTTTTTTGAGCAAAGAAAATATTAATGAATAAAATAATACAACCTGTCAATGATTTACTTTTCAAAAAGTAAACTGAAGTAAAGATAAATCCTGGCACAGCATAAAAGTGCATGTATAGTGCTGGGAAGCATGAGAAATCATAGCCTGTCATGGTATGCTACACATGTCTCTGGAACTATACATGGGACAGTGTTCTGCACACCAACAGCTTGTTACAAGTGTTAGAAAAAAATTGAAAATAACTGAACCATAAAAGTATCATATACAAATTAGTACATTTATGTCAAAGAGGAAGCCAGCGTTTGAAATGTGGGTTGTTTTGGAAGGTCTTCTAGAGCTTTGAAAACAGGAGAAAGTTTCTAGTTGCAAGGTTTAAGAGGTACCAGGATCTTACATTCCAAATGCTAGAATTACAGCCATGAAGGTTATATATTGAGTTGGAATAAAGAAAATTGAAAGAAAAACTCTGAGATAAAAATAATTCTTTATCAACACATTCTTTGAAGGCATGTAATAAATGATATTCAATAACTGAAACATTTAACTTTTTTTTTTCTTTTTGAGACAGGGTCTCACTATGCAGTTCAGGCTGGCCTTGAGCTCACTTTGTAGCTCAGGCTGGCCTTGAACTTGCGATGATCCTTCTGCCTCAGCCTTCTGAGTGCTGGGATTACAGGCACGCACCACCATGCCTGGCTCTGAAATAGCTAACCCTTAAGAAAAAGAAATGACATTTGATTTTTCACAGATTGAGAGAGATTTTGATCTCTCAGTGATCAGAAATAGGTTAACTGCAACAGATAGGTGCTCTCAAATTGTTCAAAAAATACATGTAGAACTTTTTCTGAGCAAATATATGTGCACATCATCATACAGATTTTTACTTCATTTAATACACACATTTTCTTCTGAGTACCAAATACAGAAAAGCCCAATAATAATCATATATGAACGGATAATTTGTATTAGCCAATGAAAGCAAATGGCTTCAAGCTCTTTCAGTTTATTTGTAAGATACAACAGGTGGGCCAGATACAGAAATAAAGCTGAAGACGATCTGATTGCCTCAGGCAACAACCATTGATGTAGCCAGAAAATTCACACTTTTCTCCAAAAACTATATAATCTTTAAAATAAAACTACAAGGTGATTCCATTTCAGCAATGCCTTTCTGTCAGAGTGGAAAAACATATGAGCTACAAAAATAACCACGTTGGCATCCACTCCCACACACCAATGTGACATCTGTAACCAAGCTCAAAAGCAATCGACAACAAAAAGCAAATTTTGATATCCTGAGTGCACTTGTATAGAAGAGGAAATGATTGCTTTGCTTTTATAAGATGACAAATGACAGAGGTCATAAAACAGACGAACATTCTACTATGGCAAAAAATTATACATTGCATGGCGTAGCAGCAAGATTGAGATTCAAAAATCTAAATCATCTTACAGAAGTGTAAACTTTCATCTGTGAAAGTATTCCAGTCATTTAAGAATGAAAGCTAATAATACATATACATATATATGTTTTTTTGAAGCCAGGACAAACATGTTTATTATGTCTTGTTTTGCCTATAAGTCAGGTTAGAAATAAATTCACCATGACAACTGGCATATTATATGCACAATAACATGAATATAATTTCAATATAATGTTTTCATTTTGTTTCCCTGTTATGAATGTAGTGTGACTGTGGTATATCTCTTGTTGTGTAACAAATTTTGCAATTTAAAACAACAATCTTTATATTCTTTTTCACAAATCTACGGGTTAACAAGGCTCTGCTGGGTCATTTCCTTTAATGACTTTCATGCTGTATTGATATCATCAGGCGATACAACTGGAGCTATAGGCATCAAAGACTCTACTAAACCTCCCCGAATGACCTGCACCCCTCTGTGCATGGCAGCTGAGTTCAGCTGTGGACTCAGCCACATTTTAGCTGGGGTTTTAACAGGAGCATCTACACACAGCATCTCTGTGTGGATGGGCTACTTGCGACAAATTGGTCCTGGGTAGCCACATTTCTTACATGGTGGCAGTTGCAAAGAGGACATGACCAAAGGGGAAATGTTCCAGTGGATGTAGGTGGGAACTGTAACACACGAATCTGTTGTACTTCATTTATCAAAATGGTCATTTATAAAATACTCCACCTAGCAACAGTGGAGTAGCTTCTTTTCCAAATGCACATAGAACTTTCACTAGGATGGGCCACATACAAGGCAAATAATACACACTGGAGAATGAATGGGCAGCCAGGATTCAAAAGGAGAAGACCACTGCTGGGAGGCTGAGTGGAGAGCTAATTACTATAGTGACACACAAAGTGAAGAACCTATAGACAGAAGCCTACACTTTCAGAAGTATGAGATTTAGTAACTTACATTAGATGCATTGAAATAAAAAATTACTTGAACAGAAAACAACACATTAAATTATTTTCTTCAACTGGAACTTCTTTCTCTTTCATATACCAGGTGAACTCCTATAAGATCACAATCAAGTGGTACATGACCTGTAAACATTTCCAAGTTTTTTCCATTAGTCCCTTCTTTCTAGGTAAGGGGAATTTTTAAATTTTAAAACTGTGGAGTTTAAAGTGACTTTCCCTGCATCACATATTAACACAATAGCATCACCATTCCTAAACTCCAGTTGTCAAACTGCCAAGCCAGTGTTTATTCCACTGCACTGATTGCTTCTGATAAAGGTATAATAGTGTCATGGTAGAATCTCACTTCATAATATTTATTAATTCTTTAGTTGGAAAATCTTTCTTTTTAAAATTGATGAGATTGTGGCGCCCCATGCACACTGGTAATCCCAGCACCCGGGAGGCTGAAGTAGGAGCATCACTGGGAGTTTGAGGCCAGCTTGAGCTAGAAAGTAAGCTCAAGGCCAGCCTGAACTTCAGAGTGAGACCTTGTCTCAGAAAGACAAAAACAAAAAATAAAATAAAAGGAAAATTTAAAAATGAATAAAATCACTTCATTAAAAATAAATCAGATCAAATGTATGAGGTAGAAGGTATGATGTCTAATATCTGAGATTATGAAATTGGAGAATCCCTAGTGTGAATTCCTAGTATTGACCCTTCTTGGCTGTATGACTTCAGGCAAATATTGTAGTCTTTGAGGTTTAATTTCCTCATGTGTAAAACAGATACTGTAATATCTACCTGAAGGGACTGTTACTATCATCTGATGATAGGATGCCTCTAAAGCCACCAGCACCATGGCTGGCACATAATAAAAGCTCAGTAAATGTTATTAATTGTACTTTGAGTAATTGTTGATATATTTTCATTATTTTATTATATTTGAAAGTATAGTTCAGGTTTATGTAGCTCTCCAAGTGATATTTTATTCTACTTTAGTGGCATTTCTAAAGTAATAAAGTAAACTAAGACTGTACACGGCCATGAGATGTGAAATCAGATTTACTTCAGTATTACCATGTGATGAACTAAGCTCTTATTATTCTCAGGAAACTTGAGGAGAACACATTTTTACAAATGCAAAAACACACATGCAAATAGTTGTATGGCAATGCTGTTATGAACAACAATTTATTTACCTTTTCAAGTTTAAAGAAATGATTTCATGGGAATTCTTGGAATGAGAAGAGTTTTCTTTGAGAAAGGAAAAGATGATTAATCAGAAAGTCTGTCTGGAGAGTTCTTGCAGGTGAACTAACTCATGAGCATGTGAAAGTTGAAATAATGTGTCTCACCTCCAAGTGTGAATCTCTTGAGGTTTCCCTTTCATTCTTTTACTTTCCCCATTTTTTCTGATATTGATGATGTTTGTCTATGGTTAAATTTACATTCTTCACTACTTAAGGGGAATAACTGTGAGTCTACCAGGTGCGTATTGCAAGAATTTTATGTGTATTTGTCTTTGTACAGTTCCAGCACCCAGCAGCAGGGTGGGAGGACACACTTCTTCAAATTGCCTAACAAGAACATGGGCACATTATTGGCCAGTTCAAACAGTTCTTGTGCAGGAGATAAGTATAGATGTCTCTATAAGTACACCTCCCAAATATTTATGTCTTACTGATTCATGTTTTCCCACTAAAGAGAATATTAAAGGCAAATGGAAGATATAGGTCATTTGATGGAGGAGAATGAACTGAGATCTTGTTCTTTCTAAAGCATAACATTTAACAACACTGATTTTTTCCCCACTTTCCTAGAGTATTTTTCTTTGTCTAAGGACTTATGCTTCAGACACTCAGGAGTCATGCGCAGGACAAAGCATTATTGTGGGAGGTTCAGAAAACAAGCTAACTACAATGACGGTGAATTGAAATACTTATGTCAATCTCATGTCAAAGTTTCCACACTGGCTCCTCTGGATGCATAATGAAACAAGGTAGGTAATTTTCTTTCTTTTAAATGTCAGTTGGGAGATACAAGTTTTCAGCTGAGTATCACAGTTTCATTTTTAAGTAGGAAAATGGGTTAAAATAATACCAGGACAGCAGTGATTACCCATGAGAAATTCAACAGTTGATTTCGGCACTTCCTCAAACTTATGGCTGCTATTGACTCAAATTAACATATGTCTTCACCTTAAAATGTTGCCTTTTCAACATAAAACTGAGTTAAATCTGTAGTCACTGTGAATAAGTTTTAAAACATTCACACAAACAACAAAACTCACAAATTTCTCTGCACTTGAGTTCTTCTTAAGTCTGCATCCAGTGATCCTAGCCTGGCCTTATCAGAAACATTCATTTGGCCTAATGACACCTGTGTAAATGTTAACGGAGCAGTTCTTACTTTTGTTAAATGCAGAGAGATAACCGGTTTGTCTCCAGTGCTACTGACTTTGTTTTACAGCTTTTTATCAAGTTCCCTCACAGTTTTGCAAAGGGAAAATAAATGACAGTACAAGAAAATCTTAAAGTTTCAATTTCATGGGCAGAAGCAATGAAATATGGATCAGATAAGGAAGCTGATGAACTTAATATTTGCCTAACAATAATGTCCCAGAAACATCAACATATTTCTCATTAATAGCGCACAAAGTTTGGAAGACACATGTGGAACAAAAACAACAAATACTGTTGTTTGCACTTTTGAGATTTTTATGGAGTTTTAGCCACTAGCCTGATGCTATGCAGCGAGGAACTCATCTGGTAACTGTGTGATTTATTGCTGGTTGCTGCAGTTGGTACAGTCACATCGTCCCTACGAAGAAGCCCTGGCCTATTCTGAGCTGTGTGTGTAAATATTCTTGATTGACTTTTAAGCGACAGTGATGGTCTATGGGGCTGTCTTTATTTGAAATCTGCCCCCATACAGAATTGCTTGTTTATAAGCCCTTAATGGTGATTCTATCTGTTTAGGTACACCCTCTTTCAGGGGCTATAGTCCATCAGGAAGCCCTTCTATTTACGAGACAGTAATACTTCCTTAAAATATCTCTTGTCCTTTCTCTAGTTGCACTTGTCCTGAACTTCAGCTGACCGTCACTGAGGTATTTCTATACCCTTATCCTTACCTGCTTCCCTCAATACAGCTGTAAGTGAAGGACACATTTAGCAACACATTGACCACAGTTAAGGAACTCACTCCTAGACAGTCTCTGTTGTTTGTTCTCCCTAACGACTGACCTCAAAGGCTGGAAGTGATGGTAGCTCTAAGTGTCATTGTCGTTTGGGAGCTTGGACATGTGTTTCTGGAACTTGATACTTCACTGACCCAATACTGCCCGTATCATCTTGGCCTTCTTGATTCAGGAAAGGAAAGTAATCACCATCAAACAGAGCATATGAATTCTCAGATCACCTCCAAGTAAGGCTAGTGATTGTCCAAAAGTAGGTTTAAATGGCTAATCATTGTGTTGTGAAAATACTATAATTTTGTTAGCATAACAGTTTATTTCAAGGGGTATACATGGCAACATTGTAAAATATTTAAGCTGTCACTGTGGCTCATAGCCCCTGACCAAGTTCCATAAACTTTTCCTCCTAAAATTTGCTCAAATCTTTGATATTTTACTAATTAAAATATAAGTATAAAACATTTTCCTTATGTTTTAGTAAGCACATGATGAATTTCTGCTGTAAGAGAATATTTACTAATTAAATCATGGTATTTGTTTTGCCTACAGACCACAGAGTTGGGAAACAATTACTAGGTATACAGCATCATAAACAACAATAGATATGCCATCTTACAATGTAGCTTTAAGTAAAAATGTGCTATGCCATTTAATTCAACAAACATTTGTGGAGAATTAATGTGGCCAAATTTTATAGGCAAAAATATCCTTGCTATAGGGAAGATTGCATTCTAGCAAGAGAATATAGATGGTAAACTAATAAATTAATAAATTATCTAAAATTCTAGAAAGTAGAAATGCTATGATAAAAGAGAAGAGTAAGTGGGATCCAGGGACTAGTGTTGCGGGTGGGGCTACCTCTCAAATGGGGTGGTCCAAGGTTGGTGTCATGGAAGAGGGACACTTGAGTAAAGGCTTGAAGAAGGTGAAGGAACGAGCCACTTTTGCATGGGTTACATTGGTAATTACTCTTGTAAATTTTGAACGGCCCACACACGCCTATATGGATGATGTCATTCTCCTGCTACAACTTCCCAATGGCTTCCTATGGCTTCAGCATGAAATGCAATCTCCTCAATTTGCTGTGTGCTGATCTCTGTCATCTCACTTCAACCTTAGCCTTCACCTCCCTGTCTCTTTCTCTCACTTACACTTCAGCCATACTGGATTTATTTCAGTTCCTGCTTGAGTACTACAGGCTTGCTAGGGCTCATCTTGTCACTGAGCATTTCTCTCGGGTTACGTTTCGTGGGCTTTTACCTGACCAGCTTCTCGACTAGCTGATCACTCCGCTACGCCCTGTTCTTATGTTCTCAGTGCATGACTAGGTGCCTCTCCAGTCCTTTTTACAGTCATAAGTAAAGAATGGTTTGCGTGGTTATTTAATTTCTATTTTTCCGAATAGAATTTGAGCTCCCTGATGAGAGACTTTTTTCTGTTTGCACTGTTCATTACTGTACTATATCCCAACATCTTACACATGGGAGATGTTCAATATTGGCTGAATAAGTAAAATCAACTGGGGCAGAATTCATGATGCTTGGTTGCAAAGAGAGAATGTGCTCCAGATTAGGGTGAAAAATTAAAACTTAATATTATTCTTTCCCTTTGGAACTAAGCATTGTATCAAGTTAATTGGTCAAGACTGAAAGAACTACAAAGTCTTTAGACAACTCTCTTGGAGTATATTCCCATAAACTTATGTAGAGGGGGTACTTAGACTCCTTAGGTAAATATCGTCTTTCCTCAACAGTAAAGTTCCCACATCTTCCAGCAACAGCAGGTCAGGGTCAGACCATTTACCTGAAGGGAACCAGCTGCCCAAAGCAGAGCAGCTCACTTTATTTCGGACCCTCTCCTCCCCTTGGCACTCACAGCAACCTGCATCTTCCTGAGCCTCTTGAATACCTTCCCTTCTGTACCATTTCTCCGTCCACCTGCCTCTGTCTTATTCCAGGCTCTTGCTACTTTCTTCCTGGACTGCTTCTTAACTCACATCCTTTTCTACTTTCATTCTTCTCTAATGTTCTTCTGCACTGCTGCTGAATTAAATTTCTAAAAGACAGCCCTGGTCACACTCTTTGTTTAAAATGCTCCAGAGAATTCTCATGAACTTGAGGATGAAATCCTCAGCAGGGTGTACGCACGAGACACACGTGACACTTGGATCCTGCTATTGTCTCTTCACAAACGTATTGGATGCCCATCTTCTGTTTTCCCACAATATCTTACTGGAATCCCTCCCTATATCTTAGTGCTTCTTCACAATCCCACAGACTCCTTATCAGCTCTGCAGCGGCAGGATACAGGATGCAAGGATCATAGTGCTCAACCACACAGCAGCACCCCTTTATCCCTGCAGTTATTCTCACAATGACCCAGTGAATTAAAAAGACAGTACATGTTGTGCTCCTTATGAACATTGCGAGCATATCATTCTGCTCACTAATTCTCTTCTTTTCTCCCCTTTTCCTTATCAGGATAAAATATTTGTACTTTTACTCTTGAAATGCTCATCTCTGCTATGTATGAATCCTAAATAAGACTCATGAGTTCATTTTCCTAGATTTTTGACCCCTGGATGTGGCCTTCTTCATAGGGTTTACTGCTATGAGAGCCTAAAAAAAAATGAAATTTTAAATCCCAGCACTTAGGAGGCTGAGGCAGGAGGACTGGTACAAGTTTGAGGCCAGCCTGGCCTACAAAGTGAGTTTAAGGCCAGCCTGAACTGCACAGTGAAACTCTGTCTAAAAAAGACAAAATGCAATTTTAAGTGTAAACCATTTTTGGTGTTGAGGGGCATATTGCTTCTTATGAGTAGCCATTGTAGTCCCCGGGCTCCTGTGAAGTGGGTTCCCTCGTCAGACACTCCATCTAGCAAAATCTCATATACTGCAATTTTCCCAGTGAGATGCTGTCTCTAGTGGCATCCCACATGTCCTGGTCAGCCAGTAGCAGCTTCCCTTATGCAGCAGTCAACCACTGCAATGACTTATCCAGGCATCTGCTCAGTTATTCCCTGGCAAGAGGTGGGGTTATGTACTCTGTATAGGGGCTGGGTGCCGTGACCTGTAGTCTGTCATCAGCAGTTC
Organism: Dinomys branickii; assembly: GCA_004027595.1. Taxonomy (NCBI): domain Eukaryota; kingdom Metazoa; phylum Chordata; class Mammalia; order Rodentia; family Dinomyidae; genus Dinomys; species Dinomys branickii. The sequence goes on from PVLD010000212.1 coordinate 28,897, forward strand.
TCATAGATCTAAAACTAATCATTTGTTGGGGAATTAACTCAGTGGTAGAAAGCCTGCCCGGCAAGCTCAAGGTCTCAGAGTCAATCTCCAGCACCAAAAAGAGACGGAAGACAAATCATTCATTTAATACGGGTTCTTTGTAATTCTTTTGATTTATGTCTATTTAACGGACAAAATAATTGTATATATTGTAATATTTTGTTATGTATATATTTCAGACCGCTAGGTTGACACTATGTTTTATAAAGTAATTTTAAGCTAAAAGGGAATCCTGGGTTGACCTCTTGCTTTATGGTTTGTGGGCTTGGGTCTCTGAACCTTTGACAATATTAGTTTCAGTGGTTAATTTTCTCTTTTTAAAAATTGTTACAAACCTAAGAGGATTTAAATGTGTGGCGATAACTTAATAAAATGATGATGGGGAGCCCACAGCAGAGTGCTTCAAAGGCTAGGTGCCTGAGCAGGGTGAGGGCCTCACTGCGCTGTTTTGCGCAGGCGCACAGCAGATGCACTGCTCTAAGCACAACTTAGCATAGACACCCGCACATGCGCCACAGTTATGCCAGTTCCCAAGAATGTAAACTTGACAATGCTAATATATATGAGTGAGACAGTGACAGTAACGACGTGGCTCTCACTGCTTGCTATTGTTGCTGATGTCTGTTCTGAGTGCTTTCTTTGGGGACCTAACCTACGAAAACACCCCTTCAGCCCCTCCCCAAGTGGCACAGTCGGGAGAATGAGCCGGGTGGGCAGGATGAATGAGAGCCCCCTTGTTGGCTTCCGTGGAAACAGTTCCTGACAGCAGCGAGAGAAGGCCCCAGGGCTGCTGGCTCGAGTCCCCTGTCCTCCCCTTGGTTACCCGCAGTCACCTTCAGAGCGGCCTAGAAGGCCAGCCCTGATGAGAAGGGCTTGAGGACTGAGCCCGGGGGTAAATCTAAGAAGTGCAAGAAATAGAAGCGCAAGAAGTCCAGGGGCGACGTGGACTCTGAGTGGGGCCCTGGGCCCAAGCTGCAGGGCAGCGGGAGCCTGCCCTGCCCAGGCCGCAGCTGAGGGAAGAGTCCCAGGGAGACCCCTGCGCTCAGTGAGGAGGGCAGCGGTGACCAGCAGGGTGCAGGCGCGGTGCACCGGGGCACAGCAGTTACCTGCGGCGCTGGGGTGAACTCTGCCACTTCCTGCCAGTGCTAGGCCAGCGCCCCAAGGACAGCTGCGCACGTTTGCTCTTTCACTATTCTGCCTAAGACTGCTACTTTATCATTTATTCAGTGTGGTCATCCCTTTTTCAGTTTAGCCCTTCATTCACAGGTCATTTGCTGAGCTTGGTCTTCCATCAGACCATATTCTGGGCACCGGATGAGCCAGACGAAAAGGACAGAATACCTGCCTTGGAAGGAGTCAGAGCTGATGCAGGTATCTCTCACCTGGAAGTTCTGTGTCAAAAGGAGGTTCCTAGATCTCGTCCACTGAGAAGAGCTCGGGACGCACGGAGGTGTTGCCGAGGTGCGTGAGGCAGTGATCCTCCAGGGCGGGGTTTCCGTTTTCTGTCTTGGTGTCAGAGGTGCTCCAAGTTTGCGTATCCTTCTTCTTAGGAGAAATAAGGTGGTCTTGACAAGAAGAAAAGAATAATTCAGGAAGGAAAGCATAAGGATAGAGAAAAGTTTATCAGGAAGGGAGGGTGAGGGATAGAGGGAAATAAAATACAAATGTGAAGAAATGACTACGCAGGGCACAAAAGAGATCAAGAAGAAGGAGCGGCCTGACACACAAACTTCCGCTCAGTGAGGACCCTTGCAGCTGAAGAAGCGGAGCTCCAAACTTCAGAGCGGTGTTGGTCTCTCAGTGCTTGGCAAGGAACTTGTTACCTAGAAGGAAGTATGTCCTCCTTGGTGTGTTTCTCAGGAAGCCACATTTGTGTTCTGTGGGAAAAGTGCTCACTTGTGTACTATGCGTGCCTGAGGAGACTCAGAAAGCCCCTTCAGGCTCACAGGGTCAGGAGCCACCACTCCTTGGAATAATTCCTGCAAAGTGCAGTCATGCAATAGAAATGTGTCAAAAGATTTGCTGATAACATGATTCGAACCATGGCTACATTGCTGCACTCACACAGCATAATCTGCCCTCTGTCCGTGCATTTTACCCCTCTTTGTTTTGTTTCCCCCCTTACTGGCTCCACCCCTTCCCACTGGTCATCCAGCTCAGCAAACTTCCTGGTTTCCAGTCCGTCCATCTGGACTAGGATTTCCTGATGTTGGGCCACTAAGCGGTCTCTGACTGTGTCCCTCAGCACAGCCCTGGAACCTCCATGTGTGAACTGCACAATGATAGTGTGGATTTCAACTTCTGGCTGAAAAGACCTGGACTAGACATTTCCTTGTGAGGGAGACCGTGATCCCAGGCAAGAAGGAAAGAGTCGAACAGAAAGTTCTTACAGACCCAGGGCTGCTCGTGACTGACCCATAACAATCTGAGTGGAAAAATGTGACAACCCCCACAACCAAAATAAAAATAAGAGCACTTTTAGTGCTTTCCTGGTAAACTAGTTTGAAGAAATGGCAAAGGAAGTGGTTCCTGTCTCCTGCCCGTCTGGTAATACAAAGGAATGGCCTGGGCTACAGACGTTTATAGGAAGATACTGAAAGACCCTCTGCTGTCCAAGAAGTTCAGGTGACAGAAAGAGGAGTCTGGATTGTTCTGCAGGCAAAGTGATTCTTAGGCTCATGTAGGAGAGAAGTGAAGTCAAGACCCTCTCCTTAGAAGTGTGTCAAGTATATTCATAGGATTTTGATAATTTTTACAGGAATAGAACAATGATGTCTTAGCAAAGTGTGAGCAAAAAAAAAAAACAAACAAACCAGAAACTAGATACAATGGAAAGCACAATAGGAAAGACTTTATTTTTTTAGTGAAATGTTTGATAAACACATTTTTAACAGTTTAAAGTAAGGACTCAAAATGGGATATCTGTCAAAAGGTCTTAAACTCTCTGTTTTAGTGTGTTATGAAAAGTAGTTATACGCGTATGGCGCCAAAGCCTCTTTTCCAGCTCAGGGTCATATTTCTTTTGCTGTTTAAGCCATAATATTCTGTGACCCCTCCCTGCTCCAGAGTGTTTACATATGAAATTTCTTTCCTAGACTGCCTCTCTTCAAATATTCCTGAGAGTAACTGAGGAATTCTCCCACACCCCTCTTACCATTTTGCTCTGGACTCCAGAACTGACTCATTGCTGACCATTTCTTGTGAGACCTGACAGTATCTGAAGAACTGATTTGCTCCAAATATGGACACACTTTTACTTTTAATGCTTCCGAATTTTAGTGAAGCCAAGGATAACGATACTTTACTGAGTATCTGGGAAATAATAAAAAGTGCCTTAATGACATACCATGGGTTTCCAGCCTAGCTTTCTGAAGTGTCTACTACCTCAGCTAAGAGAAAAACTTCACATTGTTTCTCTTCAGGAGCCCCAGTTCTTGAGCCTCATCAACTTGGAGAAGACTCCCTTCTTCCCCCAAGCCCAAGCCCACCACTTCTTACCCTAGCTAGACCAATACTGGAAATGCTGTCCTTCAGCAAAGAAGCAAAGCGTGAGCTGCCAGTCAAGGCTCAGATATTATACTCTCAATCACTGAAAATGTATTTCCCAAATTCTGGGTAATTCCGTCCTAATGTTAACATCTGGTGTACATCCACACTCTAGGAAAACAGTTTCTAACTTTGTAAGGGCATCATCTGCATAAAAATGTAGCCACTTACATTATTTACCAGAACAGGGATCCATTCTGTAACTCCTACACATTCAGGTTTGTGCAGATTTTATAATTTTGTCCAGGTACCAGGGTGGCTACTTTTCTGTAATTTAAAGTTCCATCCTGGTGAATTTCCCAAAACGAGGGGAATTTCTTCTAAAAGTTAATATTTCCAACTCTGGGAACTGAAACATTTCAGCAACCTCAGCTGATAGCTACTGTTACGGTTTGTGTGTAGATGCCCCCAAAAGCCTCACGTGGTTACTGGAGGCTGACTTTTCAGACCGCTGAATCTAGAGTGTGTGATTAGTTCACTGTCTAGTCCTGGAATGGAGAGTGTGAGCGCTGCATCTGCACTAGGGCAGGCACCCTGTGTGCAGCAGAAGGGACTCAAAGACGCTTGCTCCTCGCTCTTGTTGCTTTTGTTGTCTTCCTTGGCCATGAGTGGGTGCCTCTCCGCCAGGACACCCAGCCTTGGAGCCAGCTGATCATGGGCTGAAATATCTACAGTCTGTGGGCTAAATGAATGTTTCTTCCTTTAATTTGTGTCTCGGCAACTAGAGAAAACTAAGACAGCTCCTTTTCTAAAAATGATAATACAGGTCAGTTGTTAATGATCTTTTCCCAGGGATGCAGACTGAGTTATAGTTAATATCCACTGTGAATTCAGGTTAACATGGGAAAACAACAAAGATAAGGTGTTTGCATGACTTTCTTTTAAAAAGAATTAACTGGGAGAGATAGACTGAAAGTTTTAAGCATGTACCCTTTTATGTGGAGACGGGTTCTATCAGGTTCCATTCTTTCAGAACAGCATTGTATTTTCAAAGCACACACCCATGTAAATAGAGGTATGTTCTAATTCTAGTCCTGTGTAAAAACACAGACTCGAACTGCAGAGCAATTACCTAGAAATGAAATAAATGAAAAGTTACTGGTGATTTTATGGTATTTTAAATATGAAAACTTTAAAATGGCATAAATATTTGTCTGTTATTTTTAAAATTGCAGGATTTAGAAGTTGAAATAGTACTACTACCAGTAGCTATTCATAATAGATCAGTTATGGCTTTGGGTGGGGTTCAAAGGTGGAGCACACACTTAGCATGCATGAGGTTCTAATCTCAATCCCTGGAACATGCGCATGCGCACGCGCACACACACACACACACACACACACACACACTCACTGGAAAGTAAAATATAAGACAGTAAAAATAAGAAAAAATACTCATCAGTGATCTCATCACTAAGAGATAATTGTTATTTTGCACTTTGCTATCATTCCTTCCAATATATTTTTCTAATAATTTAAAAATTGTTGAGATCATATGCTGTCCTAGTTTTCCCATGTTGTTTAAAAATGGAAGTATTTTTGTGCATCATTCACTTACAATGATTTATAGATGTAAGTTTGATGAAAACTAGCGTTGGGGTTGATTTTGGCTGATGGTGATCTTTTTAGTTTCAGAGGTTCATAATAAGCCATGTTAGTATAGGTCAATGTGGATTGAGCAGTTTTGGATTGAACAGTGGATTGAAAGTCTTATAATCCTGTCTGATTTACTGTATCATTACAAGGGCACTGGACCTTTGAGAAACCATAAAAGGGCAAAGACAAGATATAATTTACCTCCAGTCTGAAGTGGACTCTGAGGTTGGTAGACTAATGAAGATTCTCTTGAGTACCAGAAAAGCCTGTAAAAACGGCAGAGTCCAAGTGTAACAAGTGATCATAACATTCACTTTCTCTGGCAGACAAAAAACAAAACAAAAACAAAAACAAAGTTTGATTTCCTGCTAGGCAGCAGGCTCTGTCCTAGATGTTGCACATACACTGATCAAGTAGATTTGATTCTGCCCTTGTGGGACTCACAGCTTTGGCTAGAGCTTGCTAACCTCAATTTCTGTGAAAGTTTTTAGGAGGATTAAATCACTGGAGTGAGTCTTAACAGTCACTGACCATGTAGCAATATAATACAGATTTTAAAGCAGGACTCTAATTATTCAAAATGAAACAAATGAAGACACGTCTATGTAATTATTTAGCATATGCCATTTCTCAAACCTTGCAAAATGAAAACTGCCTTTTTAGATGGGCCAGAGAAAAAAGCACGCAGTTATCTTGTTTAATAAGAGCGGATGATGAGCTGCAGGAGTCCATAAATATCTTGTCAAAAGTATTCTGCACAAAATGTGTCTTTTATAGAGCTTTTAATTGGAAGATTGTATACGAGGCAATGAATTATATAATAAAAATAATCAAATAAATGGAGTTCTTTCTTATGAAAAAAAGCTACCTATTTCAGCATAGACAGTCCTCCGTCTTAAAAGAGGTGTTCCAGGGGGATTTCGTTACAGCACAGAATAACGGTGCGCCTTGGTCATTCTACTCTGAGCGACACGTCAGCCTCTTCAGGTAACCTGTCCTTGTGTAAACAATAACGCAAGTGGCCTAAGGAAGAACAGTAACCGAGAAGGGCAAACAGAGGGAGGCCAAGTGTGCATTTCTGGACTTGTGGTTGCTTATTTATATACCCCACGCCTGCTTCTGAGAGATACCAACGCTCTCAGTCCATGTGCGCTAGAAGAGTCATTACTCTATCACATGTGCATTTTAATTGTTAGTGCACTAGATAGCACTCTTTGGTTCACGTGCTTTTCACAAGCTAAGATTCCTGAAATATCACTTGTGGTATATAGACACATGATCACGCTGTTATCACATAGCCAAGAGCAATTTTATTTTATTCAGTTATTTGTATTATTACAGGGCAAAAGTTACTCATCACTATAAGGCATGGATTTAACATTGTCTCTTATATTCACCATTTTATAAATATACCTAAGAGAAGCCATTAATCTTTCCTAGAATAGACCCTAATTTATTTTTTACTACATATTATCTTATTTTTCCCAAGGCTACATTAAAATAAGACAAACTATTATAGATGGAACATGGTTAGTTTCACAATTAAACTAATTCTTCCGTTAAGTGTGCAAAAGTGTTGACTGTCCATTTATAAACATTACTGAACTGAACTCAAATATGTGTGACCGCAGAGGTAGTTACATATGTTGCAGGTTTATTTTTCTGTTTAAATTTTGAAGGAAAATGGCTCAGGTTGAACAAAATAAACGACCAAAACAGAATTTGATAAATAAAGCTGAGAGTGTAGGTGCTGAGCATGCTGCTCATGATGCATGTTAAAGTGAAGGATGCCTTTGATACTAGGAAACAGTTGCTCGTTTCAGGTTGACAATGAATCATTGAAAAAGCACTCATTTAAGGAACCAAAGGCAGTGCTAGCATTATCATTTTATGCTTTATAGCATTCAATGGGTGTAGTTACTGAATTTCCTGTTACAAAGTGCTTATTCTCTTCAGTCTTGCTCACAGGAATGAGGGATTATTGGACTAATATGGTAAAGCCCTAAAGACATATAAACCTAGAAATCTGTGTTAGATTTTTCTTTCTGAATGGTGAGGGTTAAGTTAACAGTTTGAGCTATGGAACATTAGAGAAAAACATTATAAGACCTTGCTAAATTGGAACACTGATTAACAGTTCTGTGTATGCTCTCAGCTAAGAAATGCCTGTAGCACTGGAAATTGACAAGAGCTTCATAGAGGAGGTGAGAGGTTTTCATTTCTGTTATGTTCCCTGTTGCTGGGGTTAGTGGTGGACAGGAAGGATTTTTTTTATGAGTGCTCATTTCAGGACTTTACTCCAAGTTGTAAGATCATGGCTGTGAAACTATTTTCTTGAATCTGAACCAATGACAATTTATTTTGTAATACGAGATGACACCTGAGGCAGAAGTTCAATTCTGTAAAGGATTAGGGACAGGGGTAAGTCTTCCTTAAATGTACCTGAAACTTAGTGCTTCCCTTTTCACCTAAACTTGATTTCAAACAAGTCTATATGGCAGAGAAGTGGCGAGTCCTTCATATGAAGAACACAATCCCCCAGGGTAAAATGGGAGCAGACACACCTTTATAAATAAGTGAAATTACTCAATTGTCAAGCTAGCAATATTATGTGTTATGAAAAAGTCTTTGCTATATCCTCAAGATAATTCCAAGTTTCCCTTGGTGACTAAAAACATTTTACCTATCTCTGTTATCATACTTAATTCAAAGCTATTTTTATATAAATCTAGTGATCAAAAAACATCTGGTGTTGAATAAAATAATTGTCAGTTCTCTCTTTTAAAATATTTATGGTTCTTCCAAGAAAATTTTCTAACTTACAGGAACTTTAAGAATTTACAACTTGGGACCTAGACAGTAGATAGCTTTACTCTTGAAGCCTGCAGGGGCTCTGAGGGTAGAATGAAGATCGATTCTCCTTTAGGACTATCCAACATGGGGGATACACTCAAACTCCAAGGGGCACTGTGGCCTCATTCTCTCCTTGAAAACTTCACAGCCTAGCTGAAAGACAAACATGTAGATGATGGTCATGAAGCAATATGATGACTCGTATGTCTTGTTCATGCATATGTACAAATGGCTATTCAAATGCGAAGGGGGAAGATATTCACTTTGCCTGGAAGAAGAGAGGAAAGTAGGAAGAAATTACCTGGGGAAAGTAATTTGAGGCCAAATTATAAGAGATGTTTGTATAACACTGGTAGATGCTTGGCACAAAGTAAGGAAGGATGATAACTGCTCTTGATATTTTTGCCATGAAAAAATGTAGAAGGTAGTCTTTGGAATCTTCATTCCTGAAGAGTTAACAAGAGCCACAAACTCATCTTCCACTTTGGCAAGAGTATTAAAGAAGTTCATTTAATCTTATAACTCTGGGAGTTTATTGCAAGGAAGTAATTAGGATCATTCACAGTAATAAAAACTAGCTGTTATATCAACCTGATGGAAAAATTTTCAGAAGATTTTGAAAAGACAAAAAATGTGTAGTCCGTGTAGAAATATGGAGACATGCTTATGCCTTAGTATGAAAAGTAATATTTCAAATGGTATCTATGCTACGATTACTACTAAGTATGTGGGAAATATTTAAAGGAAGGATTTAAATAGCTGTCTTGACATGCATAGATCAGGAGAATTTAAGTACTTTTTATACCATTTTGATAACCAAGTTTAGTGCAAAAGAAACACAATTTCTTCACACAGTTGTCAAAAGATAAACAGTGAAATAGCGACTACCTTGATAACACATCAGATAAAAAGACCCAAGTTAGTTTAACCCACTATGAAATTAAAATGTAAGCAACTTGCTATTGCTACCAAAAAAAGGCAAGTTCTAAGTTAAGGAACAGAGGTGAGACAAAAGGATTTATAACAGAAAGATGAAGCCCCATCTCAGTTGTCAGTGGTCTGACGCTGTCTAAAGTTTATCCTGTTCTGGAAGCTGCATTTTCAGAGGGATACAGGCAAAGAGTACATTTAGAACAGGGTGATGGATGAAATGGAAGAATGTGCCCAAGCTTAACTGGGAAAGGGAAAGGCAACAGGAGAATGGGTGGAAGTCATAGTTACTTTCAAACTTTTTAGGTGCTGTCTTGGGGAAACTTCCATACATCCGGGAGTCTTGATCAGCAACAGCTGTAGGATTAGAGAGTTAAGATCATTTATAATACATTATAGTACTGTTCAACAAAATGATCTGTCATGAAAGATAATGAATTCCTTGGAGCTGAACTGGTTTAGTCAGGTGCTGTACAAAACCTGTTGGGGTACTGCAGAGAGGGTGACAGTTTGGGATAAATGTCTGTTAACATCTACCCCAGGTCTGAAAGTCAACAATTCAAATTGTCCTTTGCAGAAATCTATTACTTGGTGTGTGTGATTTTCTGAACCTGTAGAAATTACTGTGACTTCTGTTTTCTATTGTGCTGAGGATTAACTGGGCTGCTGTGATTAGTAATTACAAAGGGTTGGGTAAGGCATTAGAATGACAGCTGAAATGAAAAAGTTGATTTTTAAGAATGAAAAGGACAACTTGAAGAAGATGCTACTCTCAAATCCTTTTAAATGAACCACTGAATGAAGAACAGAAAGCTTATATTATAGTAATTATTCCAGTAACAGGCATTTTGCAATGAAGAGCAATTTCATTAAATTTAATTCCAATAAAAATTAAATCCACTTAAATCCTCAGAAGGAGTGTTGATGGAACATTACAAAACCTAGAGAAATGTTACGGACTCACATAGTTTCTGGACTTTAAGAACGAAGGATATACTTAAGATAAATTATAAAGTGGGTTCTCTTTATTCATGGAAAACTACTTTTGGAAGAAAGAATTTTCTGTGTTTAATTACTAGATACCTCCCTTTCCAGAGTTTCCAATATAATTGCACATTCATTGCTTCCTGCCTCAATTATTTTCATAGGATAGTTCTATTTTCTTTGGGATAGTAATAGAAACAAAGATTCTGATTAGTAGTGTAGTTATTCAGGATTTTGTTTTAATTGTGTGATTTGTGGCAAACTACAAGGACATAATTGGGCCAAAGGAATGCTATGAATCTCTTTGGTTTGTCTTTTCGTGACCTGGACAGTGTAGCACAGTGTGGTCACTGAGGCTTGACTAATGTTAAGAAGTTCCTTTGTATAATAACTTGCTGTAATGTATTGGATCTGTTTTTTTTTTTTTTTTGTACCTGGAATTGAACTCAGGACCTTGCGCTTGCCAGGCAAGCACTTGTGCTGCTGAACTACATCCTTGGCCAGTATTTTTGTTTTAGTGCAGAATTTAAGAATACTATGATTGTTGGTATTTATTTTTAAAATTCTTAAGTGTTTATAAATACTGTTTATAGGTCTTTAAATAGGGTTGTGGGGTACTCCAGTAAACTAATTTAATTAAAATTCTTGATTCAAAATCTTACCTTTTGGCAAATTGATTTTATGGCTTTAAAAGAGGTGACCCATGTAGCACACATTTCATTTCAAGATAGTTTGGTTGTGTCTTTCCTACAAGATGAGATTTTATATTCTTTTGTTTTGGCATTAGTTGTCATCATAGCACCAGAAATTTTGTTGACCTTGAAACTTTGATACAGTTTTGGGAGAAAATACACATACACACATACAAATGTATATCATTCAAAGGTATATATTATCACTTCAGGAGATAGTTTAGAAATCATTCCATTTTAGAGATACTTTTTCTGGCAAATATCAGGGCAAATACTTTCATTTTAAATGTATTTTTCCTTGGTGATTGGTAGGCCAAGTGACATTTCTTTGGAAGACAGCAGCTATAAACGAATTAAAATCAATAAAGTTAATTAGGTTCAAGCATATAACATGCAGATATTTGTAAACACTTAAATTTCCCACTGCTGAATAAACAGAATAAAATAAAATAGGGTTACCATTCTATAGATTCTTACCTCATATTAAGCTTCAGTGCTTATATTTGGAATACAGTTAAAATATATTAAATATGAATGTATTTGTTGGCTTGCTATAGTTTTCCCTTTCAAATAGTCAGCATTCAGAACTAGTACTTTATAATTAATGAAATATAACATAGGAGAAGCAGAGCTTAAGAATTGTGAAAAAAGATGTCTTTCTCTGAAGACGTATAAGCAGGTGTTCTGAGCAAGCGCAAATATACAGAGACACATACCCACACATGCCCTCCCACAACTGCTGCGGCTAGAGCCTGCAGACCAATTTTACTCTTGGCGTACGGCCATATGTTTCTGGCCTTGGGCCTTGACAGTACCCTTAAAAAAGGAAACAGATGACTGAAGAAAACTGGCCCAAGATGTAGATCTAAATTATCAAAAGAGCCAGCAATCCCAGGGACAAGAGCACTCGTGTCTGACAGAGCCTGAAACACTGCTCAGGGTAAATCTTGATGGCAAGAAGAAATTTTTTAAAATGGCATTAATTATAGGGCAGACAGATTCCTGATGAAACATTATCTCTGAATGTGTCTATGAGAGAACTGAGGGGGAGATCAGTGTCTGACTCAGTAGACTGAATGAAAAAGGCTGTGGCCATCAATAACCTTTGAGGGCCAACACAGAACAACAAGGCAAAGCAAAGGCACAATTGCTCTGTCTGTTAGAACTGGGACATTTATCTTCTTAGGCCCTGGGACATCAGTGCTCCTGGTTCTCAGGCCGTGGGTCTGAAAATGAATCACACCACTTTCCTGGTCCTCCATCTGGAAAAATAGAAGATTTTGGGAATTTCTCAGGTTTCTTCATTGTATGGACAAATTCTTAGAATCAACCTTCCTGTCTCCAGATAGGTAAATGGATACAAAGATATGGACAAAAGCTTTAAAATGAATATTTTTAACTGTTCAAAGAGCTGGATGGGTGAATCAGAATAACAAAAAATGATTTTAAAAGGCACAATAAAAATTAAACGGACATATAAGGGTTTCAAAATTTTTTAATTACTGATATTAAAAATAATTAAAAATATTAGACTCTGGATTAAATCTAGTCAAAGAGAAAATTCACAAATTGAAAGGTCATACTGAAAAACCTGTTTAGAGTGATGTAAAAATAAGAAATGTGAAAAAGCAGTTGAGACCCAGAGAACAGGTATAACAGCTCTAGTGTAATTAATGGAAGTATCCGAAGAAGGGAATTTGGAAGAAAAGAGTCAAAGAAATAATAGCAAATTGAAGAACGATAGGGATTTTTATAACAAAAGTACATTATCAATGTTAACTAGAATAAATAAATGTGGACCAAGACATTATGATGTAACTGCTGGAGATCGAAGAAAAATAAAATTATTAAACTTATCAAGGAGAAAATTAAATTGCATAAAAGGGAGACATTTAAAACTGTAACAAACTGTTCCTGAGAAATCTCAAACGCTAGAAGACAACGGGGCCATATTTTTAAAGGCAGAAGGAACATAACCTGCCAAATTAAAACTGAAGGTGAGTTAAAACTGATGCTGAGTTAAAACTAAAAGAAGAAAGTAAGATATTTTCAGAAGAAAAGAAATTTACCCTGTGTAAACTCCTTCTAAACTGTCAAAATATTAAGGACACTAAATGGAGAGTGGAGGTATTAAATTCAGGAAATAATTGTAAGCCAGAAAATGACAAAAAGCGTCATTAAATAAAATTATTTAAAGTAATGTTTGTATTTAAAAAGGAGAAAGAAAGCTACACATATCATTAATAAGGTTGTGGTAGGAATGCCGAATAGGTAAAGTGCAAGAAAGTTCTTTTATTTCAGAGGAATGTAAAAATAGTAAAAAAATAGACTGTTAGAAACATTATATATAAATACTAAAATTATGTAATATGTAACATTTTATTATATAATAGACTAAATTATGTAATCAGTTATGTATAATCTGGTCTATTATATATTTATACATATAGTTAATCTATTAATATAGCATATAATATTAGTTATATAAAACATAACATTTTGCTATATAAGAAATATTTATATAAGATTATATATTTATACAAAATTAATACATTAATAGTATATATTATAATGCATTATATAAATACAAAGTCTAAAAATGTATACACAGTTTAGGGAAAGAAAAACTTGTATAAATATTGTAATACTAAATTTTTCAAGACATCATGCAATTAATACAAGTTACCTTTGGCCTCTTTAATTAGTACAAGTTCCTCTTTACAGGAGGTATTCAGCGTGGTGGCCATTAGCTTGCAGACATTAGTACAGTGAATGCTGCTTGGATAACCTAGGTCACTGAGATTGCTGTGTATGCATTTTCAGTTTCCTCTCTAAGGGCTGGCAGGGTAGTGGGTTTTCTGCGACATATAACCTCCTCTAGGGTCCTTCATACCTTAACACCATCTGTTGAAAGAAAAACTCACTATTTTTCTTTTCCTGAAGTGTGTATACTTTTTTAGCAGACTCTGTGTATAATTTAAATACTCATAGGTAGCTAGGATATATTATGAAATTATATGTTATACAGTTATATATGTAATAAATGTACATATTATGTATAGAAGTATATTGAGTGGTACTTGGTTCATGAGTGTAATTTGTTCCACAATCCTGGGGAAGATGGCCACGTTCTTGTTTGTGCAGGGAAGATGGCTGAGGTCGTGTTTGTCCTCTGATGGAGCACATGCCAAAGGAAGCAAAACTCTGCCAAAGACTTCTGTTCATGAACTGAATTGTTCCCAAAGAGAAGCATTCTTGAACTGAGATATTACTGTATTTAATGTGTTTGTCTATAAATATTTAAAAGTAACCATCAAAAATGTAGAAATACTTCATAACTTCAAATCAGCAGAGGAGAGGAAGGGGACCTGAAGAAAGTGGTATCTATTTATTTATTTAAGACTTCTTTCCCTTCCTTTGCTACTTTGTTCCTTCGTTCCTTTCTTCCCTCCTTCCTTCCTGCCTTCCTGCCTTCCTCCCTTCCTGCTTTCTTGCTTTCTTTTCTTGAGACAGGGTCTTATAGGCAGTCCAACCTGGCCTTGAACTGACTATGTAGCCCAGACTGGCCTTGGGCTTGCAGAGATCCTCCTGACTTAGCCTCCTGAGTGCTGGGATTACAGGTGTGCACTACCACACCCAGTGATAAAGAAATTTTAAAAAGGCACTAGAGGAGCAAGAAGAGTAAATTAAAAGGCTAAGAAATAAAGCCAAGTAAGATACATAAATTAGTTTAAATATATGAATGATTAAAATAAATACCAATGAATTAAATTCATAAATTTAAAAAAAGAATGTATAATTCAACTTTAAAGAAATCCAATAATATATTACTTTCAGTAGACACAATTTAAATAAAAGCACCAAGAGAAGTAAAAAATTGAAGGCTGGAAAAAGATATGCATAAAATAGAAATGTTGCAAATAGAACTTGAGACAAAAATATTGATAAGGCATTAGTTTTAGATCTGAAATGCCCTGTGAAGGCTATGAGCTGACGGCTTGATTTCTGGCTACAGGAGGTGGGGCCAGGTTGGGGAGGGAGGTCACCAAGGATGTACTCTTGAAGTCCAGCCCCAGCCTTCCTCTCTCCATTTTCTGATCACTGTGAGGTCAGCAGCTTTGCTCCACCATGTGTCCCTTGAGTGATGCTTTGCCTTGTGATGAGCCTAAAGCAGTGGGGCCAAGCAACGATGGACAGAGGCCTCTGACACTGTGAACCAAAATGAACCATGCTCCCTTTAAATTGACTTTCTCAGGCATTTTGCCACAGTGATGAGAATCTAACTAAGATCAAGAGGAATGACGTAACTCAGAAAAATACACTAAAAACACAAATCACAAACTTCTGTGTACTTAACAACATAGCCTTAAAATACATAAAGCAGAAAACCAAGAAAATAGTAAGCATATTTAACAATTCCACAATTATAGATAGTCTTCAAAAATTCACAGTTCAAGCCAGGTGTGGTGGTGCATGTTTGTAATGCCAGCACTCAGAAGGCTGAGGCAGGAAGATCACTGTGAAATCGAGGCCAGACTGGACTATAGAGTTCAAGGCCATCCTGCACTACACAGTGAGACCTTGCCTCAAAAAAAATTTATAGTCCAAGGTCAAAAAATTAATAAGGGTATAGACGATTGTAAATAACAAGACATTAATGGATACAAAGAGAGAACCTGTACCTTCTAATCAGAGAACATGTGTTCCTTACAAGCTCACACATATTGAAAACATAAAAATTAACCCTGTTCTAGGGTAATTCCAAGTGAATTAATTTTCTATTAAGTAAATTCAATTCCATTACATGTCAAAAATTAGTACAATTTCAATCAAGTCCTCTCACCATAATAGAATATTAAAAACTGACATTAAAGAAGTTAAATACATACAAATATATAGGAAAAGTTAGACAAAGAATGAGAAAATATTGTGAATCACATATGTGAACAGTAATAAAAACTGTTATTCACTCAAGAATAAACAGCTTGGAAATAGTGGAATTAATTTAATATAGAATTTAATATATATGTAATAGAATTTAATATATATGTAAATATATGTATGTACATTATAATTGAACAAAAATTGGTACATTTTACTAGAACAATTATTTCATAATTTGGAAAAATTCCTTTACATTATCATTTTGTATTGCATACCAACATTAATTCCTGATGGACTAAACAGTTGAATGTAAAATTCAAAACAAAAAGTAACTAGACAATAACTGAAATAAATTTATCTGTGGATAAAAAAATTTTTCTAAGTTAAAAGTAAAGAAAATATTCAGCAAGAAAAGGTTAGATTTGACTACATAAACATTTCTAGAAATACCTTTGGTACATTAAAATGTCTACCATTGCTGAACAGTATTGAAGTTCATCAAAAAATTAAAAGTAGTGTTACTGTATGATCCAGCAATCCTATCCCTGGGCATATGCCCAAAGGAAATAAAATCAATAGTCAGAGATGTCTGTGATTCATGTTTACTATAACATTATCCATAATAGCCATGAATTAACCTAAGTGTTCACTAATGGACAAACAGATAAATAAAATGTGATACAAACACTCAATGAAATACTATTCGGCCATAAAAAAAGAATGCAAATCCTATCATTTACAACAACAGTTATAAACTCAGAGGTCATGATGCTGCATGAAATAAGCCTGGCACAGAAAGAAAAATACCACACAGTCTCTCACTCACATGTAGAATCTAAGGAAGGTGACCTCACGAGTAAAGAGTAAAATGGGGGTTATGAGACACTCTTACGGGGGTAACTGGGACATTGTTAGTCAAAGGGTGCAGGCAGATAGAAGGAATATGTTCAAGAGATCTGCTACACAGCGTGGGTTCTCTACTTAATGGTGTATATTATATTCTTGAAAAATTAGTAGAGAAAGTGTACTAAGTGATGTGTTCTCATTACAAAAACTCCCTACTGTGTATATGACTATGTATTATATAGTTACGTGAAGTGTGTACTAAAACTATACAGCTTCCATCCATGTTAGATAATTTATGTTAATACCTGGATTTAACCGTTTCATGATGTGCACACACTTCACAGCATCAGGTTTATCCACCAGTTTTATAAAAGGAAAGAAAAATATGGACATGGCAACACCAAAAAAGTCTGCAGCTAAAAAAGAAAGCTAATTTAAGAAATTTCAAACAGATTTAAAGACAGTATCTGTAGAGATGAACACCACACGCAAATGAGTGAGTGAAATATCGTGAACTTTTAGAAAAATTGATCATTCACAGAAGAACAGAGTATAAACTGTGAGTTTCCTGTTTAAACAAAAATATTTGATTTTGTTCAATTAAAAGTAAGTAACATAAGTGCCTGAGTCTTTGGCAAGATGGCCAGTCTTGTAGAGTTGGCCCTCAATTTGGCAGATGTATGAGGACTTTACATCTAACTCAAAGTATGAACGTTTTATTTACAACACCAATCATTAAAATTATGACCATAAAGTACTTGATTATTTTAAGAGTAGGGTTATGTGAAGTTATGGCTATATTCCAGCAAATGACATGTTTTGTTATGAATTGCATATACAAGATCATTTTAGCTACATAAAAAATTAGAAGGAAATACATAAGCAGCTCAACTGTATTTTTGCTAAAGTAGAATTATAATTTCTACTATTTAGAGTACTTTCTTATATTCTCTATGAAGAATATGTGTTATCTTTTATTAATAAGTAACAAAACAGGACAGAGGTGGAGCAACATACAAGTCAGAAACTTCCAGAATAAAGAAGGTAACAACTTTAGTAATTTTAGAAACTCCTAGAAATCTTGCCTAATGACTAAGACTTGTGCCTTCCTTTTAGAAGTTTCATGGTGTAGCTCAAGCAAAAGCAAAACAAAGCAATAAACATATGAAGAAAATTATTTTTATTTCATTTATTTCATTCAAGGGTCCCTTCTTCATTGACTCCCTATCAACATTGCTATTGATTTAATCCTTTGGTTGGTGGTGGGACATTATGTCTTCCAGGTTGTGACTGGTGGAAGAATAGTTAGGCAGTGGCTGTGGAGGGAGGCTGAAGAGCAATCACATGCTGACATGCATTGCAATTGCTGAGCTCTACTTTATTGACGCCATATCCTTCTCCTGCCTTCTCACTAGAACTAATTAAGTAGGTCCATCAGGCTGACATGTCACAGCTTCGGCCTCATAATAGTGCAAAATCAGATTCAGTTTTTCCACTCTTCCATCCCATAGGGACTGTTTACCCAGTGAATGGTGCCAGGCACTGAAGGCAACAGAAAACAAGCCTAGACTTTTTCCTCTAGAGGAGTTTACACCTGGCTGAGGGGGCAAGAAAGAGGAAAAGCAGTAACAAGAGACAGTGAGGAAAATTTGGGTATTGTTGCTTACTCTCCTGATCAAGGACACAGTGTTAATCTTGCTTCGTTTGATGAGAATTTTGAGCGATGCAGATTCAGTCAGAGGAAACACTGCATCTAAATTGTTCTCATCAAATTAATTGAACAAAGGGAGGCATTCCAAAAATACCATTAGTGCTAAATGAGATCATCAATTTTCATAGCAACACTTACACCTTTTCCTATGTCCTTCTTATGCTTAGGTTATCGATGGGACCAAACCATGTATATGGGTGATTGCTGTATGACACAAATTTTTAATGTATTGTACTAAACTATGCTGCATTTTAAGAACTACACTGGAGACAATCATGTGCCATGAGAGAAACAAAGGAATTGGTTTTACAGTTGGTAAAGTAATTAAAAATAAATCATTCGTGTTGTTGAAATTGTTATTGACAATAGGTTCATTGATTGGGTAACAAAAGTGCACAGTATGACCTCATAAAATCTAAGACATAAAAGCTAATTTCAAATTAGTCCACAAGAAAGCTCTGACGGTCTTAGGCAACATCCATCTCTGCATGGGCTGTTGTTAAAATCTAAATCTGAAATGCCCCAGAAGGCCCATGTGTTAAAGACTTGGTCCCCAGCCCATGGCATTATTGGGAGGTTGTTGAATCTTTAAGAAGTGTGGCCTCACTGGAGGAAGTTAGGTCACTGGAGGTGTGCACTTGAGGGAAATACTGGGTCTTCATCTCCCCTCTGCTTCTTTCTCTCTCTATTTGTTTCCTGGCTGCAATGAGGTGAGCAACTTCTACCTTGTGTTCCCACCATGATGTGCTGCCTTGGTACAGGCCAAAAGCAACAGGCCAGCTAACCACGGACTGAACCTCTAAAACTGTGAGCCAAAATGCAGCTATCCTCCCTCAGTTAATTATCACAGCTGTTTTGTCACAGCAACGGCAAGCTCACAAACATCACTGTATTCCTGTTAAGGCTGCTCTACTGGATCATGGCAACTGTTTCAAAAGGCATAAGCATAATGGTAACATGGTGTTTAATATATACAGAGATAAGAAGAAAGAAAACTCTCAAGGGAGAAAGGGATTAATGCCCCCAAATTAGGAATTTCAAAATGTAGTAGATGTATGGGTAATGGTTAAAGCTATCAAGTGGTAGTGTTTATTATTATTTGTTATTTAATGGTTTAATATATTATTATAAGACCCTAACATACAAATATTCAAGTTGCAAACCTTCACAGAGAGGAATGAACTTCATGTTAGACAGATGGAAACAAATCACGGAAATGTCCCACGGGCCTGCTGGATGTCGTCACAGTTGTGCTGCTGTGTGTGTACTGTACAGTGCGATAGTGCACAGTAGTGCGGGGCTCAATCAGAGCCCAGAATATCCAGAAGCAAGAGGAAAAGCAGTGGTGATGTGGAGGGTTTTTATTATGCTTTGTATTGTACATTTGAGTCAAAGGTGTGTAAGACTAACTGTCAGATTTAGGAATGAACATGACATTTTACAATTTTGGGAAAGATGGCTGCAATGGTGAACTGAATAGTTTACAAATAGAAGCGTTCTTCAACCAAGGTATTCCCTCCTTTGTGCTCATCGGAGCAATGCCTTGTTGGTCCCATACATCCGGCTGCGATCATTCACAGATAGAATCATGTGCAGCATATATAGTTTTACAAGGTAGGACTACAGTGGCTACCTGCTGAGTTAGGCGCAAAAGAATGCAAAAGGGCCATCTGCACACTGCAGAGCTGAAGGAGCCAGGCAAAGGTCTGGAGCTCACCTCACAGTCCTGTATGAGTCTGTATCAGGAAGCAAATGGTCTTTGAGGAAAGGCTGAATAGTCTGCACTGGACACCTGAAGCATCTGCACTGGACTTCTTGTGGTGTCCATGTCTTATGCCAATTTAATGCATTCCTATGTCCATCACCCCTCTTCTTCCTTTACAAATGAGCTGATTTTTTATCTAGAGAAACCAACTTCTGGGAGCAGCCCTAGAACACATGTGATAAGGTGGAGTTTTGGAGCTGGATCTCCAGCTGCCCAGGAAACTAGGGACCCCAGGCCTCCAATTCTGGTAGCAGATGGAGCACAGAGAGCCTTCGACCCTGGCAGTGAGTTAGGCAAACACTCTTCATTGAGTTACATCCCTAGACTGTGACTGCGAATTAGGAGGGTGTACTTGAGGAAGGGGACTCACTAGCTAATGCAATTTATCAGCCGTGTTGGGAACAGGGAGGAAATACTAACTAAAAGAAAAATATCACTGGATAGCTATTGTATAATAACACTGATAAATCTGAAGAGCATCAGGTTAAAAACCAGCACACCCACCAACAGAAAATAAACTGGGATTCAGATAAAGTCACAAGAAGCCATATTTCTAGGCCACAGAGGGTTTTGTATAGGTGAGAACTCTCAAGAAGAGCAAGTGTTTGAAAAGGAGAAGCAGTTCAGAAGCATCTAAGTATTTCAGGAAGGGGAAAAAAGATACGTGGGGGAGTCTGTCAACCAAAGTAACCTGTGGAAATAAAGATGATGACTTGGGTCACCCTTTCTCTTTTCCTTGTGATTGCTGAAAGGTTACCAATACACGTATTTGTGAATTTCAGCTATGAATCTTCAAATGCATTCGCATAAATGAATCAGCTGACCTTCCTTCATGGGCCTATTTGTCATAATTGCTAATTCAAAGAGATAATTGCCAATTACAAAGTGATAAAGCTTCTCTTTTGGATATATCGATGATTTCAAATGTATTGATTGGAATGAATTCCACATTTCTCACACCAACACAGCAAATGCTAGCACTGTTCTTCCTTTGTTATGTTTTCATGGAGAATTAAGGCACCGAATGAACAAAATAAGTGTTTTGGACTAAGCACTTTGTTTCTCAGTCTCACCATGGAAAGCAAAACTCTTCCAAAGTCTTTGCAGAAACTTTTATATGATTTATTAAATAAACAGAAAGTTAAAATCACCTAAAATTGTCAGATGAATACTGGGATATCAGAACATTAGCTCAACTAATACAGGATAGAGATGTAAGAATGACTCCTGTGAGACAAATATATATCACTTTCTTCAGGTGGTTTTTATGGATACTCTGCTGTACTTGCCATTTAAATATAATACAAATAATCTAAGAAACTTTCTATGGGAAAAGAAAGCCCATGGGTTCTACACTGAGTGGATTTGTTGGGAATAATACAAACAGCTTAAGGTTTTAGGCTTAGACGTGTCACACTTAGAGTCACATTCTGATGGAACTTTGGTTCCCAATGACAGATTCATTATTGTCCACACAAGTGAAACAAAGCTAAGAGTCAAGTTAATGTGGCCAAGTCACATCACGTCTGCCAACCTCAGTTATTTCCTCAGCCTGGAAGTGATTTCTCAAACTTATATGTGTGTTAGGATCATTTGGGAGCTTGTTAAAGAGAAAATGCTATCATCATTGGTTAGTTTTGCCTTTTCTTAACTTTATAAAATGAAAGAAATAAAATGTACTATTTTGTGCCGGTTTTTACAGCCAATATGATTTCCGGGAAGCTGTCCTTGTTGCTGCATGTAGTAGTGGTTCATCCTTGTTGCTTTAAAACATTTCCCTTTCAAGGAGGGAGATTACAGGCCTCTATCTGTAATCTCATCCTCTGGAGGCTGAGGCAGGAGGATTGCCACAAGTTTGAGGTCAGCCTGGGCTACTAGTGAGTTCAAGGCCAGCCTGAACTACATAGTGAGCTCTTGTCTCAAAGAATGAAAAAAAAAAAAAAACTTGTGTAAAAATGTCATGATTTATCTACTCTTCTGTGGATGGTTATTTGAGTTGTTTTTAGTTGGGTGCTATTATGTATAATAATACTATACCAATTCTAATCTGTGCTTTAGATATACAAGTGTAACAGATTTTTCTGGCTAGGTATCTAGAAGTGGAATGCTTTTTCATTTTTTTCTTAGTGATATTACAAATTAATTTTTCAAAGTGTTTGTACTGAATGGCATTGTATGACAGTTCCAGTTGCTTCTCATCCTTTTCTAAACCTTGGTATCATCAGTAAAAAACAAAATAAAACAAAACATTAGTCCTATTGGCAGATGGATCAAGATATTTTATTGTGTTTTAATTTGCATGTTCCTATTGGTTATTAATCTTGAGCACATTAAAAAAGTTCCTAATGAACATTTGGATATTCTCTTTTCTGAAGTACCTGTTCAAAGTGCTTGCCCATTAAAATTAGTTTGCCTTTTCTTTATTGAGTTGTAGTGGTTCTTTATATATCTAGGTTTCCCCCCACTTTTTTATTAGTGCATGTTGGTTATACAGATTACTGTGTTTCATTTAAGCATGTTGGTGCATGCACAACATGCTTTAATCTTTTCCCCATCGTCATCCTGGCCCCAGTGTCCACTTTAGTTTCACCTGGGGGTGGGCGGCAAAGTGTGCGCTTTGATCATATTCATGCCCCCTATTACCCTTACATCCTCCCTCCTACATCTCTCCTTCCTTTATATGTTCATTGTCTCCCTGCTATTTTTTTTTTTTTTTAGATTACACATATCAGTAAAAATGTGCAATATTTGTTTTTCTGAGTCTGGCTTATTTTACTTGACGTGATGATCTCCAGATCCTTCCATTTTCCTTTATATATTTTGGATAAAAATTGTATTGGCCAGCTTTCCCACTGGTGGGTCAAAATAGCTGATATTCACAACTTAAAGGGGGAGAGTTTTTTTTTTTTTTTAATTTGGTTCGTGGTTTCAGGCTTTTGGTCCATCAGCAGCTGGCGCCAAGGCAGGAGCATCCTGACGGAAGATGTAGCAGGGCAAAGCTGCTCACCTGGCTGGGAAGGTGGAGCATAGGGATGATCACCGAGGAGGAAGGGTCAAGTGACTAGATTTAACCCCCAAAGCCTCAGTTCCACAACACTTTCCTCCACATAGCCCTGCAGGCTATGAACTCATTTACTATTTTATTTTACAATGGCAGATAAATTTGAATGTATTTACTGTATATAGCTAATTGTAAAATATATTTGCTATGTAATTATTACATCTGGCAATTAACACATGTATCTTGGAGATATAGCTCCTCCTTTTCTCTCAGTGACTTTTCATTTTCTTAATGCTGCCTTTTGATAAAGGCATCTTATTGGTTTAAGAATTCTAGTTTATCACTGCCGCCCTTATTATTAATGCTTTTTGTGTCTTAAGTAACATTTGCAGAGTGCCTGGCCTTAAATATTCCAAGTTTTCCCCAAACAGCTTTGTTACCCTCAGTGCGTTTACATTTGGATCTATAATGCAGTTGGAATTGCTGCAAATTAAGAGCCACGTTTCTTATAGATACCCAACCATTTATTTAGAAACTTTTTTTTTTTGCATTTATGTTCCTGAGATAGATTGAGCTATAATTTACTTCTCTTATAATGTTCTTGTTAGGTTTTGTGATCTGGGTTATGCTGGCCCCATAAGCAAGCTGAGAACTGTTTCCTGGTTTTCCATACTCAAAAGGTATTTGCGTGAGATTAGTATTATTGCCCCCTTAAGTGTTCTGAAGAATTTACTAGTGAAGCCATCTGGGCAGTTTCCCAACTCAAAGTCCTGCTGAGTTGCTGTTACAGTCTTCCAGTTATTCCCTAGTCTGCATCTGCTCCCTTAATTTTTTAAACCTATTTTCTCAGTTGTGGATCCATTTTAAAGCATGAAAGTGAAATTTAACATTATTACAGAAGATTTTCACAGGCTATGTTAATTCCTAAGAAGGAAACCCTCGTTATGGTTTAAAATACTAGGAATCATGTATCATTTCCCCCAGAAAAATGCAGTGAAATGTATTAAAATGGAAAAAAAAAAGAACAATGTGTAGGTGTGATAAGCATTCCTCTTTTTCATGCAAAACAGAATAGGAGCACTGTGTCTGTGATCCAAGGGTACGTTTGCTTATTTGTTACATTTCTAAAAATGTGCTGGGACTAACGGGTTTTGGTAAAAATAAGCATTGTAATTAAACAAATGAAATGCCATGGCTCTGTTAAACTGTGAGACTTGTGTTTCAGCCAGAGATGACTGTAGTCATATATAGCAGCAGAAGAGAGCATAAATATCACTACTATCTGCCACAGGAAGAAGGGAAAAATGATTGCCTCCATTAGCTTAGCAGTATAGTAAGTGACTTGGGAAAGGTTAGCTATTGTGCAGCTTAGAAAATCAATTTCTACAGAATGTTTTTTCTCTTAGTCTCTGTCTCTCTGTCTCTCTGTCTCTCTCTCCCTCACACACACACACACACACACACACACACACACACACGGCTTTAACTTTCTATACTTATGTTTCAGCTCCTTGGACCTCCTTGACTTTCATTTGTCCTGCTAATACACCTTAACTATGTAATATAAAATAAACTCCCACCTCCAAACAAAATTAAATGAAGACTAAATGATACAACAATTTAAGTGGGGAGGATATAAAACCAATGATGTCTGACTGAAGGGGCACTATGATGGCACTTCAGGTGGTGTTGCGTGGTGCGTGCAGACCAGATTGAGACCACGTGCATTCCCTAGGTGCTGAAGAAACCCTCAGAGGTGGGGGAAAATCACTGGGAAAAAATTGAAGAAAATTTAGCTTTCAGAGAAAGTTCTACTGCAGGAAGAAGTGGTTACATCAGGGTTAACTTTGAGTTTCTGACCCAGGAATATGAAGCTTAGGATAATTTTATAAGCAGATTAACTTATAGTTTTGTGGATTTAAGCAGTTAAGTGGCTATAACCTGGAAAGGAAGATGAACATGTGATTCAAAGAGAAGCAAATTCTTCCTCTTCAGCAGGCGAACTGAAATAGCTCTGGTTTGTAAGGAAGACAGGCACATAAGCAGAGCAAGAGAGGACCCACAGATGTGCGAGAAAATGCCATCACATTTGTCACCTTATGCTAAAAGAAAGCTTTTCTACAAGTGCATGTAACTGTAGCTCGCCTCTTTATGTGTGGTGAAATGTTTGTGTATTCTACTGCAGGGAACTGAACAAATGAGGCAGGCAGAGGTCTATGGGGAGGATCAGAGTGGCCACATTCCAAGAGGAACAGTCTTTTCAAGGGAACCTTCTGGTCTTCTGGATGTCAAAGGCAAAAGCAACCTTACTACAACTGCAAAGAGCCTATGTGTAACTGTCCCTGGCTGCTGTCTACTCCCCGGACACAGTAGCCATGACAGAGGTGGTTTACCATGCTTCTGAGAGAGTCCCTGTGGTTGCCTAAAAGAATTCCAAGTGTAACCTTCTATCATGGCCTTAACCTCCAGGGCAGGATTTCCAGCTTTGCCTTGTTTATAGCCTTTGAATGCTTTAGCCTGAACAGATAGGGCCCTGGGTCCTGATATTGGTCCTCAGTTATGTTAAATTGTTCCCAGCTGTGCTTCCCTGGCAACTTGAAGCGCTTAGTCCAGCTATTGGCGGTGCAGATCCTCTGTTTGGCCTGCTTGCCAGCCTCTGTGAAGCAGGTGCTCCTGGGTTCTGCTGTTGTGCTTTCTCTCCTCCCTTTCCCATGGAGTGGTCTGAATTCATATGCAGATTTACTTCCTCTCAGAAATGAACCCTAAATATTTTCTTCATCCTTTGGGGATGAATTAAGTGAGAGAGAGAGACAGAGAAGAGATTGATGCCAGGGTTGAGTGTGGCCCTGGAGGCCATTTAGCATAAACCTCAAGATTCTCTTCCTGACAAGAAAGAAGAAGAAATTATATTTATATGCATATACAGGAGAGCTAACATAGTTGTACTACTGATTTCTATTGCTTTATGGAAAGGAACAGGTAATGGTTGATTATTTGACCAATCTTACCTGTCTATATTTGTTTTCCTGAGTAGCCACTTTGAAGAAATCAGTAAGAAGGACAACAACCATTGTTAATTTCCTATCACCTTGTCTGAATTTCAGTATTGCTTGTATTGTTCTTGTGTTATTTTGTAAATGTATGTGTGTTTGTTAAAGAAAATAAACATTAAAAAAAATTCTCTTTCCAACTCTCCCCTGTTCATTCTGCTAGGAACCAGAAATCAGCAAGGAGTTTAGGCTATAGATTAAGTTGCCCTTGAAGAAAACAATAACCATTTTTCTAGATTTGAGGGAAAGGACTGTGGTGTAGCTGAAAATGCCCCCCTCCAGCCAGTATACTTTGGTTTCTTAGTTGCTCAGGTGACAGTTCCTGTTGTAGTTCTGGTTGCTTCTGTCTCTTAGAAATGGCTGGTCACTGTGATACATAGGTGGTCACTATGGTGCATATTGTAACAATCAATCAAAGACAGCCATGTACTGTACCTCTGTACTCACCTTTTGTAACCCCATAAAAGTTCCCTTCTTGGGCCTTCAAGGCCTGGCATTTTTATAGGGATCAATTCATTGTCAGTTCCTGTCTGACATAAAACAAATCTGCCTCTAAATCCTGGTGTCAGTTCAGTGTTTCTGTTGCTGTTGCCTCTGATACATGGGCCGGGAAGACCGCCTGTGCTGACTTCTTTGGTCACCAGTCATGGCCCTTGAGGATGGAGCAAGGATCTCACCAGATTCCAACAGGAAAGTGCACCCTTGAGATTTCTCAAGTCACCTTGGAGGTCTAGAGGAGGATTCCTGGCTCCCCACTCTAGGGGCTCACACTGGACCCCAAAGGGAGGAGAACACAGTCTATCTGTCTGTCTGCCTCCCTGACTCCAGTAAGACCTCCGGGGACACCCCAGTTAGTCTGTCAGTCCTGCTCAGATTGAGTCTGATCAACTCTTATTAGTCAGGACCACCCTCAAGGGAAGGGGGTTGGAATGTGTTTAACCTCCGAGTGCCTATTGCATGAATATGTGAGGGTAATGGACAATGCAAGCAATAGGCTGTTCCATCTGTGTACCAAGACTAGGAAGCACTGGTCACAGTGGCTGATTGGGCCCTCACCTGCGGTTCTGTGGAGATCAACACATAGCATAACGGAGGCCTCACACCCTCCTTTAGCTAAGTCCCTGCAAGGGGTGTGGCCAGGTGGACATCTGAATGGTCTCTCTCTGGGGAGCACCCACTCTGTCTGTTGTGCCATCATTCAAGGGTACACAACACATATGTAGGAAGGCAGAGATGGGAATTAACTAGTCAAAACTCACAGTCTCTGACTGTAGGAAAAAGGGCTTTCATAGAGTTGAAACCAAACCACTCACAGAGTCTCAAAGAAAAAACAAGGAGTAAAGGCTCATCCTTCCTGAGAATTCCACACTGGCACCCTTGTCAGCCGCCACAGTTGCTGCCAGCACCTACAGCTTCATTTCCCACTCCCAACTCCTCTACTTTGAGCCAGTTGCACTGGTTCCAGCGAGCCACTGCCTGCATTTGGCCACAGAGGCCCTCCCTCTGGAGCCTTCTGCTTCCTATGCTGGTCAGATGGCATCATCTAACAACCACCGGAGATGACTGTCAGAAATTCCCTCTGAATTCCACATTTTGACTTAGGAAAAATTGGACTGGCAACCCTGACAAATGAGTTGTCGTGGTCTTTCCCAAAGGTCGCCCCTCCTCAAAACAACTTAGTGTTTCTCAAAGACATCAGTGAGGGGGGCAAAAAACCCAACAATGTATCAAAAGTTACTGCTCTTACCCAGAAGCCTGATATTTGCATGAAAATCCAGTGTGGTACATGACCACACCCTCTGGTCAAAGACCAATATGCAAATTATAAGGGCTATGGACACTAAAAAAAAAGCCCATTGAGATTAAAAGATAAGAAGTCTAAACACCTTCATCCTGGATCATATGACCACACTTTAATCACTCTGATGGGCTCAAACGAGTCCATCATGGGCTCCGTTCTTCAGCTGGGCCACCAGGAGCCCATAGCAGCAGTATCAGGGCAACTAGGACTCTGGCCTCTTGTCCCTTCTGCTAGCCACAGACTTGCAGCCTGGGAGGAATTCTCATGCAACATGAATTCCTGTATAAGCCAGTCCCCATACTACTTTTGGGGAGAGACCTCTTCAAGTTAGAAGTGACCACCTCCTTTGCACCAAGCCAGTCAGCCTCCCTCTCATTTAATCCTGTACTTTCAACTCTGATTGTTCCCCAAGAGGAAGAAGATGCCTGCATCAGCCTGAGATAGATAACCACAGTCCCGAAATTCTGAAAACTCTCCTCCCAGGTATATGAGCTGGAAACTTACCTCCAGGCCTGACCATCAACCTTGCAATGTCTTATGTCATGGGAAGCACACAGGCATCCAGCCACACATCAGATATGTCTAGATTTAAAAG
Source organism: Dinomys branickii (assembly GCA_004027595.1). Classification (NCBI taxonomy): domain Eukaryota; kingdom Metazoa; phylum Chordata; class Mammalia; order Rodentia; family Dinomyidae; genus Dinomys; species Dinomys branickii. The sequence continues at coordinate 57,190 of PVLD010000212.1, forward strand.
ATATCATCCTCTGCTTGCAAGTTGCATCCCCAAAACCCCTTCCATTTGGCAAGTCTGAGACAGGATGCTGCTCACTTGGACTCAATTGCCACAAGGGGTTATCTACCACTATTTTCGGGGAGGCTCTGACAACAGATTTGGCCAAGTTCCCATCACATTCTTTCTGGAACAGTCTGTTTCTCTGTCTTTTACAGCTCCACAATTCTGTCATAATGCTCTGGGCCCTGAGATTAGGCCATCAACTGCCTGCCTCTGATTGTGCCAGCCTGGGGCAAACCCCACCTGCATCAAACAGTATACCATGACACACGAGACTCAGCTAGAAATCAACCACACGTCCAGAGGTTTCAAAACTGCAAACTGTTTACAGACTGTCAAATTGCTTAAATACACCTCTCCTGCCTGTAAAGCCGGTTCGTCTTTGAACTACAAACGCTGCTGCAGTTGCCCTCTGTACACATTACCTTCGTGTTCTGCCACCCACAGCCTGCTGAGATGCCTGCCTGGACCTAAAGAATGCCTTTTTCTGCCTTTGATTGACTCCTGTCAGCGAGATCCTCTCTGCCCTTAAATGAAAAGACCCCAGTTGTGAACTCAAAAGTCAACTGACCCGGACTCAGTCTCTCAGCGGTTCAAAAATTTGTTTACTCTCTTTGGAGAAGCCCTCACAGCTGACCTTGTTAGTTTCCCAGCAGAAATATCACTGCACTTCTGATTAATGACACCCAAGCTGCCTGCTGGAAAGACACAAAAGCTCTGCTATAATATCTGGCAGAAAATGGTTACAAAAAAAACCCCTGCAAATTTCTTGGAACCTCTGGCCTCTGTAGAATCTAGATCCTTTTTTTTTTTTTTTTTTTTTGGCGGTACTGGGGATTGAACTGAAGATCCTGAGCATGCTATGTGCTTGCTAGGCAGGCGTTTATTCCACTGAGCTATATCCCCAGCCCCCTCTAGATCCTTGAGTTGACAAAACAATGAGGCTTACTCAGACTGTCAGCCCCTGGGAGTACCCAGTGGCCCACCTGTGAAAATACTTGGATCCGGTCATTAAGGGCTGCCTCCCCCCTTTGCCTTAATGCTCTAACAGACACTGTCCTTCTGGTCAAGAAAGTTGACAAGCTCACCTTGGGCTGAGACTTAACTGTCCAGGTGCCACACACTGTAATGGCCAATGAGACTTTAAAAATTGACCCTGTAAGGGGCAACGACTTTTAGCACAACATTTTAAGATAGACAAGCCTCAAGATGTGTCTTGAGAAACATCCTGGAGGGGTTGTAAAGAGTTAACTTTACAGTCCTGACTTTGTGCTGGAATTCTTCTCCTTGCCTGAGTTGTTAAAGTATATATCATTGTGGCCAGAGCCTAGCCTGGTCACATGGTACAAGGTAAACAACAGTGGCCAGGCCTAAACATTCCAATCTATTACCATGGAAACCAAAAAACGTATATAAGGTGAGAACAAAGGCAGTTAAGTGCCACATTCTCTGATCAGGAATGGGGGGCAATGACTTGTCCAATTGATTCTAAATTAAAATTAATTAAACCTCCATTTGTTCTGAATGAGTTCTTTGATCCCCTGTGGTGTTGGACCCGATTTTTTTATTTTTGCCATAACAACCCCCCTAACAGATGCTGAGTATACCCTGTGCATGGATGAAAGTAGCTCTGTTAGGAATGGAGTCTGACAGGGTGGATATGCTGTGGTCACCTTGGAGAAGGTTATTTTGGCTAAAGCTCTCCTGGTACTGCTTCCAGCTGCTGCTTGGAAACCTGCCACCACAAACGCCAAGCCTGAGTTCCTAAGTCCCCTCCAGGGATCTGATTGACTGAAATATCAACCCCAGCTAGAAGAATTTTTAATCACAGCCAGACCTGCCACACTGTATGTTCTGTGAGCTCAAGCCACAGTGCTGGCACCCATACCCCTGCAGCCAGCTCAGGCTTCAGTGTCTGTGCCATTGACCTGCCCCATTTAAAGACATACAGATAGACTTAGTGCTCATAAAGATATGCAGATGGACTTAGGCTGGTTGAGGCATTTCTTACCTGAGCTGAGAGGGCAATAAAAGTGTTTGTAGGGTCCTTCTGTAAAAAAAAAAAAAATTATGCAAGTTCTAAAAGAGCTTAGGAAAAGCTTGTAAACTGCTCTATAAAAATTTAACTAAAAGACCAGCTATACCTTTAAACACCCCTGCAATATATCTAACTCAAGTGCATATTAATTATCTCTAGTATGTTAAAGTTTCAGATACCCAACTTCAGATCCACCATCCCAGAATTTATCTAGAATAGACATCTCACCCTGAAGAGATGATGCACCTAAAGCCCCGCTCTAGTCACTCTGGACACTGACCAGTCCATGCCTGGCTGGCCTTGAGGACACCACTCACAGGCAATCAAACAATTGACCAATATTTAATGAGTGTACAAGCACACTGGACATGCTCCTAGATCAGATTAACTCCTTCACTACCGTGCCAGAGCAATGTTACAGAGAAGACAGTTCTAAATGATGTTTCTTCCTAAAAGCAACTTAGGCAAAAACTGTGTAATAAGATAATCTTGGAGACATGGGCTAGGACCCATTCTAGGATCACTGACAACCTTAATGTTACTGGTTCTAGTTGGGCCTTGTCTTAGAAGATCATGTATATTACATCCAGCAAAGATTTGCTGGGGAAACTAAAATGGGGTGGCAGGTATGTAGCAGAAAATGCCTGCTTAGCCAGTATACTTCAGTTTCTTAGTTACCCAGATGACAGTTCCTATTAGAGTTCTGGTTGCTTCTGTCTCTTAGAAATAGTCACTGTGACATATCGCTGGTCACTATGGTGCATAATGTAAGAACCAATCAAAGACAGCCATGTACTCTACCTGTGTACCATCCCCCCTTTTATAACCCCATAGAAACTCCCGCCCTGGGCCTTCGAAGCCTGATATTTTTGTAAGGATTGATTCCCTGTCAGTGCCCATCTGACATAAAATAAATCTGCCTCTAAATCTTGGGTGTCACTTTGGTGTTTCTTTAGCCATTGCAGTAGCTAAAGTCCATTTTCTCCAGCTCTAAATAGTAATTTTCTTTATCATTTCCATACTGGAAAATCAAAGTAGATTTAGAAGATCATGCTGGTACAACAGACCAGAGAATGCCTCCAAGAGGAAAAAGGATTGTCCCTGACCTTGCTATTCATCATAGATAGTGAAATCTGGAAACCCATATCAAACTCATTCTGTCTTGCTGATGGATTCATTTATTGCCAGTCCCACTGTATTCATGCACTCCCAACTGCTCTTCTATCTTGAAGCTGTCCTCATCGTTTGAGGTATCATGGAGGAGTTGCTCTTTGCTTATGCCGCCCTCTGTGACCATAGTAGGAAATCGGTAAATGTTCACTTGGTAGATGTGTGAGGGAATGGTAGGGATTCCTTGTTAGTATCACTCAGGGGAAGGAGGGAGAGCAGAATAGCCAAGGAAGGAAAACAGAGCTTAGAAGAATGGAGGAGGAGGTAGAGAGGTCTGATGGTAAACAGGTTCAGGGGAGGTAGGTAAGTGTTTGTAGGGCAGTTGGGGAATTCTCTAAACAGTTCCCCTACATGCTGAGGAGAAAGCCACAGTCCATGTTGCCTGTGCACATCAGTGATAAAACATGGGTTAAGAAAAAGCTGACAGTAGACTGGACCTGTGTTAGGGAACCAGCTTAGAGAGTATTCAAGAGGGAAAATCACCAGATCCTGATCTATCTTCCCTCTTAGGTCCTTTGTGTGTAAGTATTGATTCTGTTTTTGCAACAACTCCCAAGCCTATCTCTTCTGCACCCCAGTGGCATGCCTTAGTTCTATCCTCCTCATCATTTCCTACCTTGAGGCTTGAAATAACCTTCTGACTTGTTTCCCAGCCTCTAATAATACCTGTTCAGTTTACCAGCAAGATTGCTACCAAAGAGATCTTCATAAAACAAATCTCATTTTATGCCTTAATGAAAATCCTTTGGGGCTCCTGCTGCCCTCCAAACTTAGAGCCTGCAAGACCCTTCCATATCTTGCCCTGTCTACCTCTTCAGTCTGTCTCTGTCTCATACCAGGCTCCCAGCACTACCGAACCATTTGCCACCCAGGAATTTACAAATGTACCTGGCCTCTGGTCATTTCTACACATGACTCCCTCTGCCAAGAGTGTTCTGTGCTCTTCCTCTTGGCCAAGGGCACACTCTTCTCACCTCATGCCCTTACTTATTCTCTTAGACTTAGCTCATGATCTTACCTGAAAAGCCTCACTGTCATTCCCACCCACTGGGGTGCTCTTTCTGAGAACTTCCTTAGCATCCTCTACTGCAGCAGTTTTGATGGCACTTGAGACATTATCAGCTTTTTTTCTCCCTTTCTGAGCAATTCACTACTTGAAAACAAGAGCTGAGGCTACAGTAGTAACAGGTACATCAAAAAATAAAATAAGCATGGGTGGGTACTCAGTAACTGGAGGAAGAAACAGTGGGAGGATGGTAGAGGACCTGCTCACCGCCTGAGCTGCTCAGCCTGTCTGCACCACGTGGCCCCACCCCTCAGCCGCTGTGGGTTAGGACTATCAAATCTCTGGCTTGAAAAGATGACTGAAGTCAGTCAGGTTTATTTCTTGTGCCTTTGGAATCTGGGAATGAGAAGTGAGGGAATTACCAAGGGGAACTGAAGCTGAAGGCATAATACAGAGTCAGGAGAGAGTCACGGTGTGAGCCAAAACTATAATAGGTCAGTCAATACAGGAGTGCAAATAGAGCAGACACATAATGAGGAACAGATGTCAGGAGAGAAGAATCATATAACTAAAGAAAGAGAGAGAGAAAGAGAGGGAGAGGAACTTGTGTGATTCCTATCACCTCCACTGTCCCAATTCTCCGGTGGATTCCTTCCAAATCTCCGTATGTTGACATTACGCCGTTTCTTGTTTTATTATTTTACCTTGGCAGATAAAATCATGCATATTTGCTATCTATAACATTTTAAAATATATATACTATGGAATTATTATATCTGCCAACTAACACAAGTAGTTACCATTTTTATAGTGAGAGCATTTTACGTCCTTTCTACAATACAATAGATTATTACAACCATCTTGTTTCATAGATTTAAAAAGGTATTTCTCTTACATAATTGAAAGTTTGAATCATTTGACTATTTGCTCCCCATTCCTGCTTCCCTCCACCCCTCCTCTATACTTCTAGGAGTTCAGCTTTTTAATTCCATTTCTGAGTGAGAAAATGTGCTGCTTGCCTTTCCGTCTCTGGCTTGCTGTGCTTAAGCACTGTGTCCTCCAAATTCGTCATGTTACAGTCGTATACTGCCTTAGTGTTTTCTTTCTTTTTCTTCTCTCCCTCATCCCAATTGTTCCTTCCTTTGCACAATTTCTTCCCCTTTCATAATATTTATTGTACATTTTGGGTTTTATTTACTCTTCCACGTCTGGTGGTTTACTGAAAGGAACAGTTAATGCTTAAATGGTTGTTTAATAATTTTGACCAATTTTGCATGCTTATATCTGGTAATCTGAGCAATTTATGCGAGGACAACAATTTGCAGTATAACAACCATTGAGGAATTCCTACCACCCTGTCTAGTGGAACTCTGTATTGTCCGTAATGTTTTTATACATTATTTTCGTATTCTCTTTAATGGTTTGAGCAATCTTCCATTCTTACATCAGGTAATCTGAGCAACTTGGTTGAAGATAACAATATGTAATATAACAACCACTGTTGATCCCTATTATTTGGTTTGAAACCCCTTATCATTTTTAATGTCCTTGCTTTGTTTTGTTTGTATTTTGCTATTGTTCTTTTTACTATTCTCTTTAAAATAAAAAAATAGGAAAAATACCCAAATTCATCCTGTTATCACAAATGGAAGGATTTCATTCTTTCATGGCTGAAGAGTTTCCCGCTGTGGGTAGACACACCACATTTTCTCTATCCATTCATTCATTGATGAACACTTGGGTTGTTCCCATGTTTTGGATATTGTGAATGCTGCTGCAATATATATATGATAATGCAGATGTCTCTGATCTATTGATTTCATTTCCTTTGAATATACACCCAGTAATAGGTTTGTTGGATCATACGGTAGTTCCATTTTTATTTTTTGATTAATCTCCACATAGTTTACCGCAGAGGCTGTATTCATTTACAGTATAGTATGGAAATGTTTCTTTCTCTCTAAAACCTTGTCAACACTTGATTATCTTGTTTTTTTTTTTTTCATTTTGAGAACAGCTATTATAATAGATGTGAGGTGATTCGTACCATGTTTTATTTCATTTCCGTGGTGATGTTGAGCATTTTTTCATACACCTGCTGGCCATCTGTCTTTCTCCCCTGCACTACTGGGGATTGAACCCAGGAGCATTCTACATGGAGCTACATTCCTAGACCTTTTCTTTTTTTATTTTAAAGACAAAAGAATGGAGACATATGACAAAATTACACAGTAAATAGAAGGGAATTAGCATTGGATGTTGTAATACATAATGTTATCTTCACATTAGTTAACACAAAAACATTAAAGAGAAGATAGTAGGGAATTTGCACTGAATGCTGTATAATATAAAGTTATCTTCACTTCTGTTAATACAAAAACGATTGAGGAAATACAGAATTATAGAAAACATAGAAGGGAATTAGCTCTTTTAATTTTTAAAATTTTTAAATTGAAACAGGTTTCTGCTAAGCTGTCCAGGCTGACCTTGAAATTGTGATCCTCCTGCCCCAGCCTCCCAAAGAGCTGGCACTAAGGATGTGCACCAAGGCACCTGAATCATCTGTCTCTTTTGAGAAATGTTTTACATTAAATCTTCATGAGAACTAACCTGAATACATTTATTTTGCTTGTAAGTACAGGATTCTAAACTGAACAGAAAGTAGATAAGGAGAGAAAAAAGGAAGGTAGGAAACTAAAAGAAAAGAGCAAAGAAGACTTGCTTTTTTTTTTTTTAAACAATACATCTTCCCTTTTCCCCCAGGCTTCTGTTTACTTTTAGATTTCTCTGTGCTGGAAAGGAACAAAGAAACGCCTTTCCTCCTTCCTAGTCCTGGCCAGAAAGTTGCTTCCGGGTCTGATATTCATCTCCTTTCTCCTGTGGACTCACCCTGGTCTTTGCTGCATTGCCTTGCCAGTGAGTGGAGTTCTGGGCGAAGAAATAGAAGTCTCAGGAAACACAGTAGTCCCTTGTGCTAATGTAAAGAAATTAAGGAAGATAAAAATGTTAACTCTTCAATTAAAATTCAGATATAGTAAATAAAGCCCAATTTCACAGCGAAAAAAGTGTAGCGGAATATTTTTGGCTTTAGAAAATTGAGTACTAATGTTTTAAAACTATGCTTTTATCAAATACTGATGCTATCTGAGAAAAGTTATAAAATAAATGAAAGATTGTTTTGTTTCTAATTCTGTATCTGAATTGTTTTATTAGTTGCTTATAGTTAAAACATGAATATTTTATTAGACAAAATTGGTAAGATTTATATCAGAAATGGAACTCTTATTTACTATTTATCAAAAGGAATATCATGAAAAAATGTTTTACCAAATATTTTAGGATTTAAAAATGTTTTACCAAGGTATTTTGGTAATTCGTATACTTACGTGAGATTCCAAAGAACTGATGGAAATATCTTTATAGCTAGAGCAATAACTTGTATTTTAATAAACATAGGAAATAACTGAAAATTTATTTATAAAATGTTGGTATTGGTATAAACTACTTAATTAAGTGTGGTAGCTATCCTGGAAAGATTTTCTTAAAGAAGAAAAAAAGTGTTCAAAGTACATTTATATGGAAATGACCAAAAATTCCAAGGGTGGTTTTTGACTTGTTAAATGAAAAGGAAATTCATATTGGACTCTTAAGTAATTTCTTTATAAAAAGCAGAAGTTTAAAAACCACTCACCATAATTACTGGGTGTGCAGTGTGAAATCTAGTGAATTATTTGGGGAATTCCACATATCTATCTATCTTTCTTTATCTTTTTTATCTTCTCCTTCTTTTTTAGCACTATGGATCAAACCCAGGATCTCATGTATGCTAGGCAGTCACCGTACCACTGAGATACATCCCCAGCCCGTAGGTTCTTCTCTATCAGAGAATTTTAGATGTATTTTCTTTGTATTTTAGATGTACCCACAATATATTCTAGTTTTACTTTTCCCTTGGTCTTAGAACATGATATCCATCATGGTGTAGCATGAACAAGTGGTGTATTGATTTTTTCCCTCTAATTATTCTTTACTTGGATTTAAACTACTATTGACACATATGGAAGTATATTACCACATCAAAAAGTGGTGCTACATGTAGAAATCTTTTTTGGTATGTATGATAAAACTCAGAGGTCTATGACTTACAAAAAAATCAGGTTGTGTATACTCTCCTTTGGTAAGTATAAGTGGTGAATGTACTCTTTTCCACCAATAGCATCTTGTTTCTAAATGTTCATCAGCTATTAGCCATATGAAAATAAAAAGAAATTTTTTCTCAAGTGTAAGAAATGCTCAGCTTAGCCACTTAAAACCCAGCTAGCAAGAGATCACCATAGATCCATGGACATTAAAATGATAGTTTAGACTACTACAAACAACTCCACTCATAAATGCGGTAACCTAAACGAAATAGTCCATTTCCTCGAGTAACATTATTTGCCACAACTCACGCAAGAATAGAAAATCTGCATAGGTCTCATGGTAGTTAACTGACGTGTGTCAGCTTGAATAAGAAATTGACAGCTAAATTGGTTTTTTTGAGATAGGGTTTCAGTATGTGGTTCAGACTGGCCTTGAACTCACTTTGTGGCCCAGGTTGGCCTTGAACTCACAGTGATCTTACTGCCTCAGGCTTGCCAGTGCTGGAACTACAGGTGTAATTTACCACATCCAGCCCACCTAGCTAAATTGCTTCATTGTAGTTCTGAGTGCAGCTGAGGGGACAGCAGTTTCTTACAAAAGTAAATACACTTACATATGATGCAGCAATCATGCTCATTGGTATTTACCCAAATGAATCGAAAATTTTAAACTTGCACTTATGTTTATGGCAATTCTATTCATAATTGCTAAAATTTGGAATCAATTTAGATGTCCTTAAAGAGTGAGTGGATAACTTCTTGTAATATCCCAATTTGTCGTAGTGAACTATTCCACACTAAAAATAAATGTGCTATGAAGCTGTGAAAAGAAAGGCATGGAGTGAAATGCATATTACTACGTAAAAGAAGCCAACCTGAAAATATTACATAAAATTCCAACTATATGGCATCATGGAAAAGGAAAAATTAGGAGGACATCTAAAAAAATCACTGGTTGTCAGAAGTTTTAGGGAAGGAGGGAGGGGTGAATAGGACAAAATGCACCAACTTTACACTTCAAGTGTTCAATGGAGTACTCAGTTCTTGACTAAGTGAAAGGAGGGAATGTGCTGCACTTAATCTATGCTCTTTTTTTGCTCCTCTCAAACACCAATATATAGTAAATATTTATTTGAGTAGTAATTATATTTGGAACATTACATTAAGTGTTATGTGCAATCTATACCATGCCAAAATCATTAGTGTTAAAAGTAGAATAAAAGAAAAATATCGTTGTTTGTGGTCCTTGAGAAGAGAAGCAGTATTTTTATTAGTGTGTAAACCAGTTTTCACAGATGAAATGCATTTCTACTAGAGACAAACAATAAATTATCATTTTTGTTTAAACTGGCTAATCTGTCTTATCCCTAAGATAACTGCTCCTTCAAGCTAAAGAAAAAACATGTTTCTTGTTTAATTCTCCTCATTTATTTCATTTCTTTCCTCTGCACTTACATCCCAACAGAGAATCCAAGACCTTTTCATATGATATTTTTATTTAAGTGCATTAACAAAACTGAAGCCTCCTTGCCTTGAATTTTATTAAAATATTTAAAATCTCCCTGCATAGTACTACTTTCTCTTGTTCAGTACCCACAATATGTTCTAATTTTACTTTTCCCTTGATCTTAGAACATGATATCCATCATGGTGTAGCATGAACAAGTGGTGTATTGATTTTTGTCCCTCTATTTTTTACTTGGATTTAAACTACTACTGACACATATGAAAGTATATTATCACATCAAAACGTGGTGCTACATGTAGAAATCTTTTGTGGTAGTTATGATAAAACTTTAAAACATTCTTTTTCTTGTCACTATCTCGTATATTGCTGAACTGTCAAGCTTTTCCCTGAGCATTAGTTTATTTCTGTTGCTTCTCTCCTTTATATTTAGGAGGAAAAGATTTTCCATTGACCTGCAAATAGCATTGAGAATCCATTAGGTGGTACACATTGTGCCTGGACTGACCATACTTTAATTCTTTTTCATTTTTTTAATGGCACCAAAAATTAAACCTACAGCCTTCACACTGAGCTATATCTCCAGTCTTTTACTTATTTTTATTTTTGAGACAAGGTCTCACTAAGTCATAAATTGTCCAAACTGAACACAAACCTGTCCTTGTCCTAGCTCAGTCTCCCAGAGCTAAAGGTGTGTACCACCATGCCTAGCTTTGACTGGCTATTTTTAACATTTACATTTTCTCTGTCCAGGCTCCTACAGCTTCCTCTTATCACTGATGCTAAGAGTGCTAACATCTTACAATAGCAGTTACATGATGACCATGTGCAGATTCTCACTACCTAGCAAACCAAACTAGAAACAAGGGGTCTGGTTGTTTTATGAAAAATGAGAGTATTTATGTGAGCGGGATTTGTACTTGCAGAATAAAATATGAAAAAGGCAGAACCAAGCTATTAAAGTATTATTGGGAGATGTCAAGGCAAGCACAGTGGGATGGAAGGCAGGGACACTTATTTCTAGACTTGGCTATGATTCTGGGAAGAACATTTAATTATTCCTTTCTCCTTGTGCTTCTGGCACTTCAAAAATGAGTCTAACACTAAACCTCTCACATTATCTTTTAATGATTTGTCTGTGGATCTTTCTCACCTATAAATTGTGTTCTCCTTCAAGCTAGGAACCACACTTCACACTTTTCTCATTTACTTAGGCACAGCCTTGTTATTGATCCAAGCAAGTGTGAAAAGTAACTTCAGCTGATGAATATATTTAACCAATATGTGAATCTGAAATGTTATGGCTAGAGCTTGATTTTCATTGGGCCAGTCTTGACTTGAGTAAGACTCCGAGCACAAAGCCCAGTGCTTTTTCTCCCTGCACATCTAACTTAAAATAAGCTCTATATAAGGAAGTGAGATGCAGGACATAAGGTGGAAGAGACTGTCTCACAGACAAATCTCCGTGGAATATCAGCTGCACTCTTATTCAGGGGAGTATTTTACAGGATCACTGTCAACATTTAAATCGAAGCAGGGGAAACTCCCACCAAAATAGGAGTTACTCATGTCAGAGTCTGCCAAATTGAGCCTGCCTGCCCTGTTTCTGTCAGGCAACTCACCTCCCACATGAAAACCACTGCAAATGCCAGTATTTGCTGTTTTCTTAATGTATTTTTAGGGTATGCTCTTAAGTCAGCATTACTGGTAGCATTCCCATCCCGAGACATAGGTTTCATCTGTGTAAAGCAGTGGTGGCTAACTGTGGCACTTTGTTGAGAAGAATTGCTTTAGAAAGTTTTCTGAGCCTTTAAGTTCAGTTGATGAGTGTGTTCTTGGTACGAGATATAGTAGCACAGCTGCCAAGGGCTTGCCTTTGGGGGATAGGTTTGATGTTCATAATCTCCAGTATTTATTAAACGCTTACTGAGCCAGTGACTCTTATACACACTTCACAGTTATCAGTTCATTTGATCCTCTCAGTAATCTCCCAAGATATGTATAATTATTATCATCATTATACAGATGAGGAAACTGATGCCGAGAGGTGGTTAGTAACTACTCGGGTTGCATGTCTATTAGGTAGCTAGTCTGTGATTTAAATACAGGCAATTAATAAAGTTGATGGATACAGGGACAACACCCCTGCCCAGGTCCAAGGAGGAGCAGACAGGAAGGAGGAGGAATGGCCTGTGATAATGTACACACCCATCACCTACTGTGAGATGCTGCAGGTGTGTAGAGTGGAGGTGTGTCCGTCACAGTCAGCCTTGAACTTGGTGACAGGCTAAGCTGACCAGAGAAAAGAAACAGCTTTGTTTTCTGAAAAGTGATCCAATTAGGAAGCACACATTTGGAGGGGAGAAAGGCTAAAATACATCCTGTTTTATGCTGATTTTTTAAAAAAAGCAGCATAATGTCAGAAAGGTTTTTCTGCCCATGCTGATTCATGTGGTGGGATTTTACTAAAAATGCTGAGAGCTTTAAAAGCTTTAAATCAGTGCCATGATTGTATTACTTTCTCTAATGTATGATTGTAGTCTATGAAGTAAAGAAGACAATAACCATTAAATAATTCCAAAAAATAAACTCAAACATTTTATGTAAAAATCTTCTTAGGTAAAAACAATGTGAAAACAGTCAATTCTACAATAGTTAAGCTTTAAAGCCTATGGCTCATCCTGTGAGATATTAGACTGAGAAACTTATTTATCAACATATTGCAAATAAAAGTGATATATCCTCTTAAGAATTTCCAGTTGAAATATAGGTTTGTAAAATGTTTCTGTCTTTATAGGTAAGATATATAGCTATGTTGGTTCATCCTGTGGATACTATACCAAAATTATTTACCAGATAACTCTATGGCAGTGTATGTATATATGATTCATGATTGGTTTTTCGCCTCATTGTAATTCCTGCCTAGTCACTATGGCAACCAGCCAATATGGTGCTGGAGGTCATGTGTTGTGCACAGCCAGTATGGAGCCAAGTCAATATGGTGCTAAACTCTAGAGGTCAAAGCCAATATGGCGCTGGCTTTTAAAGGTCATATGCTAAGTGCCACCTTTCCGCTGAGTCAAATTACAACTTCCTACTTCCCTTTTTGTAATATCCTGTTTCCCTTTCCCACACTCCCACCCAATCCTGGTCGGCCATGTCAGGCGATCTGCCTCCTAATCCCTGCCTCCCGCCTGGTCCTATTTAGCCCAGGATCCCACAACAAGCCCTCGGAAGTTCCACGTTACCTTTCTTTCCCCTATTGTGGTCTTCTCCATCCCCATAATAAAGGCATTTTGTATTTTGCTTTACTTCTCTGTCTGCGCTGGAAAAAACCTATCAATTCAGACTGTATACTCACGCACACCTACAGTTCTCCTAGCCAGCCTACAAGGTGAAAATCAATCCTTTACAGAGGACACTGGAGGTAACTCTTCCAAATCTAATGGCGAGCTACTAATTTTGAATGGTACAAGATTTTGAATCCAGGTCCACTTGATCTCAAAGCTCATTTTCTGTTTGTAAACCAATACTTTTTTTTTTTTACTTCACTCAGCTACTTCACTCTGACAATTTTACCTCCTGTCCTAGTTCTATGCATGTGCCAGGGATTCCACCAATAATACTTACCAATTGAGTTGCATAAATAAGCACATTAAGTACTGTCAGAATTCCATTTGAGATTAAAATCTGTAAGTACCTAAGACTATAAATCCTTTTCAGTGCCTATCCTCTGTGAAGTTGGCATGTAGTTAGCACTCAATAAACATTTGATAAAGGAAGGGAAAGACAGAAAGAGAAGGGGAAAAGGAGAGGAAGAATGACGGGTTATACCCTTGGATGTTTATTGACCATGGAGAATGAAGAAAGGGAATTTGAAATATTAGCACTGAAAGGTAAAGACAATTTTGTAATTATCAGTCTGTGTGGGAGAGTGGCACCTGAGACTAAAAATTGAACAATAGAATTGTGTGTATAGTTAGGTGAAAAAGACAGAACATGTCACACCTGACGGGTGAGGCCCTGGAAACCACAGAAGAAGAACAAAGCCATGTCCATCTGTTCCATTCAGAGAAGCGCAACCACACTATCTCTGGCCCTGAAATTACTCAAGGCAACAAACTCCTTTAAAGCCTTTTTTCTACCCTCACTTCCTACTGATTTCTTTTTTACTCAGAACTCAGACTGCTCCCACAGGAGTAATTAAACTACAATGGTTGCATTTACAGAGCTGCTTGAGTGGTCTTTCTCTTCTCCACAGCTTTAACATATTTGGTGCTGAAAACGTGGAACAAAGTGATCCTCCTTGGAGGGACTTAAGCCCTAAGAAGAACATTTGTTGTCTTACAGAGGTCACCCTGTGACTCTGGCCTCTCAGACCACACCTCAGACACTCCCTAACTAGCTTCAGATCAGGAGAGAGCAGCTATGAGGAGAGAATACACTTGTGCTTTACATACGCTAAGACTTTTATGAATGATCTTTTTTTCCCTGGACATTTAACTGAAGTTTAGAGACCAAAACAACAGAGATAACTGAGGGAAAAAAGCAGTATTTTGGCCTTGGCATTCCAAGGTCAGCAAGGATCCAGGCTATAAAAAAACTTTTCCTATGACTTCCTGCTACTTGGGTGAGATGCTCAATCTCCTGAGCAGGGAGATTGCTGGATCCCAGAGGACAGAGACCAACAAATGTACTGTGTGCCAAAAAAGGTCACCAAAGGGGAAAATTCTCCCATGCTTTCACAGGAAGCAACATGGTCAAGCAAGATCGCGACCAATTCTGGCAGCTGAAACTAACAGAGGAGCGGAGAGACTCCGTAAGTGGTTCCAAAAGTAAACCCCAAGGAGGATTACCGGGCCTTGATGGACAGCAACAGGTTGAGTTTGATTAACACAGGTATCATTTTAACTTGATCTTAAACACCTAGCAGAAGAGTATAATCAAAAGAGATAAATATTTATCATCTGTCTATATGACCACCAAAGTAGAAGTTATTCACTATAAAAGACACCAAAAAGAGGTGATAAAAATATCACAAAGACTGACTTGAAAAGGACCATACACCATGATCCTGTCAACTCCATTAGCTGTTAAGTTAGCAGGCCTGGATTTCTGGATATATCACTCCTGATTCAAGCCCTGGGAACCAAAGACTGTTGCTGAGTGTGAACAGCAATCCAAATACTGTTGTGGATCCACACAAATTTCCTTTCTAGTATGAGCACAGAAATATACAGAGTCATTACAACAAACATCTTGCTAGACATGTGGCCTGCTTCCCTTGTTAAATACTCAGTGGACCTTAAATAGCACCTCAATTGGTCTTTTTGTCTCTTAAATTAAAAAAAAATTAAGGAGACAAACCATCCTCCAAAATCAAATGGGCTTAGATATCCTGACAGGAGCACAAGGGGGTGCGTGTACAATTATAAAACTAAATGTTTTGTGTACATTCCTAATACTTTTGCTAATATCTTGATAACTATACAAGACATTAAACAGAAGGTTAATGCCATCTCACATTCTAAAAGTCTCTGTAGAAAGCCATTATTGGTTCTTCCTGGTAAAAAATCTTTTGGTTATATTCATAATAACCTTGTTGATTTAATTGTTTGGCCCATGGTTACTTAACTGTTTCTTTGGCTTTGTCTTCTCCAGGCTTAAAATATGCCTGCCCAAGATGAGTGCACCTGATGTCTACCAAGGGCCTTTAGATAGACTGTCTAGACAGTGTCTCTGAGTATGAAACACAACTGTGATTCCTTCACCATGAAATAGTAAAAACAGTCATTGGCCCCTGCCCCACCATGGTAGTTTAGGGTCCCTCTCTAGAGGGAAAGATGTAGACAGCTAAGGTAGGTAAAAGTACAGGCAGTCAGGTAGGACTGGGCCCCCAGATAGCCAAGACAGAAGGTAAATGCACCACAATTGTGGCCAGTGACACATCAGGTAGATGCCAGGCCTCAAGATAACAAGGAAAGGACTAGGCCTACATATTCTCCCAAGAGATGAGATAAGTGGTAACACCTGGTCTAATAAAGTCTAGATAGACATCAGTCACCTCAGTGGGAAATCAAGATTCCCAGATACATAACCTACCTGAAAAGTTATTTGGTCTTTCCATGCCTCCTTGCTATGTGACTTATTTCCCCAATGGATCAATATTACTTAAGTAGCACATTTCTGAGCTGCAGGTGCTGCTTGTACTATGAGAGGCCCCCTAAGGTCATGCACCAGGTTAACCACAAAGGGAACAAGGGCCGTCTTGACCTGAAGCATCCCTCCAGGGCCATGCATCAAAGGCCACCAGAGCAGTCACTGGCCTAGGGAATGCCTGTAGGCTGAGATCCCCCCAGTCCATGTTCTTTCTCTGGGAGTCTCCACTGGAAGTCAGATTGCCCAATGGCAGCAGTTGTCCCTGCCACCTCTGGGCCACCAACCCAGGGACTCCCATTTGGCTCCCTCCCACACTTTCTTGGCATGGTCACCAAAGACTAAAGCTGGCCAAAGGCCTCAGAGGCCCCTGAACCATCTCAAAACCAGAACTTTGGCTAACTCTTATGAAGGAGGCCAAGTCCATCCATCCCCTTCCTGATTGTTATGGGGACCTGCCATTCCACACCTTTTTTTTTTTCAAAGTAACGGTCTTTCTGGTCCTGACTACTGTTGTGGGCACTGATGACAGTCTCCAGGCCCTTACCATCCCCACCCTGGTGTCAGTTGAGTCAACGCCTTCTCTCACACTCCTTATTAGTCATCTCTACCTGTCCCATCTTCTTGTAGGGCAAGATATCTTAACCACTTTATCAGTGACTTTGACCATCCCCAGGACACAACTAGCACCTACAGCCAACATAATATCTCCTTCCCTGCCGCCCCCCAACAGCTCCCATCATTTCTCCTCACCTCAACCCCAGAGTCTTGGATGCCTCCATCCCAGCCCTGGCTTCATGTTAACGACCACTTACCATCCCTCTGAAGCCAAACCACCTCTGCTCCGCTCAACAACAGTATTTTCTCCCTGACCTGGCTTTACGAGGATTATAGCCTATGATCTCTTGCCTATTGCAACATGGTCTCTTAATCCCCATTGACTCCCCCTTATCATCCCCCCCCCCCGCCATTTTCCTAGTACAGAAGACAGAAAAGCCAGACTGGTGCAAGATCTCCATGCTGTCAATCAGATTGTTCTTCCCATGCACCCTGGGGTGCCAAACCCTACACACTCTTGTCCTCCGTCCCTCCATCCCTCCATCTGCCACTCATTACTCTGCCTCAGATCTAAAAGATGCCTTTTCCATTATCACGCGGCACCCCTCCTCACAGCTTCTCTTTGCCTTCGCCTGGACAGACCCTGACACTCACCAGTCCCAACGGCTGACCTGCGCCATCTTGCCCACGGGGTTTCCGGGATAGCCCCTATCACTTCAGTCAGCCCGCTGCCCATGAACTGCTGTTCTTTTACCCCTCTTCCTCTTATCTCGTACAGTAGGTAATGACCTCTCCTCCTCTCACCCACAAGACAGAGGGAGGCTCCCTCTGTATTTCATGGTCCTTAAATCTAGCGCCGGTTGTGGAAATTCCCCAGGAAGATTAGCTTCCCTTGGTGTTTGATCAACTTCGGTAATGAGTGCCTCGGTCACACGCCTACGCTCTGGTACAGCCCTGAGTCCCAACTGGAGATGTCCTTGTGCACCTTATTCCCACTCTCATTGTCCCAGACCTGGTGTGCCAACGACCTCTCTCTACTCTCCATGGGAAACCATCTATTCTCTCATCCTTTGGAATGGGAGAATCCAAATCCCACGTTCCATCCCACCTCCCATGCTCGCTGTCTCCTCGAAACCTAAAACCCCTGCTGAGCCTCTTGCTGTGACCACTGCAGCCACCACCGCATCTGCTTCTCCCCTTCCCTCAGAGTCTGCTGCCGACCAGATGCCACCTACTAATCGTAACCCTCCTTTTCCAACACATCAAGAGTGAGGCTTTTCTCCAACACAGGACTGGTAAATCGGTTTCATCCACGTGCTGCAGGTATGAAAGTTAAGGTACCTCCTGGTCTAGGTCGATTACCTCTACTTGTATTGTATGCAGGCCACCCGCATTCACACCTGTAATCCTAGCCAGAACTATGCCAAACCAATCCGTGGACTGATTTACCAATCGCATCCTTCATCCCAGCATTACACACTCCAGATTCAATGACCACTGAAAAAGCTCTATGATCGCGTGACGCTTTGGGGGCTGCCTAGACCCAAACCGTAGCACCTCCTTGTGGAAATCGCACGTAGTCTCCCTCCTTCCCTTAGGCTGCCCCGAGTTCCTGTAGATGCCCGGATGCCCCGCCCCGGCCTCTTCTGCTGCTTCACCCACCTCCTTCCTTAGGTCTGCCTCACCTTTCTTGGTTTCACCGTCAGGCCCCCACCTTTGCATCATTTCCTACGTGAAGAGAAGACGTCCTTTTTCAGGGCACTCTGTGTGACGTCTCCCCGGAGGAGGCCCAGTTGTTTTCCTTCCTTCTCGCTTCTGGGTAGCCCACCTGCTCATTAACGACTGAGAGAGGACCCCGAACACTCTATTCATACTGTGTATTTTCCTGTGGGCCTTACTTATAATTCCGTTATGGCTTCAAATCAATTGTCTCTCGCCTTAGGGGTGAAACCACTTCGCATGCCCATGCTCATCCTTGCCCTAACTCTGTTGCCCCCCTTCTCATCTCTGCCCTCTCTTGTCCGATTTTTGCCGCACCCCACGGCTGCACCCTGCTGCGTCTCCCAGTGGCCCCGATTATCTCTACAGAACCCTGCAGTTAACTCACTCCCTGCTAAACCAGCCTGGCCCGTCCTTAGCTTTACATCTCCGTATCTCCGGCCACTCTAGTCGCTCCCCAGGTCTGGGTCCTTACTAACCTCACACACCACTCCCTGTGCCATCCTGTCCCCCAAGAACTCTCCCAGGTAGGGTGTCCATGCCAGCTACAGGACCCGCAGCAGGAAGGTGTGAGAAACAGTGCCCACTTCCTCTATTATTTTTTATTGATAACAATAAAGAGACAGGAATGTCACGCCTGACGGTGAGCCCATTACTGGCAGGTGTGGTGGGAAACCACAGAAGAGAACAAAGCCATGTCCTGTCTGTTTGGAGATGCACAACGACACTATCTCAGCTCCCAAATTTCCCAAGGCAGCAGACACCTCCCCTTCCCTTTAAAGTCTTTGTTCCACCTTCACTTCCTGTGGATTCCTTTTTTACTTGTAGCTCAGCCCATTCCCAAAGGAGTGATTAAACTGCCTTGGTTGCTTTTACAACATGTACTTGGGTGGTCTCTCTCCTCTCCACGCCTTTCACATATTACAGCCAGATGTAATGGTATAATCCCGGCACTCAGGAGGCTGAGGCAGGAGGATATCCAGTTTGTGTTTGTGATACATAGACTTCAAAGCCAGTTTGAGCTATCTAAGGAGATTCTGTCTTTTTAAAAAGGAATATAAAGGATAGATAGAAACATGTGCAAATCTGTGATTCTAAGGGCTGAAAATTTAGGTATAGGGGCTTTTAAGTGAAGAGAGAAAATGGAAGAAAACAGAAGCAATATTGTTAAGTATCACATCCTGTGTCTAGTTGAAGAATCATTTCTCCCTCCTTCCCTCTTCGTTCTCCCTCCTTCCCTTCCTTTCTCTCTCCCTTCTTCATACAGGGAAAGTGAGGTGATAATAGAATTCCAGACTCTAGTCATGTACAGAAAGCTTCATTGTAGTAATAAAAATATCAGGTAATTCACATTATTGTGAACAGTGTGTTATCTCAGATTAAGAAAGTCACAAGAGCTATGTATAATGCACA
Organism: Dinomys branickii; assembly: GCA_004027595.1. Lineage (NCBI taxonomy): Eukaryota > Metazoa > Chordata > Mammalia > Rodentia > Dinomyidae > Dinomys > Dinomys branickii. The sequence goes on from PVLD010000212.1 coordinate 76,896, forward strand.
CTTATTGCTAAGCTACAACACAGAAGTCTTAAGTAAGTGGAGATGGTAGAAGCCTCTGGAGAAAGTGTTACTATTGTTATGACACTGACCAGACAAATGACCTAGAAGCCAGGAGGCTGGATCCTTTCTGTGTTCCTGCTATTTCCTCTAGGCGTTTTGGTGAATTAATGTTTACCCTAGAAATACACAATAGATAAGAGGAGGGTCTAAAATTTGAAGGGTTAATATATGGAAGTGACATAAACCTGGAAGAATAATAACAGAGATTTAAGTGTAGGTTGTGTTGAATTTTGTGGAAATGCTAACAATATTGTTTAGAGTTTTGAGTAATGATTTTTTTAAAGTTCAGAGCAAGAACAACAAAAAGGATGTATGGCCAATGTCTGGGGCAGATGGTAGAGAAGAAAACACCTCAACTCTCACTTTTATTTCTCTATCAAGAAAAATGCAACTTGCAGGGTGTGGTATGGTGGTACATTACTGTAATCCCAGCACTCGGGGAGACTGAGAGAGGAAGATTGTTGCAAGTTCGAGACCAACCTGGGCTGTAAAGTGAGCTCAAGGCTAGCCTGAACTGCAGAGAGACCCTGTGTCAAAAAGACAAAGAAAAGAAAGAAAAGAAAAGAAAAGAAAAGAAAAGAAAAGAAAAGAAAAGAAATCTGCTACCTAAACTGGAACTCAAGTAGTAAATGCTCTTAGGAAGGCACAAGAGACCAGCTTAAATGAGGTAGTCATTGAAAATCGCTTGTTTCTTTAAATGTCTGGAAGACTCCAAGAGCGCATGAATTATATCCAAGGTTCTCAGAGATGTGACCACCTGCTCTGTATCACTTTCAGGTTCATGGCAAAGAGCTTGGGCTCCAAAAGAAGGACACTTTTGTCCTGGTTCTGGAACAGTTGCCTTTTGAAAGGTAGATCTTGGAAATGCAAATCGATGAACTTGGAAGTCAATGCCTAGAAAAATGCCAATGCAGGTTATTAAGGAGATAACAGTGAGCACACAGGAAGCCCGCCATCGAAACAGCCAGCCAGAACACTGACAGGAGAAGGAGGAAGGAGAACAAGGTAGGCTGAGGTGTCAGAGGAGGTTCACAAGCCTGAAAAAAGACCTCAAATCATAGATGGAATCATAAAATCACTTGGATGAGGGCAAGATGGAAAGTAGAATACTGATCAAATGCAGTGTAGTAGAAAGGGCCGGGAGGACAGAAGCCTTAGACACTGAGAGAGGAAGGAATCTGACTTAGAAGGTGTCTGAGGCAAGCCAAGGTCAGTGTGGATAAGACAGGTCTGGTCTGGCCCACGAAAGGAGCATATGCCAGGGCCAACGTGTCTCCAACCTCCTGACTTGGTGCTGCATCTGGGCTGACCAAGACTGTACACCCTTGAGAGCCAGACACTTGGGAATGTGTTCCCCTGACCTCCTGCTCAGAGCTCTTTCCAGGTGCCTTCATTTCTTTATGTACAAAAAGAACAAAAGTCATATTTTGAAAAGAGAAAATTTAATCTTATACTGTGTGTTGTTTTAAGATGTCCATTATGGTCTGAGTACTTGTGGCCTCCCTGCCTTCGTATGTTGAATTCCTGACCTTCAAGGCAGTGGTATTAGGAAATGAGGTCTTGGGGAGGGGATTACATCATGAGGACAAAGCCCTTCGAATGGGGTTCATTTCCCACATGAGAGGCCTGAGACAGACCCCCTCACACTTTCCACCAAGAGAAGATACTGTGAAAAGAAAAGCTGTCATCTACGAAGCAGGAAGCAGGTCATCACCACACACTAAATCTGCTGGTGCCTTGCTCTTCGACTTCAAGTCTCCAGAACCATGAAAAATAAATTTCTTTTGTTTGTAAGTCACCCATCTACAGTACGTTGTTATAGCAACCTGAGTGGATCACGACAGCGCTGGCTCGGGGAAGCCCTGACTCTTTTTCCTGGTCATCAGACATTAAACATTGACAAAGGAAAAACATTTTCTTTTTCTAAACATTCCTGCAAGCAGAAAATGAGAGTTGTAGAGGAAGACTTACTTTGGATGCTATTTTTTCCTGTAACTTAAATAATCAAGGGTGTTAGAAAATAAATAGAAAAATATTTTCCTCATTAACTGCAGTGAATATTACTTAGCATTTTTCAGCACCGCTTTTCAAAATGATAACTTGCCCCAAATTAGCTATTTTGGGGTCTTAATTAGTGAGGTAAAATACCCAACATTCAGAGTTAAAGGGAGAAAGTTTTCTTTAGCTCACAGTTTGTAGAGGTTTCTGTTTATAGTTGGCTGGCTGCAAGACAGGGTGACGTGGCAGAGGGGCATTGTAGAGGAAAAACAGTTTATGACAGGCAGAAGACAGCAAAAGCAAGGGACAAACTACAAATAACTCCCATCAAGCCTCGTTCTGTCCCTTCTGTTGTATCCAGGGTACTCAGATATCACTCACATCCCTAATGTTAGCACGCTTAGTCCAAGCATTGCACCACGAATCAATCACATGCTCTAGATCCAGCACCTCTGAAAAAGCCCGACCTTTGCCCTCAGGAAGCTTTGAGGGGACAGCTAAACACAAGCCATAACAGTTTGCCCTAATTAATTGCAGTGAATATTACTTATCATTTTCAGCATTTTTAAAAACAGTAACTGCCTCCAGTGGAATAATCTTGGTAAGACTATCTCAACTGTTATGGCCATTATTTCCTGTACACAGGCAATCCTTCATTAGAATTTCGCTGAAAATTAAGTAATTCATAGCGGCATTTCTTAGTGCCACTATGAGAGGTGTGGACATCATATTTTCTATTTATAAAAATTGTTTTCTTTCTGACAGTTATATGGTTCATTCTGTTCTTAGGTAACCTTTCTTCAGATTAAATTTCCTGTTTAATATCAGTATTTTTCTCATTTTTGAATGCTCAGGATTAGAAATAAAATAGATTTTTTTAATCAACAGAAAATTTCTTGAATTACAAAATTTTTATTTGGTAATTTCTGCCATTTTATTATCTTCCAGAATGTGTAATGAATAATTGATGAGAAAGACAAAATATATACTACTGACTCGAAGGTACTTATTTCTATACAGTTATGCCAACGCTTTTCATGCATGCAGTATGTCTGTCTCTAATTCTCTTTGCCTTACTCTCTGCTCTCTCTCCATTCTGCATTCTTTCCCTATGACCTCTCCACCTTTAATTTTTGGACACATTTTATAAGTAAAAAATATTTTCAGAGTCAGAAATGGTGGCACATGGCTGTAACCGCAGAACTCAGGGGGCTGAGGCAGGAGGATCTCTGTGAGTTCAAGATCAGCCTGGGCTACTCAGTGCGTTCAAAGTTAGCCTAAACTATATAGCAAGACCCTGTTTCAAAACAAAAATTTCGTAACTGGGACATATCTCAATGATGAAGTGCTGGCATAGCATGTACAAGTTACTGAGTTAAATATTTAACATACCACTATAGATGTATTTATACTTACACAAACACACATATGTAAATTTTGAGTGCAAATAATAGAAACACTCTTACAGTAGCTTATATATGCTGCGATTTCTTCTCACACATGACTTCCAGAGGCTGGCAGTACAGGGTATCTGACAGCTCAATTCTGTCAGATCCAAGCTCTTTCTGTCTTTCTGTACCAGTATCTTTAGCATGGTACTTGCTGTCTTCATGATTCCTGCCACCGAGATGCTCCGTCTTTGAGCAGGAAGAGAGGAGAGAGTGGCAAAAGGCAAATCTGTCCCTTGAAAACAAACAAACAAACAAACGAAACCCTTTCCTTTACTTCATTGGCCCTAAATGTGCTGAATTGCCATCTCCACACCAGTCCCGGGAAGGTCACTAGAGAGAAGTGGGTGGGGTGGGGAAAACCAGCCCACATCATGTGCCATACTTAACCGTCTCACCTCAGCATAGGCTTCAGCTTTGTGGAAGAGCCAGGCGAGCAAGCTGTAACGTGCTCTAGCATGCTCAGTATGTGCCAGGAATCATGCAAAGTACCCTGCGTGCATTATTTCATTTAAACTGAATAAGACCTCATGTAATAATCATTTTTAGTTTTAAAAATTTATTTTTAGCTGATACATAAACATATAAAATTGTACATATTAATAGGGTACCGGGTAATGTTTTGATCTGATGCATGTGTATGGTGCATAATATTAGAATCGGTACAGTAAGAATAATGTACTCTACATTCTAAAAAGCTAGAAGAAGGACTTTGAAAGTTGTCACCATAAAGAAATCATCACTTATTCTCATTTTAAAAGTATGAAAAGATAGGCTTGGGCAGCATAAGGCTGCGTATCTGGTGAGTGGCAGGATGCACATCTGGTCTACGCTAAGGTCTACAGACTTATAGACTATTGATTTGGCCTTCTGGTTGTTGGGTAGTGTGAAAAATTGGCTTGGATATTGTTTTGATTTTAAAATCAAAGATATAAAATCCTTGCATGTTAAGGTACTCAAGCTGTCTTGATAAGTAAGGTTTTTAAAGTAAGTTTATAAGATGAGATGTAAAGAAAGGAAAGGAAGGAACTAGACACTTATCTGCAGTCTGCAAATGTAGTCCTTGTCCCTCTGCCCTGCATTTTTGAGAGGAGGAACAAAGAGGTTTGAGGGGGAAAATGCTAAGCCTGGGTCTCAAGGTCTGAGTCTGCACCTGCACTTCAATGCTGGTGAAGTATGTGAACTTGGACAAATACATGTTTCACACCTGGTTCTCTGGGTATAGTTCCCACATGAGTGTTGATTGATATTTTCCTCTAGGTCACTGGCTAAAACAAAAGGGAAGCATGAAGGTGCATGTTGAAGCTTCAACTGTTCCTCATGAGGTGACTTCTTTGCTGAGTAAGGCACTAGAATTTAAATACTTGGCAGAAGACTTCTTCAGTTGTGCTGTTTACAATGTAACAGGTATATACACAATAAGAGTGTTGCATCTTCATTAACATTGAAAGACTTGAGAGTCAACAACAGAACAGTACATCAATCTTGACTTTCCAAGTGTAAGTACTTCTACCATAGCCAATCTCAGGATGACCCCATGGTGGACTTGGGAAAAAATGCTCAGTACGTAGCGTACCATGGCATGGTTTCTCTGTCATATAGGAGAATCAATGTAAATGAAGTCAAGACAGTAATTAAAGAAGCAGACAATGATCAGTTTTGATTACCACTTTTGTTTTTAATATAATTTATTTACATATAAATGTATAAAATCTAATTTTTAATGAAAGAGTATGTTTAACAACTGGCTCAAAAGATCCCTAGAAATTTAATAACTGGTTCCCAGAGTCTGTTGGAATGAATTTACTTATTCAATTTTTCTCAGTCATTCTTTTCTTATCATTAAATGGAAATTAAAATTCCTGTTTTGTCCACCTATGATTGTAAGAATTACATGATGTGATTAATTTGGTCAGAGGACTTTGTAATCAGTAAGGGCTATCTAAATGTAACTGCAGGTAAGGCTATACTTTCAGGGATCATTTCTATAGGAATATAACTTCAGGAAAACAGGAGGTAAGAAAGTAGAAGAAAGAAGTATGTCCTGGAGATATGTTAACTACTTAAAAGAAAAAACTGAAAATAAAATTTTAAATTAATTTGTGAATTTGTTAGTGGAAATATTTCATTATCATATTTGGAAAAGGCAGACAAGTGCATTGAGCGATACTGTAGATTGAAAAGAAAAGTCATAATTCTCTGCACTGCCTCCCGGTCAGTTTAAATGAGAACTGACCTCCTGGTTTGCTTTGGTCAATAGTACATGGGAGAAGAAACCTGGCATGAGTTTTGAGCTTTTCCCTGAGAGACTTGGCATGCTGCTGATTGCTGTTGCTGGACCCGTATGACCTGCTATATGAAGCAATGTGGGGTAGCCTCTTGGAAGATGAGAAAGACAATGGGCACAATGGGAAACAGTTAGTGCCTAGCTACTCAGCAGGCAGCTTCAGATACATGAGGGAACCCGAGAAGGGATGAGTCCAGCCTGCCCACATAGCCATAACGGCCCAGGTGAGCTCATTCTAAACTACTGCCCTCTGGAACTATGAATTTAAAAAATGGTGGTTGCTTTTAACTCAGCAAAAGTTGATGTTTGTTACAGAGCACTGATCAACAGAGCCTCATAATGTTCCATAGTTTATACTAGGTTTTCCCTATTACTTTATCTCAATGAATCTTTGTAAGAGTCCTAGGAACATTTCTAATTGTATTTTAATTAAGAGGCCTGAATACTCTGGTTAAGGGAATGAAGATTGTGGCAACTATCAAATGTAACAGTACATGGAATGAAAAGTATGATTTGTGTAAAAAATATGCACAGAAGATGTACTAGAGTTTGAAATTGGTATGTAGAAGAGACATTTGAGCCCAGAGACATAAGGGAGTCTATTGAGCAATTAGTATTTTCTTTTATACAGGTAAAATTTGAACCATTTGAACATGTAGAAAATGTACTCCTTCATAATTCTTATGTCTAAATTTCAAAAAAGAACAGGTATTTTTGGGGATTAGCTTTCTTCATAAATGTCTAAAATTGTACCTGGAAGTCACTACCAATGGTTCTACAGTAGCCCTCAATACTTTTTAGAATTGGATTTTGTTTTTGAATTTCATAGTATTTTACATTCCAGGTGCTTCACTGATATGAAAACTATTAACATTGTGCTTGACTAAGATGTGCTGTAATTTCTTAATTTGAATAACAAATTAATAGAGAAATTGCAATCTAAGTTACATACAAACATGTACACTTTTCAAGGATGAAAGTTAATTTACATACATTATTACATTAACTTAATCTTGAAATTAAAAATTGGAAAAAATCTGCGGTGGCTTTACTCATTCAAATCTTAGTTTTCATTAGAAAGCTGAATATGCAAATCCAGACCTTCAGTTGTTTCTCCAAGTTCTTATTATTCTCTCTTTAAAATATTACTATTCTCAGTTTTTAGTTCAAAAGATATATATACGGTATCATTTCCTGGATGAGTTACAAAATAGGAAATTCTGGTAACAACGTCTACACGGAGCAAAAAATGGTTCACCCTTTGCTTATTATCCTCAATTTCATTTCCTTAAAAAAGAATTTATTCTGAGACCAAAAGTTATAGGAAAACCAATAGAATTATTTGCACATTTCATTGTAAAAGGGATGCAGAAAGCGTAAAGCTTACTGTAACAATGAAGTATTGGCCACGGACAAGTTTTGAAGATGGTTGCTCTTGTCTCTGAGGCCCCCTCCTGTTGCCTAGACTTGTTCTCGTCCCCCACTGTTACTTTTCCCGTCTTCATGTCACCCCCTTCTCACTATCAAAGCAGACAAGTCTTACTGCAGCAACTTGAGCAAGTATTTGCATTTTGGTAAGGACCATATCCTTAAAGTAAATGGATACAACGTTACTGCAAGATATTCTCCAGTTAGTTTGGTTGGGGGTGTGCATGTGTGCCATGCTAAAAGGAGGACAATGTGAGTCACCACGGTGTCCTGTTATAGCACCAGTGGTCTGTTTCATTTGTGCAGATTTAAATCTCCAAGGCTTTAAAGGCCAGGCATACACTGCCTTTCTTCTTGTTTGTAATTTAAAATACAAATACAGTATTGAACTATAAAGCAAATATAAGGAGTGTGGCAAAGTTCCTGCTTTTAAAAAAATCGTGTTGCTTGATTTTTTTTATTTTAAAGAGAAAAGAACAAAAACAAATTAACAAAAACAAAGACAAAAACAAAACAACACAAAAACAATAAAACAATATAGAATTTCAAGACAAGATAGGAAATTAACAATGGTTGTTGTATTACATATTGTTATCTTCAAAGTAGTTGCTCAGATAACCAGATATATGCGCGCAAGATTGATTAAACACGAACCTCTCCTTTCAATAAACCAATAGAAATTAGTAGCACAATTATCTTAGCTATCTTGTATATGTATGTATATATTTTTCCCTTCCTTCTTTCTTTCTTTTCTCCTATCCCTCATCCCAGTTGTTCTTTCCTTTTGAGCAGTTTCTTACCCTTTCACAATATCTATTGTACCTTTCAGATTTTATTTACTTTCAGGTTCTTACACTAGGGAGACAATATGGTGTTTATACATGTGGGTCTGATTTATTACACTTATCAGTATGGACTCTTCTTGCATTCATTTACCTATAAAAGCCTCAAGTTTAACTTTCTTTATAACTGAGTAATACTCCATTGAGTAAAAATACACAGGACTTCTATCTAGAACATATAAAGAATTTAAAAAAAAAATCAAACCCCCAAATTCAAAGACCCAATCCAAAAATAGGCACCTGAGATGAATACACATTTCTTGGATGAAGAAATACCAATGGCAAATAAATATATGAAAAAATATTCAACATCATTAATCATTTGAGAAACGCAAATTACAAAAACACTGAGATTCCATCTCACCCCAGAGAGAACATCTATCATCAAGAAATCAACCAATAACAAATGCTAGAGGGGCTGTGGGGAAAAAGGAACCCTTCTCCACTGCTGGTGGGAGTGCAGACTGGTGCCACCACTGTGGAAATCAATGTGGAGATTCCTCAGTAAACTAGGATTAGAGGCCCCATTAGACCCAGCTATTCCCCTTGTAGGCATCTTCCCAGAAAAACTAAAAATATCGTATCACAGTGATATATGTGCACCTGGGTTTATAGGAGTGCAGTTTGTAATAGCTAAATCATGGAACACCACAAATGCCCATCAACCGAGGAATGACTAAAGTTTCTGCTTTTTAAGTGACATTTTCTTGAATTGATTTTAATATTAATATAAAGTGCTTTCAAATATACTATCTTTTGACTGTTGTTGGATCTCTGCATATCTCAGAAACAATAAGACAGACACTGACTGGTGCTGTCATTGGTGGCCCAGCACAACACCATGGCAGGGGATTTTGTGCTGAGCAGACAAGCCAGTTTTCCAGGAAAATGTAACTAGACAGCTTCTTTGAAGGCCATGCAACATGGTTACAAAATACTTATTTTTACTACCTTCATGAATTGCTAAGTACTTGCAAAGGTTCTCTTTGGGAATAATCTAAAAAAAAAAACAAAACTATTTTCATACAGAGATAAGAAAAATAGTAATAAAATCCCTGATGTAGATGGGTTCCCTACCCATTCTTCAAGCCTCTTCCTGGCCTAGTTCTTCCACATTCCCAGCTCCTGAATCAGCGCTCTCTGCCTCACGCTTCTCAGGTGGGATTTGGTATTAAGCTTTCATTGTGCTCTTCGAGTTATAACTGGCTTTTTGCAGCATTTGCATTTCGAAAGTGGGGCTCTGACTTGAGCTTTCCTCTGGCTCCACTGCTTAGCACTGAGCGCGTACCTGCCATGTTTGCCATTCGGAGATCCTGCCCCATTAAACTCCCCTGTGTAAGCATTCTATAAAGTGAGCACAGGGTTCTGCTTTCTCTTGTCTGGCTCCTGCTTCAGGACTGAAGACTGTAAGCAGAACCTAGTAGCTAGAGCTTTGATCTGTGGAGAAATCTGCCCAGGGACCGCTGCCCGCCCTGCCCAGGCTTCTGATGGTGCACACACCCCTGAACTTTCCATGGTCTTTCCAGTTCCGTCAGCGTGCTGGGAGATCTCGCCACGGCTGAGACTGCTCCATCCAGGGCTGACGTTATCTGAGTCCCGAATATAACATTTCGAACAGATCGGCCAGGCCTGGAACTACAACCCTTAGTCCTTTCCTCAGTGAAAGACCCCTGAAGAAATTTTCAGGCGGAAAGGATATCAGGTACATTGTGCAGTTAGACTATAACCAACGCAGCCAGAAAGACACAAACTCTGACCTGACGGACTGAGATGGAGCAGTGAAGACTGCAGAGATGAGTAAAGAAACCACTTACGCAAAATGGGGCCCCAGACAAATCAGCTAGACTTGAAGTAAGATCTGGATACACAGCACAGAATACACAAAAGAATTTTGATGATGGGAGACTTGGATGTACAAGCCCCTTTGAACAGGTTTGGTGTACCTCGAGGATCTGGGCAGGAGAAGGAGAGGCCTGAGGTCCTGAGCTCCCGCAGCAAAATTCCTGTTCTTCTCCTTCTGCCCTGTTTCAGTCTGAGTAAACTACCATGACTCACTGAAAAAAATTTCCTAAAATACAGCCCTCAGATCCCTTGAGTCATCAGTTCTGACATCCTAAACTATGCCATGGCATTTGCATGAAAATAAGACATTTCATTTTTAAACACACTTTAAAAATTATTTTCATATTGAAATTAATGCAAAATAACTGTAGAAAATTAGGAAAATGCAACAAAGTAGGAAGACCAAAGCAATCATTCATGAATAAACCACTTTTTTATAAGTGTTGTTAATATAAAATAATTTTTGTGTGTATATCTATGCTTTGTGCAGTGTGTGGGTGTAATGTATCTGTCAACAGTATGTACTATTGACAGTTTGCCTTTTTTTTTATCTAGCAATATAAGAAAAGGCAAAAGATTTTTACCATCTGAAGAGAATCCAGAATATCTAGCAATATATTTTAAACATCTTTAATGGAATCAGTTCTTTTCTCCATTTTCCTTTTGTATAATGATCAGACAGCTCTAAAATTTGTGTAGATAGTCACTCTGAATCTTCTCAGGTAGTTTTTTGAAATGCTTGCTTTTAACAGATTTTGTCTTAGTTACTTTTTCTTGTAGCTGAGATAAAATGCTTAACATTCAAAGTTAAAGGAAGAAAGGTGTATTGCATCTCATAGTATGTAGAGGTTTCAATCCATAATCAGCTGGCTCCAAGGCAGGGTGGTATGGCAGAAGGGCCTCACAGAGGAGAAACAGTTCATGGCAGGCAGACGGCAGCAAAGTAGCAAAGTGGTGAAGAGGCAGCAGTGACAACAGTAAACTTCTTTCTGCCCCTTATATTCTACCCAGGCTACCCACCCTTAGGATGAGTAGCACTCACACCCAGGGTGGGGCATCCTTAATACTAGCATTGCACCATGAATCAATCCCAGCATCATATCCTTGATGCCAGGGTCACACACCCTAGATCCAGCAGCTCCAGAAAGCCCCACCTATCACTGCATGAGACTTGTGTGTGTGGGGGCATCTAGGTACAACCCATAACAGCTTCATACTAAATTCAATAGTTTATAAAAATTTTAACTAAGAAATAGTTAAGGCAAGCAATGAAATCAAAAGGAAAGACAATATATTTTTAAATATTTGACTGATTTAAAAAAAGAAACCCAGTTCCCAACTTGGCTGAGAGCTCTTCTGACATATATTTCTAGTCAACTGAAATTATTATGTATTGCCACTGTAACAGTAATTGTAATTGCCACTGGGTAAAACATACAGTAAATGTCTATGAGGCAATCATCCTGTGCAAGTATCAGTCCAAGCAATATAATCTAACACATTCGTCTGTAATTCTAAATTTCACAGGTTTTCCAGGGCAGAGAAATGCACTGAATGCGGTCCACCCCATTCTATGAATGCACCACTGTGAGATTTCTTGGTACATGTTCCCAAGCAACAGACCTCTTGAGCTACTTCTTGCCCTTATGTGGAGCCCTCTATCCTTTGTTTCTGTTTTTTAAAAAGAGAATAAAAAAAAATGTAAAACAGCAAAATACCAACAACATAGACAAAAACAAAACAAAGCACACTCAATAGGAATGATACAGGGTTTCAGAAAAAAAAATGATCAGAATTAACAGTGGTTGTTATATTACATATTTTTATCCTCAAGGAAGTTGCTCAGATTACCAGATGTAAGAATGCAAGATTGATCAAAACATTAAAGAGGATTTAAAAAAATTATAAATGATACAGAGTTTCACCTAACAAGTTGATAGAAATTCAACAATGGTTATTATATTGCATATTGTTCTCTTCAAATTAGTTGTTCAGATTACCAGATATAAATATGCAACACTGGTGAAAATATTAAATAAATAAATAAAGTGTTAACTTTTCCTTTCAATAAACTATTGAAAGTACAGTTATCCCAGCTCTCCTTCTGTATACATATATATTTTCCCTTCATTCTTTCTTTTTCTCCTTTCCCTCATCCCAATTGTTCCTTCCTTTGAGGAATCTCTTTCCCTTTCACAGTATCTATTTTATGGTTTGAGTTTTATTTACTCTTTCATGTTCTTACACTATGGAGACAAGATGATATATACACATGTGGGCCTGATTTATTTCACTTATGAGTGTGGTCTCTAGTTGCATCCATTTACCTATAAAAGCCTCAGAGCCAGGCATGGTGGTACATGCCTGTAACCTCAGCACTTGGGAGGCTGAGGCAGGAGGCTCATTGCAAGTTCAAGATCAACCTTGTACAAAGTGAGCTCAAGGCCAGCCTGAACTGCATAGTGAGATCCTGTCTCAAAAAGACCAAAAAAAAAAAAAAAAAGCCTCAAGTTTACCTTTTTTATAGCTAATACTCCATTGTATAAAAATACCACATATTTTTAATTCATTCCTCAGTTGATGGGGATTTGGGTTGTTTCCAAGATTTAGCTATGACAAATTTTGCTGTTATAAATATGGGTGCACATATATCACCATGGTGTGATGTTTTTAATTCTTTTGAGAAAATACCCAGAAGGGGAATAGATGGGTTAAGTGAGACTTCTAATCCTAGTTTTGTGAGGAATCTCCAAATTGATTTCCACAGTGGTTTCACCAATCTACACTCCCACCAGCAGTGGAGAAGTGTTCCTTTTTCCCCACAGCCTCTCCAGCACTTGTTATTGGTTGATTTCTTAATGATAGCCATTCTTTCTGGGGTGAGATGGAGTCTCAGTATTGTTTTAATTTGCATTTCTCAAATGACCAGTGATACTGAACACTTTTTATACATTTATTCACCATTAATATTTCTTCATCTGAGAAGCGTGTATTCCTTTCAGATACCTAGTTTTAGATTGGGTCTTTGAATTTGGGGGGCTTGACTTTTCAAAATTCTTTATATATTTTAGATAGAAGTCCTTTGAGTGGGAGTTGCTTAAAGTTTTTTCCCAATTCATGGATTTTGTTTTAATCTATTGAAGATTTCTTTTGATGTGCAAAAACTTTTCAATAAGAGGAGATTCCAACTGTTGATTCTTTGAAGCATTTCCCATGCAGTTTGGTTTTGGTTCATGAACTCTCTGCCTACCCCTATATCTTCAAGATTTCTACCTACTTTCTCTTCCAGTAGATTTAGTGTTTCTGTTTTAACATCTAGATCTTTGATCTATTTTGACTTTAGTTTAGTGCATGATGATAGACATGGCTCTACTTTTAGTCTTCAGCATGTGAAGCACCAGTTTTTCCAGCACCATTTATTAAAGAGGCTGTCTTTCTTCCAGGGTACATGTTTGGCCCCTCTGTCAAAGATAAGGTAGCTGAGTGTGTTTACAGCTGTGTCTGCATCTTCTAATCTGTTGCACTGATCTTCAGGTCTGTTTAGTTTTGCCAGTACCATGCTCATTTTATCACAGTAGCTTTGTAGTATAATTTCAAGTCAGGGATTGTGATGCCTCCTGCCTTTCCTTTGTTTCCCAGGATAGCGTTTGCTATTCTAGGCCTCTTCTCGTTCCAGATGAATTTTAGGAATCTTTTCTTTAGATCTGTGTGGTATACTAATGATATTTTAATTGTGATTGCTTTGAATCTGTGCAACAATTTTGGCAGTATGACCATTTTTACAATGTTGGTTCTTCCTATCTATGAGCAAGGAATATCTTTCCATTTTCTGAAATCCTCTTACATCTCTTTTTTTAGAGTACTGTAATTTTCACTGTATAGATCTTTTACATCTTTTGTTAGATTGATTCCTAAGTATTTCAATTTTTAGATGTTGTTATGAAAGGTGTGTTCTCCCTAATCTTTCCCTCAGCCTGTCTGTTGTGTACAGGAATGCTATTGATTTTTGAGAGTTGACTTTGTATCCAGCTATGCTACTGAATTTGGTTGTTAAATCTATAAGCATTTTGGTGTCAGTTTTGGGGTTTTCTATGTAGAGTATCTGTCATCTGTGAATAATGATAATTTCACTTCTTCCTTTCCTATTCTTATTCCTTTTATTTTTCTTTCTTGTCTAATTGCACTGGCTAATCTTTCCAGAACTGTGTTGAATAGGAGTGGTGGCAGTGTGCATCTTTTCCTTGTTCCTGATTTTAAAGTGAAAGCTTTCGGTTTTTGTCCATTTAGTGTATTGTTAGTCATTGGTTTGTCATAGATGGCATTGATCAGATTGAGGTAAAGACCATCTATTCCTATTTTCTGTAAGGTTTTTTTTTTTTATCATGAGTGAGTGTTGGGCTTTTATCAAAAGCTTTTTCTGCATCAGCTGAGATGATCAGAGACACCTATCCTGAGTGTGGGACTTCCCACCATGCAGTGTGGAATATTACTTTTCTTAGTAGACCACACAGCTAGGCCGGTGTCTATGGTCTCTGCCAACTCTATCAACAACTCTCTAAACTTTGGTGAGTGTAGAATCCTGTCTCAGTTATCATCTAGACAGCTATCTTGTGACTGTCAGTTGTAAATATGTTCCTGCACTATGAAATCTTGGTTTCAACAGTTGCAGACTCATCTGGCCCATTCATCGCACATAACAGTTGTGGTACATCACATTATTGCCTTGTAGGATTGAGAGTGGACTCTTCATCTCTTACAGTGTAGGTGGCTGATTCTAGGTCCCTTGTAAATGTTGTACCTTATTTAAAAATAAGCACAAATACTTAGGGATGTTTCATTAGTTCTGGGCATAGGAATTCTCTAGGCCTAGCTGCTCAAAGATAATTTTTAAAATAATAATAATTAATTTAAAACTAATGGGGAAGCACATGAGTGCTGCACAATTTCTCTGTTGAATAGTCTTTGATGTTCTGTTTTGTATAACTTTATTATTTTTTATGCCTGTGGTTTGTTCAGTTGCTGAATCCATATTAATTGAAGAAGCATTTTTTTTAAATGAAATCATTAGCAGTTTTCTCTAAAATGTCTCAGAATTTTGTTATGCAAGAACCATTTCTCCTGCTTCCTCTATACCCTCTCCTAGGCCATCACCAGTCCTCCCTCCCTTCTCTGGCAGCGTCGTTTTCAGGAGCTTGACCTGCCTTCGGGGCAGAACTGTAGTGCCTCAAAGAGGCATGTGCAGGGTAAAAGGCGTCTCTAGTGAAGGCTTATAGGAGACACTCTCTTTCACCTTCTAAAAGCTCAACCTTCTCTTTTCGTTTTCTTGCTTTGACATGTGTCCAGATAACAGCTCTTTGTTGCTGTTTTGGTGGTGGTGGTGGTGGTCGTGAGGGTTTAGAACCACACCAGCTTCCAGGAGCCTGTAGAAGGGCATCTTGCTCTGAGGGCTGTCATTTCCTCTCTTCTCCCAAACCCCCACCCAGCCTCACAGTCCCGACAGTGACAGCCCTGCTGGGCTTAACTGTTCCAGCGGGGGCTCTGAGAGCATTTATTTGCTCACCGAAGACTACATATAACCAGGACCTGAGCTGTGGACTGTATTCCTTCAGCTGACGTTAGCCTTTCATGATTTCTGTTTTAAGTCTCAGGTTTTCTGGGATTTGATTTGGTTTTCTCTTTGTCCTGAAATACATACTTTCCTCACTATTCTTCTAGAATATAAAATTGATATCCATTAAACCCTTACTGTAAAAGTCCATAGTGTGCTTCATCCAACTAAATACTCTGTGCTTGATTATGGTGTTACAGTCATGTTACAGTTATTTTTTTTCCTTCTGAAAGAATTTACCATTAGTGTTCCCTAGAGCAAGTCATGTGATGCGCAACAATTATAAATTCAGTAAGTACAAGTTCTGATGTCTTGTTTTTAATAAGATTCCTGGCTAATATTTTTAATGCACATTATTTGCTTAATGTTCAAAAATTGTTCCTTAATGATTAGGGTTAGGAAGAGTGGTTACACCCTGAGGCTTTCAATACTTAGTAAATTGGCTTTGTGGTTCATATGGTGCGCCCTAGTGGGGTCTACTTGAATTACAAATAGTCTTGTTCTCAACCTTCTTGACATTTTCAATGGAAGGATGGGGCGTGACTTGGAGAAACTAGCCTTAGCTAGAAACACAATGGCCTAATGTTCATGATTAAAATAAGATGGGAAGTTTTTTTTTTAAATAAAATAAGCTTACATTTAAAAAGGAGGTGGAGATACCGATCTCCTTTCATTGCCTCTAGTGAGCACTTTACCCACTGATGTAGAAAGAAATTTCTATGGTGTACCTGTATCTGAAGGAAAGAGTAGATCATGCAGCATAACCAAGTATGTGTTCACTCTGAAAAGGTTTGAAATAGATGTTAAGCATCATTGTCATCAAATATTTACACAGCAGGGCTCATGTATTTGAAACTGTACTTGATGTGATCATTTTTACCCTTGGGCTATTACATATATTATAACTACTGGCAACCACTACACACAAATGTATCTTTACACTTAACAGAGAAACCAAAATAGAATTCTTCCAGGATGAGGCAATACCACAACATTGTGGGAAACAGCTATTACTGCTAATAATACCCAGTGACCACAGACAACCTGAAGGGCAGATTTCTAGTCCCTTCTCCTTTAGTATAATATGTAATGTGTGGGCGTATGTGTGTGTGTGTGTGTGTGTGTGTGTGTAAGAAAGATGTGAAAAAGTGCAATACTGAAAAACAGAAAGGACTGATAATCAAGAGGCTTGGGGTCTAGTTTGCACTGTTCCACCAGCCAGCAGGGAGATCAGGCAGGTCAAGGACCTGTCTGGGCCTTCCTTTCTTCATCTGTGAAAAATATAGAGCACTTAATGTCCCCTCTGCACCACAAGGAAAGATCATTTTAACCTTGCTAAGACTAGTTGTTTGGTACCATAATTTAGGCAAAGAAGGGAAACAGAAATATATTCTTTGAACACTCCTATTTGTTTGTGGCGTTTAGTTAACTTGGATCACTGAGGGCCCAGTAGTGATGAAAGATTTATGGTACTCATAACCAAAAACAGTGCCTAACTGCACAATAAGCTCTTCTTTTTTTTTAAAAAAACAAACCTAAATATAGACAGTCTGTCAGACGCCTTACTATCCCTTACTTGAACGTGGGAAATCATTGTTCACAGACTTTTTTCACATAAATTATATATACAGAGAAACTTTTTAATGCCTAAGATTTTTATTTGATTATACTAAATGTATGTGGATATTGAGTAACAATTTCCATTCTTTTGCTAAATGAAACAAAATTGACCCAAGTACCATTGACACGAAAGCTTCCTCAAGAAATGATGAACTCCATCTCTTTGCTCAGTCAACTTATTGCTACATTATCTTGTCAGAAAAGAATACTCATCTAATTTTAAATTGCCCATCCTAATGGGTACCCCAGTCCTCCTGAGAAGTACTCACATTCATGTGTCAAACTCCTTCTTCAGACCTCAGTCTCCTCCCCAGGATGTAATATTTTAGAACTCCGACAAAATAATTAAGTGACATATGATACATAATTTATGTTACAAATTAATTCCTGTCATGTACACATATTTTTAGTTTGGTTTTACTTCATCATGATGTAGTTGAATAATAACTTCACCATTAAGTCATTTGTTTCAATAATAGTAGTTAGTACCTAGTAGGCACTGGGCAGGTGAATGCTAGGGTTACTATCTAATGATTCTTTATGCCTTAAAATTGTTACTTTTCAGCTTTATTAATGTCTCTAACTTCACTGAAGGATCTCTGTGGTTAACTACTTCATATTAAACTAAATAGCTGACTCTGTCAATATAGTGTTTGACAACATATAATCGAAATATAAGTAAAATCCAAGAACAAAGTTAAAAAGCAAAAAGTATTAAAATATATTTGGATTCACATCAAACCACGTATATTGCTATAGTATAATGTAACTTTTATTGTTTTTTTCACCCATATTACACTTCTGTCTTAAGGCACAACCAAGAACAGTTGAAGAATTTTCCATATAGACATCCAGATCAAGTGTCTGTATTTATCTAGCTAGAAATAGGTACTCTGTTCATTTTTCATAGCACTTCAGTCATTATCTCTTCTTGTAAAATTATTGATGGAAGTGGACCATTTTTATAAGCTTTCAGAAACGACTAACTTGGCAAATTTATTCTAAAAATGAATACTATATAGGTTAACACAGGAAACATAAGATACTATGAGAGAATTCATGTGAGGAAAAAGTTATTCTCAACCCAGCAACAATGACCTCCTACAAGGTTCTTGTCTGTCGGAGTTTATTTCCTTTCACCTAGGTATGTTCTGGAACTATAAATAAAACCATGGTTAGAAATGTCATTCTACAGCATCCTGATGGACATGCAATGTGACTAAGCAATTAATTATGTTCATGTATTTTAACTTGTCCTTTCTATAGACACTAAAATAAGGAAAGGATCTCACATCCACTCTCGTAAAACACTATTATCAAACGCGTAAAATGTTAAAGTACCTTTATCGAGGTGGAAGCACTTAATATAATGGAAGACCTTGGAGGGGATATATTTATACTCAACAGAAGTTCTCCTTCTAGAATTGTGCCTCTGCTCGGGCTGTTTCTTTCCCGTTACATAAGGACATGGGAGTCAGCCAACGGACATCTTGCCACAGAGAATTGACAGATGCTTGCAGAGAAAAGTGGAAACGAGCCAGGAAGTCCAAATTGGCACACTTCGTTGTCTATGGACAAAACATTTGCTGAAATGAAAGATATTCAGCTAGTTCTCCATAGGCCTTATGACTTTACAAGTACATTTTATTGCTCACTTCTTAGAGGTTCCTTAAAAGCAATTTATACACTCATTTTTATAAATGCAATGCTGTATTTTATTATACAGCATAAATGAATTCCAATATGGATGTGGTCAGAAATACTAAATATTTTAATATTATAGGCATCAATATACACTGTTGTTTTTGGTGTGTGTGTGTGTGTATGTGTGTATGTTGCACATATGTGTGATGTAGTGAGATACCTGGACATTTACATGGAAATGATCAATCAATAAAATTAGTGAAAGAAAAAAGAAACGTATTTCTGCAAATAATCATAACCCAACAACGTTGTATTTTATCAGCATATTGTTATTTTAAAGTCCCTAACCCTCCAGGACTCCAGAACTCTGAGGCAGGGGGATTGCAAGTTCAAGACTGGGGCAAATTAGTGATTTAATAAGATCCTCTCTCTCTCAGAAAAAGTCCTCCATCTTGTTCTGTCATGGTCATCAACACATTTCCAGTTGCTCATGTAAGGGGCAAAAGCTTCCATGGGAAGAACACATGCTCTCAAATTTGATAGACTTGCCTTCAAATCCAGACCTACCACTTACCCACAGAGTGATCTTGGAAGGTGATCCTCAGTTTGATCATTTATACAAGTACAAAGCTGTCTTGTTAGAATGGCTGTTATGAGGACAAAATCAGGATATAGTTTACCATACTTTGTGGATAGGTGTTTAATACGTGTCATTTTCCTTCAAATTATTCTTTCACCTTCCAAAACACAAAACAATAAAGCGTGGGTACATCAAGCATGCATTCTGGTTTGGGCTGATGGTAAACTTCATAAGTTGCTGTGGTTTGAACATGTCCACAAATTTTCATATATTAAAAACTTGGTCCCCAAAGCATCAGATTGAGAGGTAAGACCTCTGAGAGGTGATTGGGTCATGATGGGTCTGCCTTTATGAATGGATAGATCCATTCATGGATTAATGGATACATGTATTATCAAAGGATTGGCTTTGTTATAAAATCAAGCTCTCTCTGGCACACTTGCTCCATCTCATCACAGGATACCCATGTTACAATAAAGTGGGAAGGCCTTCACCAGGGCTGCGACTGTGTTCTTGGACTTACCACCCTCTAGACTGAGCTAAATAATGCTCTTCTTTAAAAATGAATTACCGGCCTGGTTGTAGACAGGAGATCCTCACTCAGAAAGCGCGTGGACTGCTCTTATCGGGGTTTGCTTGTGGGGACTCCCGGCGTGTGCCTAGCACTGTGTGATGTACTGGAGAAAGGTGCTCCATGAACTGCTGGCACTGCAGTTTGGGTCTGGCTTCATTTGGCCCTGATCTCCTGAAGGGCATAGACATAGGCAGTCTGTGATCATTGTTGGTGCAGCCCACATCTGGATCCTGTGCATGTTCTAAATGACTGGAGACACAGAATCAGGTGGTCCACAAACTGTTGATCCTGCAGTTTGTGTCTGGGTTTTGCCTGTACCCTGAACTGCCTGGGGTCACAGGACCACTAGTCTGGGAATGTGCTACCAGTGAAATCGGATTCTGGATTATACCCATGCCCTAAACTGTGAGGGGTCACTGGATCAGATGGTCTGCCATCAACTGACATCACAGTTCACATCTGAGACCTGGGAGAACTAGGTACTCTTCACCATATACCAGAAGACCCCAGGCTAAGCAGCACATCTCAGCAGACACTGAGGGGCAGGCCTGACCATGAGCAAAACTAGGGCCCCTAGCGACCTTTGCTGAACTGCCAGAGAAGAGGGGGACTGAGTGCTCCACCTCCGGTATCAAACATAACAAGGCGAAGGACTAAAACACAATCTCAGAACTCCACCCCACACAGAACAAGTCCCAGGAGACAACAACATAGGAGAACCTGATAGACACACACCTGAAATTGCTGAAATGGCTGCAATGGAAGTAAAGAAACAACTCCATCAGGCCGTAGAAGAGATCAGATCAGAAATAATCTCTCAGGCTAAAAATGAAATGATAATAATAATGAAAGAAATGCTCCACACATCTAGAGAAGGAACAGACAAAAAATAGATGAACATAGGTAACAGAAGGAAATGTTACATGAGCAATATAGGAATGAATTAGAATGCATGAAACAGACTCAAAGATATTTCCAGGATATCAAAACTTCCACTGAAAGCTTGCAAAACTGCTTGAATGAAGCCAAATATAGAATTTCAGATCTTGAAGACAGCATGGCAGCTAGTGATTGTGAAAGGAGGAATCTCTTAAAATCAATAAGGATCCAGGAAAAATCAATTCAACAGCTGCAAACTGAGGCAAAGAAAAATAAAGTTGACTAGTAGGAGTCAATGAAACAGCAGGAGGTGACACAAATGACAGAAAAGAATATTTGAAGAAACAACAGTAGAAAATTGCCCAAGCATGGAAACAGAACCTGAGATACAGGTAAATGAGGCATATAGCACTCCCAGTAGTCATAACCATAATAAAACTACATCCAGACATATAATATTCAAGATCCCAGATCTCCAGCAAAAGAACAGAATATTAAAAGCTGCTACAGAAAAGAAACAGATTACCTATAAAGGAAAGCCTATCAGAATTATGGCAGGCTTCTCAACACAAACCATCCAATCAAGAAGAGGCTGGAGCAAACTATACAGGTCCTAAGACAAAACAGCTTCCAACCAAGACTGATGTATCCTGCCAAACTATCCTTGAATTTTAATGGAGAAATAAAATATTTCCATGACAAAGAACAAATGAAGAACTTCATGAGTGCCAAAGCCTCCTTACAAAAAGTACTAAAAGACATTCTAGACAGAGAAGAAAATGACCGTAATTTCGAGAACAACAATAGAAAGGAACCCTCAAGAAGAGCAAGCAATTAAGCAAGTAGAAAAAGTAAGAAACCAACAGCAAGTAAATAAAAAGACAACCATAAGCCAACATATATCAGTTATAGCCATAAATGTAAATGGCCTCAATTCACAGGTCAAAAGAAACAGAGTGGTATAGTGGATTAAAAAACAAAATCCAATGATATGCTGTACACAGGAAACACATTTTACTCAAAAGGAAATTGATAGACTGAAAGACAAAGGATGGAAAACAATCCTCCATGCAATAGGAACCCAGAAAAAAGCAGGAGTAGCTATTATGTTTGTGGACATAGTAGCTTTTCTCAGCTACACATGGGACTTTCTCTAAAATAGACCACATTCCAAAGCATAGAGCATACCTACCTAAATGCAAAAGAATTGAAATCATCTCATGCATATCATCTGACCACAGTGCAATGAAATTGGAAGTCAATGACAAAAGGAACTCCAAAAGCTCCATAAAACCTTGGAAATTAAACAACAACCTCCTGAACAACCAATGGATCACAGAAGAAATTAAAGAAGAAATTAAAAAATACCTACAAACAAATGAAAATATAGATACAACTTACTGGACTCTGTGGGATGCAATGAAAGCAGTCCTCAGAGGGAAATTTGTAGAGGTGAACTCACACCTAAGGAAAACAGAGAGAGAGAACAAATCAATAACCTAATGCTTCACCTCAAACGTTTAGAAAAAGAACAAAGTCAAGCCCAAAGCTCAAAGAAAGGAGGAAATAATGAAGATCAGAAGGGAGGAGGGAAAAAAAAGAAGGGAGGAAAGAATAAAGGCAGAAATTAATGCAACTGAGATAAAAAAAACCTTATAAAAATAAATGAATCAAAGAATTGGTTCTTTGAAAAAAATAAATAAGAGTGATAAACCCTTAGCCAATTTTATCAAAAAAAGAAAGAACTCAAATTCATGCAATAAGGAACGAAAAGGATGAAATTACTGCAGATTCTACAGAAATTCAGAAGATCATTAATACCTACTTTGAAAATCTTTACTCCCGTAGGGTAGAAAACTCAGCAGAAATGGACAGATTCCTAGATATGTACAAATTACCAAGGTCCAGTCAAGAAGACATAAAAATCCTAAACAACCCAATATCAATTAATGAGATTGAAAACATGCTTAAAAATTAATGACAAAGAAAATGCCAGGTCCTGATGGATTCACAGCAGAATTTTACAAGAAATTCAGAGAAGATTTACTACCAACACTTTACAAATTCTTCAATGAAATTGAAAAGGAAGCAATTCTCCCGAACTCATTTCTGGAGGCAAGTATTATACTGATACCAAAACCAGAGAAAGACCCAACCAAGAAAGAGAACTACAGACCAATCTCCCTAATGAATATAGATGCAAAGATACTCAATAAAATTCTAGCAAGTAGAATGCAGCAAGTCACCATGAAAATCATACACCTTGACCAAGTGGGATTCATTCCAGGAATGCAGGGATGGTTCAGTATTCGCCAATCAATCAATGTTATACACCATATCAATAGAGTCAAAGACAAAAACCATATGATCATCTCAATAGATGCAAAAAAAGCTTTTGACAAAGTCCAACACGCATTCATAATAAAAACGCTACAGAAAATAGGAATACATGGTCTTTACCTCAACCTGACCAAAGCCATCTATGACAAACCAACAGCCAACATCATACTAAATGGACAAAAATTGAAAGCTTTTACCTTAAAATCAGGAATAAGACAAAGATGTTCGCTGTCACCACTCCTGTTCAACATAGTTCTGGAAGCATTAGCCAGAACAATTAGACAACAGAGAGAAATAAAAGGAATAAGGTAGGAAAGGAAGAAGCAAAACTATCACTATTTGCAGATGACATGATACTTTACATGGAAGACCCCAAAAACTCCACCAGAAGACTCCTTAAATTAATCAACAAATTCAACAGTGTAGCTAGATACGAAGTTGACACCCAAAAATCAATAGTATTCCTATACACAAACAACAAACAGACTGAGAGAGAAATTAAGGAAACCGTATCTCTCACAACAGCATCCAAGAAATTGAAATATTTAGTAATCAATCTAACAAAAGAAGTAAAAGATCCATTCAATGAAAACTACAGTACTTTAAAAAAATAGATTGAAGAGGATTTCAATAAATGGAAAAATAAAGATCAGAAGGGAGAGGGAGGAACTCATGGATAGGAAGAACCAACATTGTGAAAATGGCCATACAACCAAAATTGTTGCACAGATGTAATGAAATTCCCATTAAACTACTGTTAGCATACCTCACAGATCTAGAGAAAACATTCCTTCAAGTTATCTGGAACCAGAAGAGACCCAGAATAGCAAAATCCATCTTGGGCAACAAGCACAAATCAGGTGGAATTACAATCCCTGACCTTAAATTATACTACAAAGCTACTGTAATAAAATCAACATGGTACTGGCTAAAAAGCAGACCAGAAGATCAATGGAACATACTGGAAGATGCAGTCACAACCACAAACACACTCAGCCACCTAATCTTTGATAAAGGGGTCAAACAAACTCACTGGGAGAATGATAACCTCTTTAATAAATGGTGCTGGAAAAATTGGCTTGCCATCTACCAAAGACTGAAAATAAACCTAAGTCTATCACCATGCACCAAACTCAAGTAAAAATGGATCACAGATCTCAATATTAAAACAGAAACACTAAATCTACTGAAAGAGAAAGTAGGTAAAAACCTTTAAGACATGGGGTAGGTGGGGAGTTCATGAACAAAAACCAAATTGCAAGGGAAACACTTCAAAGAATCAATAACTGGGATCTCATCTTACTGAAAAGTTTCTGCATATCAAAAGAAATCGCCAGCAGAGTAAAAAGAAAACCCACAAATTGGGAAAAAATTTTAGCTGACTGTCCCTCGGACAAAGGTCTTCTATCTAGAACATATAAAAAATTAAAAAACATCAGCCCCTCCAAATTCAAAGACACAATCCAAAAATAGGCAGCTGAGATGAATACACACTTCTCAGATAAAGAAATACAAATGGCAAATAAATCCATGAAAAAATGTTCAACATTATTAGTCATTTGAGAAATGCAAATTCAAAGAACATTGAGATTTCACCTCAGCCCAGTAAGAATTGGTATAATTAAGAAATCAAAACCAGTAACAAATGCTGGCAAAGCTGTGGAGAAATAGGAATTCTTCTGCACTGCTGGAGGGAATGCAGACTGGTGAAAGCACTGTGGAAATCAGTTTGGAGACTCCTCAGCAAACTAGGTCTAGAGGTCCCATTCAACCCAGCTATTCCCCATCTAGGTATTTTCCCAGAAGATCTGAAAACATCATATCAGAGCAATATATGTGTACTCATGTTCATAGTGGCGCAATTTGTAATTGCTAAATTGTGGAAGCAACCCAAATGTCTATCCACTAAGGATTGGATAAAAAAACTGTGGTACTTTTATATAATGGAATATTACTCAGCTATAAAGAAAGATAAACTTGAGGCTTTTACAGGTAAATGGTCACAATGAGAGACGGTACTCACAAGTAAAACAAACCTGACCTCCACCTGTAAGCAACGTATCATCTCGCTAGTGTAAGAACCTAAAGAGTGAATAAAAACTAGGGGGTATGATAGATGTTGTGAAATGGAAGGAAAATGCTCAAAAGTGAAGCGCAATTTGGGTGTGGGAAAAGAGAAGGGAAAGAAGGGGAAATTATGTATATATGTATATTCAGGATAGCTAACAGTTGTAGTACTGTCTTTTATGGCTTTACTCAAAGGAACAGTTAATGATTGCTTGTTTGATCAATATTGCATGTCTCTATTTGTTTTCCTGAGAAACCACTTTGAAGATAACAAGAGCAATACAACAACCATTATTAATTTCCTACCACTTTGTCTGTAACTCTGTATTGTTTGTATTGTTCTTATGCTGTTTTGTAAATGGATGCTTGTTTGTTAATGTTTTCCTTCTTTTATTTTTAAAATAAATAAAAAAATGAATTACCAAGTCTGTGGTATTCAGTTATAGTAACAGAAAATGGAGTTAGTATATATAGTAAGTATATATTTAGTAGGTATTTATTTTAGTAAATATAGTAAGTATATAGTTAGAAGAAAAAATTCATAGCAAGTTAAGGAGTTTTAAAAAGCTACTTGAAAAATCCAGATGAAACATGCTTTCTGATCACTTTGTGATCTAACATTAATGTAACAGCATTCTATGTGAAGAAAAGTAGTACAAATTTCTCCTAGTATAGTGTATTAAGCATTTTTATTATATCTGTCCTGAAGATATAGTGTTTTTTTCAAGATAACTTACTGAAAGTGGTATGTTATTGGAAGTGGTATGCTAGGTTTTGATATTGTCAACTTTGGGAAATTTAAAATCAAGTTGATTTCACATATAACTTGCAAGAATGGGGTGAATTTCAAGTCTTCTCTAAGTGACAAACTTTAAATAACCTTTAAACTGGCAATACTTCACCAAGTTTTGATTGATATCCTCAGGTCATGATGTTGGATAGAGTGGACAGTGATATTTCTAGAAGGTATTTTTCTATCTGGTTATCCAGGAATACTGCCTAGCTGTGACTCTGTACTCTCAAGTTCCTTGTAAATCCAAACTAAATATATCTCCTGTTCAATTTCCCCTTACTTGCATCCCATACTGCAGTGGGATGGGGTGGGATGGATAAAGCAGGAAGACAATGGTCTTATAACCAGTTACAGTTAAAATATTTTACAAAGTTTATAAGACATATGGCCAGGAATACATTGCTAAGGCTCCTCCTAGGGTCTTGTAAAGGGTTCACGTAAGTGAGGGGTACTTAAACATAAATTCATTTAGTTTCACCTTAAATTTACCTTTGCTTCTGATTTTTTTCTTCTTTTTCCTTCTTTTCATGTTCAGTTCTGGCCACTTATTTTTTTGTATTTTCTCACTCTTTCAACTCCCTCCAACCTGACTTTTAGCTCTATCACAGTATTAAGTTACTCTCTTGAATGTGACAACATTTAATACATTTTCCTCAATTCTCATCTGACTTGATCTGCTTATCACATGTCAGGCTGACAATCACATGGCCGTGATCTCCTCAGACTTTGCTGTCTATACTCATACTTTGTGAGCTCCAGAGGGCATTCTCCGCTTTGGTGGTTCTAGCTGTGACCACCAGTGTGGGTGGGTAAATCTCAAACTCCCGTCTTCTAGCATGCTCCAATTCACTTTCCCATCTATCTGAAGGGTAGTTCTCCTCAGAGTCACAGCCCAACCTTAAAATCAAATGTGCACAACCTACCTCATATTTACTTTTTCTAAATCACCTCTTTTGTAATGTAGTATTTTCACCACCTGATTATCTACAGATCTTGAATTACAAGTCTCCTTTTTCTCTTCCACCTCCTTCACCTTTGAATCACTAGATAGTGTTGGCTACATAATGAACCATAAACATATGTAGTTTAAATAATTAAAGGACATTTATTAGAATGTTGAGAAAAATTCTATAGTCCTTTCTAGTAGAGCATGTTCAACCTTGTGGTATGATGTTTTTAATTCTTCTGGGAAGATACCCAGAGGGGAACAGCTGAGTCAAATGGGACCTCTAATCTTAGCTTTTGGACAAATCTCCATACTGATTACCACAGTAGGTGCAGCAGTCTACACTCTTGCCAACAGGGCTTAAGGGTTCCTTTTTCCCCACAGCCCCTCTGGCATTTTTTATTGGTTGAGTTCTTGATGATAGCCTTTCTTTCTGGAGTGAGATGGAATCTTGGTGTTGTTAATTTGCATCTCTTGAATTACCAGTGATGCTGAACATTTTTCATATGTTTATTTGCTGTGTATATTTCTTTGTCTGAGAAGATGCCCATTTTTAGATTGGGCCTTTAAATTTGGGAGGTCTGATTTTTAAAATTCTTGCTATGTTCTCAATAGTCACCCTTTGTCTGAGGAACAGGTGGCAAACATTTTTCCATGTGGTTGTCTTATCACTCAATTGGTGGTTTCTCTTGCTATGAAAAAGTTCTTTAATAAAATGAGATCCCAGTTGTTGATTCTTTGTGATACTTCTTGTGTGATCATGGTTTTATTCATAAAGTCTGCCTACACTAATGTCTTCAAGAGTTTTATGTATTCTATCTTCCAGCAGATCTAATGTTTCTGTTTTAACACTTAGATCAAAGATTTCAAATTTAGTGAAAGATATGTGTCCAATTTAATCTTCAGCATGTGCAGAGCCAGTTTTTCCAGCACCGTTAAGGGGGCTATCTTTCTTCCAGTGAATGTGTTCAGCACCTTTGTCAAAGATAAGGTGGCTGAGTATGTTTGGAGTTGTCCTTGCATTTTTTAATCTGTTCCATTGATTCTGGGGTCTGTTTTTTTTTCTTGCCAGTACCATGCTGTTTTTTCACAGTGGCTTTATAGTATAATTTCAAGTCAGGGATTGTGACCCCCTGCCTTTCCTCTGTTGTCCAGAACTGCCTTTGCTATTCTAGGTCTCTTCTGGTTCCAAATGAACTTTAGGATTGTTTTCTCTAATTCTGTGAGACATGCTGTTGGAATTTTGATAGGAGTTGCATTAAAACTGTGTAACAGTTTTGGAAGTATGGTCATTTTCACTATATTGATTCTTTCTACTGAAGAGCAAGGGATATCTTTCCATTTTTTAATATCCACTTCAATCTCCTTTTTGATAGCACTGTAGTTTTCAATGTAGAGGTCTTTTACATCCTTTGTTAGGTTGATTCCTAGGTATTTAATCTTGGGGGATGCTATTGCAAAAGGTGTTGTTTCCCTGATATCCGTCTCAATGAGTTTGTTATTTGTGGGCGGGAATGCGATTTATTTTTGAGTGTTGGTTTTGGATCCAGCTATGCTACTGCGTTTGCTTTTTAAGTCTAGCAGTTTTTTAGTGGACTTTTGGGGGTCTTCTCTGTACAGTATCGTGTCATCTGCAAATAATGATAATTTAACTTCTTCCTTTCCTATTGTTATTCCTTTTATTTCTTTTTCTTGTCTAATTGCTCTGGCTGAAGTTTCCAGGGCTATGTTGAATAAGAGTGGAGACAGTGGGCATCCTTATCTTGTTCCTGATTTTAGAGAGAAAGCTTTCCATTTTTGTCCATTTAGTATGATGTTGGCTCTTGGTTTGTCACAGATGGCTTTTATCAGATTGAAATGAAGACCATCTATTCCAATTTTCTGTAGGGTTCTTTTAAAAATCATGAATGGGAGCTGCACTTCTTCAAAAGCTTTTTTTTCAAATCTATTGAAATGCTCATGTGATTTTTGTCCTTGGTTCTGTTGATATAGAGGAAATCCTGAAACATGGGGAAATAAAAGGAGAACTGCTATGACTGAGGAAAGCAGTGGCAATTACCCGCCCCACTCCAGTTGTTTGGTCCCTCCTTAAGATGGAGAAATCTGTCAAACATTACCATGTACTGTCCAAAGAATTATAAAATTAAAATACACTCAAAGTAAGTCAAGTTATGACTCACAATAGGGATACAAGCTTGAAAAGCAACACGTTATACGATGAGTGATAGGTACAGTCTCAATCAATGGCATGGCAGTGTGGGTGGATGAGGAGGGGACAGGAGCAGAAGGAGAGGTGGGGACTGACGGTGATTACACCACTGCTACGTCACTGCCGAGTTACAAGACAAAAAGATTCAGAGCGAATGATTGAATTAACTCTTTTCTGTCCTCATCACGGTAACCTGAGAGTCAGGAAAATGCATAATTTCAAGAAGGCTTCTTGTTCTGCTCCAATGATATGATTGTGTGTTTTTTTGGTTGGTTAAATGAGTAATCAATGGTGGTTGAAAAAAAAGTGAAAGGATTGAGAAGCTCCTATGTCTCACAGAAACGCAGTTAAGGATGCTGTTCCATGATTGTTCACTTTTTTTCTGGTGATAATTTAGCACTGAAAAGTACTGGAGATTGATATCATATAACACAAAGTTGACAACAGTAGCAATGAAATTAATAGCTGTTCAGTTCTTACTGTGCGCCAGGCACCTCCCCCTACTGTTTGGTTGCTATTTCACTGATCCGTACAGAAACCCTATAAATTAGGAACAATTATTCTACCGATTACCGATTTTACAGATAAGGAAACTAAGGCACAGAGAGGCTGTGTGATTTGCTGAAGGCTACACATTTTGAAAGTGTCACGGGAGCTGGGTGTGGTGGTGCATGCCTGTAATCCTAGCACTCAGGAGGCTGAGGCACTCTTGTTATATGGTAACACACTGTAGCATATTTTAACGTATTTTGGTCATTTTGCTATTATACCAACAGAATAATGTGTATTATTTATATTACTAAAATATCAGTAAAGCTGAAGGTTTGGTAAAAATAGGTGCATCTATTAAAATTCCTTCAGTTTTAAGAAGAGAAGCCCTGGTAAAAATTAATTGAAATTCATTGTGAAATACTGACACATTTAAGTATTCATCACTTTCTTCTTCCAAGTTATCTCAGATTACGCATAGTTTTAAAAGGAATATAAAAATCTTAATATGCAGTTGTGTGTTTGTCCATTTTGAAATGTAGCCTGCTGTTGAAGGATAAAAGAAAATATTGAAGTGTTTCTACTGCTGCAGAAAATTAAAATAGACAACTTTTACTTAAGACTTGGAAAATTTTGAAAGGATTTTTGAGATTTGTATCTGTGCCATGCTGGTATAAGCTACATTTAAAAGAATTCCTTTACAATAGAAGTAATACATAATAAACAAAATTTCTAATAAACATCTGTCTTGTTTCACCTACCACAAAAACAAGAAGACCCTGAGCCAAGTGCTTCTGTGTGAATTGTTTGTTTGGGATGAGAAGAATGTAACCAGAAGAATGTGAGGATATGTGACAGGAAAGTGTGGCAGCCAGTGCAGACTGTGTTGGGACACCAGCCAACATCACGTGTATGTGGGGCTTAAACCACTGAACCATCATTGGGCCAGTGTAGACCATGTATTCTAAGAGGGAGAGGGGGCTGATACACTATCCCACGCTAAGTCCCTTTAGTCACTGCATTGCCTCAGTGATGGAGGAGGGCTGCTGTGGTGATGAGCAACAATCCTGCCACCTGTCAGGCCTGCAGAATAGTGTAGAAGGGGCTCCAGTAACAAGAGAAACGTCATGGTGCTGGCGCTGTTACTGGAATCCCAACCGATGGGCAGGGTTGTGACATCTGGTGGACCTCTCCTCTGTGCTTTTGTGCTAAAGGGCACCGTTATTTCTATAAGCCTGTGCATCTGCAACAGCATCTACTCTTGGAAACAAGAAAATAAAAGATCAAACTATCCAACAATTGAATTTCTTCTCATGTTGATTTGTGTGAGAATTGCACAGAGCCAAATATCCAAGAAAAGAACCCAGGTTCTTTGTTCCCAACCGCTCTGGGTAGTCAGACAAACAGCACCTTGCATAGGACAATATTGTATGAGTCAGTAAGAGAAAGGATGTGTGAGAGAAGCAAAATACACGGAGTGTATATCCCTTCTCTAGGGAGATCCCTTCCCTCCAGGAAGGTTTTCTCCCTTCCAGCCCGAAAGTTAAGTCTTACTGTGTTGGGCCTCTCGGTGATCTGAAGAAACTTTACCCTTTTTTACTTTATTCATGAAACCTAAAGTTATGCGGGCCTCCCAATCCATTATTTAGGGGAAAGGAAGATTTGTAGCCCAGACGAGATCAAGTGACTTATTCTTGGTTCTAAAGGAGTCAATGGTTTAACGAGGGACAGAATTTATTCCAAGTGGTGAAGGAGATGGACAGATCAGAAGCCTGTCTCCCCTCACCTCCTCGCCACTAAGTAATGCGTTTCCAGTCCCACTTATCTTCAATTGTTTCCTCTACATAAAAGATCCCAAATTGATAAAATGGCCAGATGATGAGGTAGATGCCTTTTAATTGTTACTATTCTTGTGGCTATGGGTTATGATTCTTTTGTAGGAATTAAAGACATGAAGTATCTTCATGGGTTCATAGACACATATATAAAGATGCAGAGAATAATAGACCATCTCTACTTACCTTTGTGTGCAATTTGTATTCATCAGCCTCTCGGTCCTGTACCTGAAAAACTGACTTATTTGTACACATCATGAATTGTTTGTGCTTTTCCTATGTTCATCTGCTTTCCCAGGCATACACCTTTATGCTTTGTCCTGAAATGTCCTTGCTCATTAATTGCTCAAGTTGGAAAAGTTTGTGATAAATATCTTTCAGGTTGAGAGAAAGAAACAAATATTCAAAAAGATGTCAGGTTTTGGTTTTTTAAAAGGTGACAAAAAGCGGGAAATCTCATGTTGAAATAAAAACCGTGATTTCCACCCTCTTGTTGGATGCCTGCAGGACTGCTCCATGGAGGAAAAAGGGATGAGGTACACGGTTTACACTTGCACTTCGGAATTCATCCCCAGCCTGAGTCAGACCTCTGTGTTTACTCAGGCATAAGATGGAATCAGGTCACTCTTCCAGCTGATGACTCACAAGAAATACTGCATGATTTTTAAACTGAGAAGTAAGCACAGCATCTCTTCTGAGCACCCAAAAAGACAGAGATCACAAGAGAAAATGGCTTCCACAGCTGTCACTCAGCAATCCTGAGCAAGCTAAGAAGAGAGTAGAAATACTGGCGTTTTTCTCCAACTGGTGAATTGGGAAATGTGAAAAGAGGTTGCTATACCGTAAGTGGGTTTGTTGGGAGATTTTCTTCCCAGCGATCCCTCCAGGGTGTGTGTCCTTGTGTGAATGTATTTATGTTTGTGGGTAAAGGAGAAAGACATGGCAATAGGACTAGAAAAATAAAGCTTGTAAACATTTATAACTAGGCTTCTTGTATATATTTCTCTTTCATGTCTTTGATAAGAGGTACCATAAAGGTATGAAGTACAGTATATACATGGTGATTACCACTGAAGTGCAAAATCAGCTCATTTATCAAAGTTGCATATAGCAACTTTCCATAACCCAAGTATTATATTAAAGCACTTTTTGACGGAATAATGGACATTTGATAAAACATAACTTAGAGTACAACTTATGCATACTACCATTTTAATTGCATCAAAAATACAATCAGCAAATGTTGATTGTATTAAGGCTTACCAAGATAATCCCACTAATTTAGGATTTATTTTGTTTGGTTATTTGGTCAAAGCTGGTTTAATTATTTCTTTAATGTTCTTGCTAATCTGATCTACACCACATACCTCTTCATGTATGGTCTAGTTTAGACACTAGCTCCTAGGTATATACTTAAGATACAAACTATATTTATATGCAGCATGCTACCCTAATAATGTACTTTAAATATTCAAATCAGACAGGAAAATAAATGCCAGTTCTTGATTTCCTAGTGAACACGATGTTCTCCTGTTATGTCATAAACTTGAGGAATGCTTAGGGAATCCAGACACTTAAATATGAATAAAAACCTTATCAAAAGGTACTAGCAATTTTGTAGACATTTATAATTGCCCAAAACATTTGAAAATTACCCTATTTCTAACAATGATCCATTTAGGTGAAAATTTAAGTTAATGACAAGCAAAAGACAAAATGTACCAGAGTATTCTGGCCTTAGTATAGACACACCGTGATCTGCAGATAGAAAATGCAGCATGTTATTATTCTATACGACTATACTCCGCCGAACCTGCAGCACAGAAATGTGCTATCTGTGATGATGGAAATGTTCTATATCTGCTCTGCCGTTACAGCAACCACTAACTGTATGGAATTTGGAATGTAGCCAGTGCAATGGATAAACTGAATTTTTAATTTTATTTCACCTTGATACATTTTAAATTTAAATATTCACATGTTGATATTGTAGTTAGTACACCAAACGACACAGTTTGGCAGGGTTGGGAATTGAATGTAGGGCCTCTTGAACACTAAGCATATATTCTGCCACTGACCTGTGCAGCCAGCCCCCAGGAGCTTCATGAAAAAGATTACATACAATTCAAGATTTTAAAACTAATTCACAGAGTCTGGAAATTTATTAAATTGAAAACTAGGACCTACTATGAAAGGTCTGGAGAACCTATTTTTAGGAAAATCTTTTTTTTTTTCAAACCAGCTTTGACTTCTCTGACACTTTTGACTCAGCCACAGACTCTTTGAAACTCTTTTCTGCTTTTGTCTTTTTGGCATTGAGTTTTGGGTACCATGCCTGCTCCTGTTTACATGCTTCCTATGTTGAGACACATAGTTTTGCCTCTTGACCCCTTAAGACTCTTCTTTCACAAATACTTGGTTCACTCCCCTCTCAGCTCCGTTTCACTCCCATATATTTTCCATGCTCAAAGAGCATCTTTAGCGCAGACCTTATAGTGAGCAACTTCATCCTCTGCTACTGACTTCCTGGGGTGTTATGGTTGATACATTGTGTCAACTTGAGGAGTCTAGAGGTTTGGCTGAGCGATTCAGCAGAAAGCCATGGTGCTTACTTTGTACACATCCTGAGCACATTCTCCTGTGGAAGAGGAGGGCATGGACATTATGTGACAGCTACATGCCCCCTGGGTGGGGGTAGGCTGTTTACAATGTAAGGGAAGGAAAGAGGCTGCTTGCAGCCATTCCTCCCTTTCACTCTGGTTGTTTTTGCTGTGTTCTGCTGCCACAAACAGTTTGCCCTCTGCCATGTGCCACTCCGCCTCAGAACCAGCCAAGTATGGACTGAAACCTCCAAAAACTGTAAGCTAAATAAACCTTTCCTTTCTTCATTTTGGGTGTTGGGTGTTTTGTCTCAGCAACGAGAAAAAGGTAACCAAGACACGGGGCCTCTGCCTGAATGGCATGACCAGACTCTACATAGAAGGCTTTGGCTAAATGACCTCCAGTACATTCTGATACAACCAGGCTACAGTTCTAACATTTCATATCTAAAATGATTTTTCTAGTGACATTTTCCCACATCTTACCTTCTGCAGATAACAATGTTATATCACTCTTGAGTCTCAAAATATTGGTACTTATCCTGAACTGCATAGAGAGACCCCGCCTCAAAAAGACCAAGAAAAACATTGGCACTCATCATTGGCACTCATCATATTATTTTTTCATTCATTTCCTGAAAGCAAACCCTCAGTAAGAAATATATTTAAAAAGTCTTTCAAAACAACATCTCTGAAAATGCCTGCCTTTTTTACTCTTCCTGTTCTTCCTTCAGAGCAAGCTGAGGTTTGCAGTCCAGGATCTAAGGGAGGCTGGGCAAGGGGATGGAAGGAGGGTGGGCTGGGACCGTGTACTCGGGGCGCTTGGGCTTTTTTTTAAATGAAAAATCAAAGCAGGAAGGCCACAGAAGAGGACTGAGAGCAGCATGGGAAGTATGGGGAATGCTGGGTAGCATAAAACCTGGAAGTAAGCAGGTTTGTGAGGGAAGAAAGGCCCAGAAAAAGGTGCTGGAGGAAACTGGACGTGGGGCAAAGGAACCTTTATGAGCTCCTGCTAATGAATGTAGGGGCAAGCAGGAATTTGCGAAGATTACAGAGCCTAATAGCCTGGTTTTTGTTCTTTTTCCTGAACCATTGCCCTAGTGTAAGCCTTTGTACCCTAGTTACTCTTACTTGCTTTATCTCAGTTGTCATACCTTTGGGTACGTCATGAAAATCCTCAGTGCCTCAAATCCTTATCTGCAAATGGGAAGGAGTATTCATACCTACCTTACAGAGTCACCATGAAGATTAAGTGTATTCATAGTTAGGTCACATAGACCAGTATGTGACACGCAATAAATGCTATTAGCTGTTGTTAATATATGAATATTAATGTATTATTATTTGTATAATGGTTTTTTAAAAATCTGGTAGATCCATTCTTGGACTCTATTCCCTCCACTCTGCCCTGTACTGATTTTTGTCTTCATTTTCTTCATGGTACTTTCTTTGGCTGTCACTGGTTTCCAAAGTGCCTCGTAATGAGGCACAAACTCCTCCATCTGACTCTCATACACTTTAGAGACCAAACTCCAGCCACTTGACCTGACTACTCTTGGTTCTACCCCTCCTTTCATATCTCCTCATCTGGGTTCACGTTGCCTTCCTTCCCTAGAAGAATCGCCTTTTACACTACCTATCAAAAACCATTCTTTGGGTCCCAGTTCAAGTTGTATCTCACCTACTGCAGCAGAGGTAGTGCCTGCTGTACCTTCTTGATACATATGTCCAATAACATCAAGCATCACATCCAGCACATAGGAGATTTTGATAATTATTTGCAGCCTTTGTCATTCTTCGACCAGTATTTAATATTTCAGATTTTAAAACTTTGGATTATATAATTGATAATTAGTTTACAAATGCATGTTATACTGGTTTAGAAATCCTTCAGTTATCACATGTCATAGAAGAACATATGAATGAAAGTTTAAACCACAGAGATATTTGTAAAGATTCAAATGTTTTTTGTGTCTTTTTGAGACAGGGTCTCACTATGCAGTGCAGGCTGGCCTTGAGCTCACTTTGTAGCCCAAGCTGATCTTGAACTCGCAACGATCCTCCTCTCTCAGACTTCTGAGTGCTGGGATTACAGGCATCAGCCACCATGCCCAGCTGGGGTTCAAATTTCATCACAGCTCGAAATTATATTTTTACTTTTCGTTTTCACCATTCTCAGTCTATTATATTTTCATCCATGTGCTTTTTTCCTCATGATCACAAGATAGCTGCTAAGTTCTAGTTACTATAACTTCACCTAACTGTTAAAAGGTGGAAGGAAGTATCAATGACAAGTGAGTTATTCCTAGCTAGAGAAGCCTGGAAAAAAATATCTGGGAAAAGAAGAAGTGGATACCATGATTGACTTAAGCAATTTATCATTTGAGGCAGAACACTCCGATACCAAAAGCAAAATTAAGATCTTATCGGGAAAAAGAAACAACCATGAATAGACATCTCTGGTGAATGTCTATCCTTTTCTTGCATTTTTACTTTTGAATATAGTTTCTGTTAATATTTTTATAATCCAGAGTATACAGTAGTCTGACAAACATAGAAGCCAATTACTAAGTGTATATTTGATGGTTAAATCCTTAGCTTCTATGCACGGTTTCTGTTTTAGTTGCATCTGAGGGTCAGAAACAGCTACAGTTTGATAATAGGAAAGTTCTGTGGCCACTGTGCACTAAAAGACATAGATCGAACGTGATGTTTTATGGATTTCTATAGACATTCAGAAACCAAACTGTGAACTTGGAGGAGAATATTTTTTATTACGATCTGCCTAACGTAAGCATTATGTACTCAGCTGAAGTGAGAGTCCTTTAATTATCTTTTGAGCCTTGCTGAGAGCATAGATCCTAAAGCTGCCAACCAGAGCAACCTCCTGACAGCCCATGCTTCTTTAAACAAGAGTTAGCTCCAAATAATGGTTCCTTTCTCCACCAGTGTAGTATTTATCCGAACACAAAGTAATTAACATCTTCATCCAGTAAAATCTCTGATTGCACTGTATGATCTGAGCTGCTCTCAGGCCACTCACCCATCTGGCTGGCTTGATTTTGCCATTTGCCAGCATGTGGGTTTGTGTGTGTCGTGGGGGGTGGGTAGAAGAGGATTGCGGGGTGTCTGGAGTAACACGTTACCACATGTGCGTGGCCGGGTTTTAGCATGCACCCAGTCACCCCATCCCTCCGATCCAGTAAAAAAGGGACTGCTATTCCTGTTCATTCCACTCTTGGGTTTAAAATTCTGATACAACCCTGTTCGGTGTCACTGCTGGGCATCACAGTATGCAAGAAATAATTGTATTACAGTTTAATTGTGTGCAAAGCTGTAGCTACAAATTCTTCAACTGTGAAAGTAAAATTCTACAAATAAATAAGAAATGAAAGATAAAGGGGACAAGGTTTTTGAGCCATTGGAGAGGAACATATATAGGGAAACATATGTTAAGCAATTGCTATATATCTATGTGTTCTCAAATTATACCTATGCAGATTAATTTGTACACACTGTCCAAACATTGAGATGGAAAGTAAAAAACATTCCCAAAATCATTCAAATGGTTTTATTGTACAGTATTTCTCACCCGGATGATTTGCACATAACTTTTTAGTTTCCTTTGAACTGTTTTGAAAGCACACAAATGTGCTAAATAAATCAGAATAGATGTAGGAGGCTTTATATAGTCATTAGTGGGAAATATTCAACCCAGGGTTTTGAATTTTCTGAAGTTATTATTTATAAATACATCCTAGAAAGTCGCTGAGGGCTTACAAATGACATAGCAGGCATGTTACTGGTACTGTGTGGACAACATACCTATAAATATTATTTTTAAAAATATATTTTATAATCTACATGCTGTTTATGAGTTATATAGTATTATATAGTAACATATTATTGCTATATAGTGTAGATTTAGCTTGTTTATGCATGTTACTCTAACTCATGAACAACATATATCTTATATGTATTTTATATTGTTTATGTAAAAGAGACAAGGCTATAGATAATCCACACAGACTAAAACATGAACACTTGTAATTACTATTGCTCACCAGCCAATAAGAGCTGTGCCCATTATACATTTTACTTTTTCTGATTTCAATACACCATTTAAAGCAGTTTGTTTTCCATAAGGGCAAAACGCAAACAGAAACTGGAGCGAGTGTTTTTGATGCACTCTTCTCACCAGGGCTCGCTGACCATGTCTGGCAGCTAACAATGACAGCTCCTAGGCTGGGTTGGGAAGTTGGGTGGCTGAGCGTCAGGGAAGAAAATAATCACAAGGACCCTAACGTGCCTGTTACTCAGCTTGCTATTTTGGTACTGTTGCTTCTGACTCATTTTCCAAGCCCCATGTACCCCAGGCTTGTGTTTGTCTCTGAGACCGATCAAGGGTGTTAGAAGAGTTGTGTAGTAATGGGGGTGGTGGATCTGGATAAGCTGGAGTTTCACTCCAATAGGCTTGACATCTTGGCTCTGTTTGTGGCTTGGACAAGTTGCTTTACCTCTTAAATCACAGGCCCACCCCCTCTGTAAATTGAGGATAGCACCAGTAACTGTTATAGGATTGTAGGGAGACTGACCGGAACAATGCAAAACATAGGCCATGCTATATTTGGTAACTGTTATTATTATAGTGTGTGTGGTGATAGAAAAGAGCAGAATAGGTTAGAAATAATTTTAAGCCTATTCCAGACTTTATCCACCCATCCATCCATCCATCCACCCACCCCTCCCTCCTTCCCTCCCTCCCTCCCTCCATCCATCTACCTACCCACCCCTCCCTCCCTCCCTCCATCCATCCACCCATCCTTCCATCCATTTCTCTGTTGACTGTTATACTGAGTGCACACTACGTTAGGGTAAACATATCTATTTTGGCAACGCATGAGTTTGGTAAAATTCTCAAACAGGTGAATTTTGCCTCTCAAAGAGAAGTGAGAAACCCCTCCTTCAGCTGCCTTCTCCAGGGAATTGTTTTCTTCCACTGCCCTAGGTGGTTTCTTCCACTCGCTGAAGTTCACATTCACAGACTGAACTGTCATTTCAGCTCCTTTCCCCCAGAGTTTCATTTGCCATCTTATTTCCTCAGATTGTTGTTGATGGCTTAACTCATGCTAAGGTGCATCTGCTCTTTCAGACAATAATACTGCATTTTCAAAGGTGTTCTGTAGAGACATTGTGCCTTACACAACAAAGTCATAGACTATCATAGCAAAAAGTGAGCCCATAAGAATAAAGACCTTGTAATAGCCAAGACATTCAGCACCTCTCAAGACAATTCACACACGCAGTTCTATCTATATACAGGGATAGCCTTGGAAGAGATAATCTTGTGTCATGATGTAATAGAACACAGTTTAATTGGACAGACAAGAATATATCAAATAGACAATAATATTATAAAACCCAGGCATATTGTTCTAAGAGCTCATAAACATGCCAAAAGCTATTTAGTAGTAATAACCAATATTTAGGCCAGCCATGGTGGTGCACACCTATAATTCCAGCATTCAGGAGGCTGAAGCAGGAGGATCTCTGTGAGTTTGAGGCTAGTGTGGGCTACAAAGTGAATTCAAAGCCATCCTGAACTGCACCATGAAACCCTGTCTCAAAAAGACACACATGCATACACAAGGGATTTCAACATCCCACAATTCCAGTAATAACTAATGTTTGATGCACACTATAGAGTAGCATACCTTATTGTGGTAAAATGTAAGTAACATAAAATTTACCATGTGTCATATAATGTATCCACTGTACTGTACAATGACCACTACCTAGTGGCAGAATATTTTCATAACCCTAAAAGGAAATCCCATAAAATTATACTTCCTCTTCTCCCCTTCCCTTTAGTCCCTGGAAATTACTAATGTAGTTGCTTTAATTTTAATTTTTTTCTGAATGTAATTTCTGTCTGTATGGTTTTACCTAGTTTGGGCACTTGATATAAATTGACTCATATAATATGAGGCTTTTAAAATCTGGTTTATTTTACTTGAGAACACTTTCAAGATTCGTCTATATTTTTCACTTAAGTTTATATCAGTACCTTTCAGATATACATAATGATCACATTCATCATAGAGAACTTGCACCTGCACATGACATATCTTGACTCTTCTTTTCCCATCCCCCCTTTAATCCCTCTTCCTTTTCTTCTGTATAAAAGTTTTTT
Source organism: Dinomys branickii (assembly GCA_004027595.1). NCBI lineage: Eukaryota > Metazoa > Chordata > Mammalia > Rodentia > Dinomyidae > Dinomys > Dinomys branickii. The sequence goes on from PVLD010000212.1 coordinate 117,178, forward strand.
TCTGTTTTTCATTCTTTCTTGTTTTTTTCTTTTCTCTTTCTTCCTTTCCCCCTTCCTCCTCCCTAGCTCCCCTTCCCATTTGAACATTTTCTTTCCATTTCACAATGTCTGTTACACATTTTGGTTCTTTTTTAAACTTTCAGTTTCTCACACTAGAGAGACAATGTGCTAGTTACACATATGTCTAATTTATTTCACTTTAGAGTATGCTCTTAAGGTGCACCCATTTACCTAGAAATGTCTCAAGTTTATCCTCCTTTAAGGCTGAGTAGTACTCCATCATATAAAAAAACCCCCACATCTTTATCCATTTGTTGGTTGATGGGAATTTGGGCTGTTTCCAAGATTTAGCTATTACAAGCTATGCTGCTAAACTTGGGCGTGCACATATCACTGTGATATGATGTTTTAAATTCTTTCAGGAAGATACCAAGAAGGGAACTAGCTGGGTCAAATGGAATTTCTAGCTTTAGTTTTTAGAAGAACCTCCTTGCCAATTTCCAGAGTGGTTGCGCCAGTCTACATTCCCACCAACAGTGGAGAAGTGTTACTTTCCCCTGTATCCCCACCAGCATTTGTTATTGGCTGGTGTCTTGATAACTGCCATTCTTTCTGGAGTGAGATAGCATGTTAGTACTTCATTCCTTTAATGACTAAAAAATATTCCATTTTATGGATTTTTGGATATTCCACATTTTGTTTACCATTCATCTGCTGGTTGATATTTGGACTGTATCTATCGGGTACCACAAATACTTGTGTATAAATCTTTGTGCAGCTCCTGTCTTCAGTTCCTTTGAGTACACACTGAGGATGGGTTTGCTGGGTTGGATTCTGTATTTAACATATTGATGAACCACCAAGCTTTCAGTTTCCACTTTGCATTATCACCAGCAATGTATGAAGAGTCTAATTTTCTCATCTCTCCAACTATGCAATTTTCCCACTGTAGAAAGAGTCTAGCCATTCTAGGTGATGGGAAGTGATGCCTCACTGTGATCTTGATTTGCATTTCCTTAGTGACTGGTGATGCCAAATCACTTCAAATGTTCGTTGACCAGTTGTACATTTTGTGATACAATTTTGAACATGTTGTGTCACTGAATTCTTACATAGAGCTGACAGGCATTTCATAAATCAGTAAACTGAGGCTTTATGAGTAAGATAAAGTAGTGCCAAGACTCACTGGACAATCTGGTCCAAACTTGTATGTTCTACACTCTGGAGACAGGAGAAACAAGCTCAGAATGATGAAGTTGTACATTTTCAGCAAGTACCTAATTCTCTCAGATTAAGAAAAACTTCTGGGTCTGGGGATATAGCTCAGGGGTACCAAACATGCAGGAGGCTCTGGGTTCAATCCTCAGTACTGAAAAAAAAAAAACACCAACAACAGAAAAGAACAAAAAATTTCTTCCAGCCCAGTGCGGTGGTGCAAACCAGTAATCTCAGCTCTTTGGGAAGTGGATGCAGGAAGATCGTAAGTTTGAGACTGGCCTGGGTAATTTAGTGACTTAGCCAAGACTCTGTTTCAAAATAAAATTAAAAATACAAAGGGCCAGGATTGTAGCTTACTGTGAAGATCTTCAGTTAAAATTCCAGTACTAAAAAAGGGACTTCCAGGAGCGTGTAACCACAGTGGATGCATGTAAGAAGGAAGGTACTTACAAAGCAGGCCAAGTCCAGGAGACAGGCCCCAGCCACCTGAAGCTCAGCACCATGTTTAAAGAGGTTGACCTGAAGCCAGGTGTCACACAGGAGGAGTCTGAAAGCCTTCATAGGCTGTTGAAAACTCTTATTTTTATTTTAAGGAAGAAAGTATCATGCTGTAATGATACCAAAATCTGATATCTTTCATAAAATGTATTTTTATATGATTAAATAGAACATCATGTTCAAAACATAAAAGATGAAATTAGACTTACATAACCCAAAAGGAACAGAATTCAGATGGTTTCAAAGAGTTTCTGATCACTCAGGATAGTCAAAGAGCCTTGAAATAAAACAGGTGAATAAAGATCACATGCCCTGACTGATTTGAAGTTAATAGTATGCAGTAGAATTACCATGATGAATTCCTACCATCTTGTCTAGTGAAACTCTGTATTATCTCTAATGTTTTAGCTAATAATTATTTTCATATTGTCTTTAATGGTCTGAGCAACGTTCCATTCTTACATCTGGTAATCCGAGCAATGTAGTTATATGTAATATAACAACCACTGTTAATTCATGTTATTTTGTCTTGAAACTTGTATCACTTTAAATCTTCTTGCTTTGGTATGTTTATGTTTGTGATGCTGGTATGCTGCTATTGTTCTATTTGTTGCTCTTGTTGTTTGTTTCTCATTTATTACTCTCCTTAAAAAAACATTTAAAAAAACATGATCACATACCTTGGAGCCAGGAATTTTCTAATCCACAGGCAGGTCCAACGGCTTATAGGAAGGATGATCTATTCCCTGACACATGTCACATGCCTCATATATATATGGATGCTATCAACAGAGGCACAACGTGGACATGCCATGAAACATCTGCAAGTGCTCAGGTTTTACATATGTCTTGATTAACTGTCCTCCCTCCTGTGGGGATCATTCTGCCATTGCCTACATCAATTAGACATTAAATAATATACAAGTAGTAATAAAAGTGCTTTTACCAGAGTAATGCTTGGGAAAATTTGTGCATGGCACAAATAGAAAACAAAACAAACAAAAACCCACCTGAGGTAAGGTGGAAATGAAAGTAAATGTGGTATCTTCTTGAACTGTGGTCTATTTTATCTCCAATACTAAAGAATCTGTCACACTCTGAAAGACAGCATGAAAGGGATGAGTGGTAGGACACTGTAAATCAGAACCAAAGAGAATCAAATACACAGTGGGATTACAGAAACCAAACGTTTGAATTCAGGAAACATTAAAGCATCTTGAAAAAATCACATTTTCAATGGCACAAATCCTGCTGCTGAGAATCTGTGGGAGCCCTGTACTTTCCCAGGTACATGTGGGAGTAACCCTTGCCTGGCACAGAGCCCTGGACCATGTGGGGTGTTTTCATTAGCACTCAGGAGCAAATCTCCAGCAACACCAGAGCTTTCTGTTTACTTTAGGGAAGTGCAAAGTATAGATGTTTACCAAACCTGGACTAGACAGTGTGATCTCCAAACCAGCATGGCTGTGTTTTCTTAAACATGTTTTGATATGAATAGAACAATTTGGGACAGAATACTGTGAAATTCACTTCGAACCCTTTCCTCCTGTGATTTATGCCTCCCAAGGATGAGGAAATTGGCAGGAATTTTCCTAGGAAGGATGGGGACTGTGTAACATGATCTGTGTTAAGTATACAGTGTAGTGTTTTTAAGAAATAATGTTTAATGCAATGATTTTTAAAAAGCATTTACCCCCAAGATTCTTTTCTCCTCTTAGTTAAAAAGAAAAACACAACCTCTTGGCAAAAGTAACATTTACACAAAGAGGAGGCATGAGTAGGGACAACTGGGGAGCATTTGCTGATGCTGGGACTGTATCTGGAACATTTGTTTCCTGGAGAGTGTGGTGAGATAAAGTGAACTCCTAACCATGGGATCTCACAATGTAGATTCCTCAAAACCTGTCCCAGTGGAGGGCTGCGTCAGAGGTGGAGCCAAACCTGCCAGTACAGATTCTTCGTTACGGGATTTTCACCCGAGTGCGTATGTGGCTGCTATGTGCGATCCAGCTGAATGTATTTGAATGCTGTATTGATACTGTATTGAAAATATGAATGGACATTTCACAGCAGGTATATGTGCATTTGAGTGATGCAATTCCAAAATTTAAAAAATACACACCACAGTCCACATGAAAGCCTGTGGAAGATTAGAAGGAGACTTTACTTGCTTCTTTGAACTTTCTCTGCTAAGACTAAGAAACACTGTTGCACCACGCAAACACTACCAGGTATCCATCTGTCTGAGGCTTGTTAGAGCTATAGTGAGTTTCTCCCTCTATATTCTGTTTTCTTTTGTGGTGCTGTTGACGGGATCCAGGGTCTTATGCATGCTGGGCAAGTGCTCTAACACTTAGCTACATCGGTAGGACCCACTTCTTTTGATATTTCTTTAGTTTAACTTTACCACTTTTTCCTGGTCCCAGATAGAAAATGTAAACATTATTGAAAGATAAAAAATGTAGAAAAGTATTGAGAAGTGAAAATTACTGTAGTTGCAATCCTAGCTATAAAATTTCAGTATTTTGACCTGTTCCTTTCCATGTTTTATATTGGCATGTATGTTTATGTATGATATCTAGATATTTATTTACTTAAAAATTTAGTTGATACCTTAAATACTTTTGTCTCTAATTTCATTTCGTGCTGAAAAATGAGATTTCAACAGATCACTAAGTATTCATGCAGCACAAGATTTTAAATGACCGTTTAATAAATATCCTTCAACACTCTCAATATTATTGGATGTCTACATTGTTTTTACTTTTGTGTTCTTTTAATTTTTTTTTGTTTTGAGACAGGGTCTTGCTGTAGTTCAGGTTGGCCTTGAACTCATTGTATAGCCAAGGCTACCCTTAAACTCATAGTGATCCTCCTGCCTCAGCCTCTCAAGTGCTGGTATTACATGTGTACTCCATGTCTGGCTTAATTTTCGTTTTTATTAGTATGTGTTTGTAGTACATAATGATTACACTTACTGTAGATAGTGCATATACACAACACATCTTAATTCTTTTTATCTCCCTTTCCCTCTAACCCCCTTAATCAATCTCTTAGCTCCCTTTCTGTTTGCAAAAGATCTATCTCTCTGTTTCATATTACTTACCTTTTATTTGTTCATAATATTTTTATACTTTGGGTTTTATGTAAGAGAAACCATATGATAGCTCAGGTTTTGTGTCTGATTTATTTCACTTAACATTATAGTCTCAGGGTGCATTTATTAGCTTACAAACAACCCAAATTTATACCTCTTTATATCAGAGTAGTACTCCAATGTGTACAAACACATTTCCTTTATCCATTTATTTTTGATGGACATATAGGCCACTTCCAAGATTTAGCTTTTATGAGTTATGTTGATATAAACATAAGCATGCATTTAATACTTTAATATGATATCTTTAACACTTTCACAAAGACACCTAGAGTGGAATGTTTTTGGTAGAATATAATTTATAGTTTTGGGTCTTTGAGAAGTCTCCATCCTGATTTCCATCACAATCATACTAATTTACACTCTCACCAACAGAGGGTTTATTTTCCCTGCAGGGTGCTAGCATTTGTTATTATTTGATTTCTGGGATGATAGCCATTCTTTCAAGATTAAAGTGAAATTTCAGCTTTGTTTTAATTTGCATTTCTCAAGTGGCCAGAGATAATGAACATTTTTTCATGTATTTATTGGCCATTTTTACTGCTTTAGAGAAGTATTTATTCCTTTCAATGGTCCAGTTTTTTCAGGTGAAATACTACAGGTTTATTTAAAACTTATTTCTCCCCTTGAGCATGCAAAATGCAAACTCCAAAAAATGTTCATTTTTTTTACCTCATAGTTTACAAATATACAAAAAAGAAATTTGTTTAAATGTACATTTCATATTTATTAAGACAAGAAACTATTTGGAAAAAATACATTTGTTCTGTTTAAAGTATACTTGGGAATGAACCATTGTACAAATTATTGTATATCTGAAACCACAGTGCATATCAGACTGTCTGCACACAAATACTAAAGAAGTAGACCAGGTATACTTATCTGACTTAGGTCATAAATGCACACCATAAGGCAAAAAGTAAATTTTCCTTGTCAAAGTACACAGCAGTTGGAGAAGAACTTTGGCTTCCTCATTCGGCACCTTTAGAACAAGACTCAGCAAGCACCATCATGTTGGCTATTAAAACATACTTTCTATATCTGAATTTTTTCCTTTTCTTCTAATATACAAATGACTTTTAGAAGGCAAAGCAAATGTAAAGTGATCTTTATACTTATATTGCATCAAAACACAACTGAACAAAATCCAGGTCTTCCTGTCCTACCCAACTTGTGATCTACTTTATACCATGACATCCACAACTTCCTGTTTCTCCCATGGCATTTTTTATGGGCCCATTTTTTATGGGGACTTTGTTTTGGAGGGGGTCTAATTGTTTTGAATTCTTTATATAGTCTGGATATGGTGTTAGTCCTCCAAGGAGCAGCTGGCAAAATTGTTTCTCTTTTTGTAGGTTGTCTCTTTATTCTGTTATTTCCTTCTTTTTTGATCAATTTGCTTTAATTTTTATTAGCACATGTTTGCAGTATATAATTGCATTCTCTGTGTGTATATTGTTTCCTTTTTAATTTAATATGGTCCCATTTGTTGGTTCTTGATGGTACTTCTTGTACAATTGGAGTTCTGCTCAGTAAGTCCTTGCTTATTCTTCTGTCTTCACGAGCCTTATGCATTTTACCTTCTAGCTGATTGTTTCTGCTTTAATATTTAGATCTTTGATCCATTTTGATTTTAGGTTGACACATGATGAGAGATGTGGATCTAGCTTCAACCTTAAGCAGGTATATAGCCAGTTTTCTGAGCACTATATGTTGAACAAGTAATTTTTTCTCCAATGTAAGTTTTGGCCACTTTCAAAGATTAGCTGGCTGAATGTACCTGGAGCTGTTTCTGCATTCTTTATTCTGTTTCATTGATTTCCATGTCTGTTTTTGTGCCATTGATCTTTTTGTGTGTGTGCATTGATTTGTATCCTGCTGCATTTCTGAATCTGTTAATTAGTTCTAACTGACTTATGGCATTAGGGTCACTAGTCAGGTTGCATATTACAGACTCATGATTTCTATCTGAACTGAGTAAAAGAACCAGTCTAGCATTAAACTTTATCTCCTTTGTACTTGTGCCATAGGTAACAAACATCTACGTTATATAGTTTATGCAGGTGTATTTTGAACATTTAAAAGACAGGCCATTTCTAAGTAAACATATCACTATGCTAGTCAACCCTCTGCCACTGTAAAAAATACTTGAGATAGGCAATTTATAAAGTGAAAAGTTTTATTTTGGCTTACAGTTTTAAAGGTTTCAGACCATGACTGGTTGGCCCCATTCCTTTGGGCCTGTGGTTGGTCATCATGGGAGGAGTTATGGGAGGAAAATAATCTGCTCATTTATGGTGGGGTATAAGGAAGAAGCTGGAGTCACACCGGCTCCTTCATGGCCCCATGACCTGCAGATCTCCCCCAATTGGGGGAGAAACAAGCTTTAATTGTGTGAAGCTACTGAACATTGGGGTTTATTGGTTAACGCAACACAACTTAACCTGTCATGACTAAAATTCAGTCAGCTTTCATTTTGGTTTGTCAAAGCCAAGGCTGCTAATAGTAAAGGAGCTGAGAGAATGAAAGAAGGGTGCTGTAGGTTTCCTGATACACAGTCCCCTTCTGGACAGTCCCTGATCTCATTAAGGAAAATTCTTGGGGGCAGGAATTTCTAGCTCTGATCTCACATTTCCCTGAAACTCAAGGACATAGGTTTGTCTCTTGCCTGATATGAGCATGTCTTTCGGTGAGTGAATGATTTTGAGTGGCAGGTTGTACACACCTCAGAAGTTGCCCCCAGAGGGTTAAATACAATTTCTCAAGGTGGTATACAAGTTGATAACGTCTTGTGGTATCTTGTAGTGTCAAACAACCAGCTTATCACACGAGCTCCATATATGTGTCAACAAAAGGCTCCTAAGCACCCCTGTTCTCCCAAAGTAGAACAGAGGAGCACTGATGGAGAGAAAGCAAACACCAGGTAGTAGGGCTCTACAAACTGATTAAGGAATTGGTAAAAAAAACTTTGTGATTTCAAAGAGACAATCATAACTCCCAAATAATAAAATCAACATACAAAATGAAAAACATGATATGGGAGGAACAAATAAAAATTGGAAGAGCTGATCAGAATGGATCAAAACATAAAAGACAAACTTACTGAAGATACAGACTCCATAAAAAAGGTGTTAGAAAGAAATACCAGAGATGAAAACTGGTATAGAGTCATAAATTGCAGAAATGACTAATGTGAAAACAGGGTTTCTGAAACTGAGAACAAAATGGTAACTTGTAAGTGATTCAGAGAAACCTTTAAAATAATAAGAAAATAAGAAAATTCCATCTAACAGTTACTATACAGCCACTGGCTAACTATAGTTAGTAAGAAATAAGAAGACATCACACATAGAATTGAAAAAAATCTCTTTACAGAAATCATAATAGAAAACTTTCCAACCACAAGGAAAGATTTCAATATCTAGGTAAGCAAGACTTATTCAACACCAACTAACTATGATGAGAAAGAAACTCCCCACAATACATCTTAGTCAAAATCTCAGATGTCCAACAAAAAGACAAAAATCTTAAAAACTTTCATAAAGACAAAAATCACATATAAAGGTAAACCCTTTAGAATCAAAGCAATCTTCTTAACATAAACTTTAAAGTCTAGCAGAGTCCATATGTAAAGTATTTCAAGCCCAAAAGCAAATAATTTTTAACCCAGACAAATGTATCCTGCAAAACTTTGTTTCAAAGCAGGTGGAGAAATAAGGATATTGTATGACAAAAACACTTTAAGAGATTCATGGACACCAAACTAGTACTCAAAAAAAAAAAAAATACTCACAAATATCCTGGACAGAAACAACAAAGCAAATAAAGCCAAAGATTCAGACAAAATGAATACATCAAATAAAGCACATAGTAAAACAAAAAAGGAAAAATAAAGGAATCATCAATGTAAAAAAATGTAGTGACAGGGATAAATAAATATCTTCTAGTAATAACTCTCAATATACACTGCATCAACTCCTTGATTAAAAGACACAAATTGGCAGACTGGATCAGAATTCAATACTCTATTGCATCCTAGAAACTTATCTAAACCAAAATAATGTTTACAGACTACAAATCAAAGGATGGAAAACAATGTTTCATGCCCCAGAAACCAAAAGTAAGCAAAAATAGCAATTTTACTCTCGGACAAACTAAACTTCAAGCCTAAAGTTATTAGAAGTGGGAAAGAATAACAGTACATACTAGTTAAGTGAGCAATATAATGGGAAGAGATAACACTTGTACATATATATGCACCAAGTACAAAAGCACCTAACTTCAAAAAATACTGCTGGACAGAAAAATAAATCAGAGGAACATCAACACAATCATAGTGAGTGACCTCAATACCTCACTCAAAAAAATAGAGATCAACCAAACAAAAAATCACACAAGAAATAGCAGAGTTGAACCACCCCTTTGAACAAATGGTTCATATATACAGTGTTGTATCCTAACAGAATACACCTTTTTCTCAGTAGCACACAGAACTTTCTCCAAAATAGATCACATAATCATCCAAAAGCCTGCTTAAGTACAAAAGAATCTAAACTGTCCCTTGTATACTATCAGACTATTGTGCACTGAAACTAGAAATCAATCACAAAAGAAATCACAGAACATTTATAAATATCTGGAAACTTAAATACTCTTGAACAATCCAGGAATTAAAAGAAGGAAGCTTGTCACAATCAATGCTCACATCCAAAAAACAGAGCAAAGTTAAATAAACAAGCTAATGAAACACCTCAAGAGACTTGAAAAAACAACAACCCAAGGCCAAACTTAGTTTAGGGACAGAAATCATAAAGATCAGAATGGAAATCAATGAAATTGAGACTAAGAAAACAATATAATGAATCAATGAATCAAAGAGCTGGTTGTTTGAATGAATAAACAAAATAAGTAAACCCTTAGTTAAATATACCAGGGAAAGAGAGAAAATACTCATATCAATGCAATTAGAAATTAAGAATATAAAATCATGGAAGGTACTTCCAAAATCCAGACAATAGCAACTACTATGTTAAGTTGTACTCCAAGAAACAGGAAAATCTTGTAGAAATGGACTGATACCTAGACACCTATCAATTACCTAAGACTGAACCAAGAATACATGGAAGTTCTGAATCATAAAATAGCAAGCAATGAAACGGAGGCAATATTTAGTATACATGCCACTGAAGTGAGCACATTGAGGCAATATCTTTTTAAAAACCTGCCAACTGTAGGGCACAGTGACTCTTAATAAATCATTTTTAAGGTAGAATAGTTTTAGCCTTAGTACAAGCCTCAAAATGTGTCTTGAGAAACATCCTGGAGAGATTGTAAAAAGTTAACTTTACAACCACCTATGACCCTGCCTGAGGTGTTTTATCCCTCCCCTGGCCCTAGATAAACACTGTAACCATGAAGGAAATGTATGGTTATCTAAAGCGGGACATATAGAACAGATCATTGTGGTTGGGCTCATGACCAAGGCCTGACCCAGTCACATAACACGAGGAAAACAATGTGTGGCCAGGGTTACAATATTCTAATCTGTTACTATGGAAACCAGAGATGTACATAAGGTGGAAACAAAGGCAAGCCGGCACCCCATGTTCCTGACCTGCTTGTCGGGGATGTGTGGTGACCAGTCTAAAATCAATAAACTCCGTTTGTTCTAAATAGAGTCCTTTCATCTCCTGTGGAATTCAGCCCGACTTTTGCCATTATACAACTAAGAAAAGCCCAGAACCTGATGAATTCACTCTGAATTTTATGAAAACTTCAAGGAGATTATAACAGCAATATTCCTCAAGCTCTTTAATGAAACTACATTCAAGGAGTGCTTTGAAACTCATTTATGGAAATCAGTATCACTCTGATTCCAAAACCAGACAAAGACAATTTAAAAAGTAAACTATAGGCTAATCTCCTTAAGAAACATGCAACAATTCTCAACAAGATATTGGCAAGTGGAATGCAACAGTTTATCAAAAAGATCATACATCATGACCAAGTAGATTTTATCACAGCAATGCAAGAATGTCCAATATATGTAATACACCACATGAATAGAAGCAAAGACAAAACCACATTAACGTATTAATAGATGCAGAAAAAGCATTTGGACAAAATCCAGGACCCGTTTGTGGCAAGAACCTTGAAGAAAATAGTATAGCCCTTACCTTAGTCTGATAAAAGCCATGTGACAAACCACATGAAGACATTAAAAGGGGGAAAGACTGAAAACGTTCCCTCTAAAATCAGGAATAAGACAAGGATGTTCACAACTACAACTCCTATACAACATAGTACTCAAAACATTAGCCAGAGCAATTAGCCTAGAGGAAGCATTAATACAGACACATGTTGTAGAAATGGACAGATACCTAGACACCTATCAATTACCTAAAACTGAACCAAGAATACGTGGAAGTTCTGAACCATAAAATAGCAAGCAATGGACAAGAAAGAAGCTAATTTGTTATTATTTGCATATGACATGATACTCTACAGAGAAGATTAAAAGAATTACACCAAAAACCTCCCAGGATTAATAACCAAATTCAGGAATGTAGCAGGATCCAAAATCTACACACAAAATCAGTCATGTTCCTGTACACAAATAATGAACTCACTGAGAAAGAAATTAGGAAAATGATACCATTTACAATAGCATCACAAAATTAGATACTTTAAATACTAAAATTAAAAATACTTTAAGTACTAAAATTAAATACTTAGGAATTCATTTAAGCAAGGAAGTGAAAGACCTCTACAGTGAAAACTATAATACTCTGAGAAAGATGGAAGAGGCTATCAGAAAATGACAAGATACCCCTAAACTAATACCATTAAAATGGTCATACTTCCAAAACTGATGTATAAATTTAACATGATCCCAATCAAAATACCTATAGCATTTCTCACAGAAATGGAGAGAACAATCCTAAAATCCATATAAAACCAGAGGAGACCCAAAATAGCAAAGCAATTTGAGAAAGCTAACATTGTGTCAACTTGAGTAAGAAACACCCAACTAAATTCCTCAGCATCATTCTGGGTGTGGAAGACTCACCCTGTGGAGGATTGTTGCCAGAACGTTATAAAAGGGAAATGAAGAAGGAAGGATTTCTCTTGTTTCTTCAGAGGAGCTCTATTCTTTGCCTTTGCTTTGGACATCCCATCTTCTGGCTTCTAGTGCAGCCTCTTTGGCCTCCTGGTATGAGCTCACACAGGACACTACACTGAGCTCCAGGCTTTCAGCTGGATCCTTCAGATCTCTAGTGAGCAAACACACTTCTTGGACTCTTCCACATCTGACTCTGTGGGTAGCCATTGTAAGCCAAACTCATAAATTCTTATATGTTTGTGTATCTTTTATTAAACCTGACTCTGTAGTAAGCACTGACTGATACACACTCTTAAGCAATAAAAGCAAAGAAGCACCACAACCCTGGACTTCAAATTATACCACAAAACAGCATGGTATGAGCATAAAAAAAGACATATGGATCAATGGAACCAAAAAGAGGATGCAGAAATAACCTGATATACTCAGCCACCTGATCTTTGATAAAGAAGCCAAAAATACACACTGGAGGAAAAGTAACCTCTTTAGCAAATGGTGCTAGGAAAAATTGGCTATCTGCATGCCGAAGATTGAAGCTAGACCCATATCTCTCATCAGGTACTAATGTAAAATCAAAATTGATCAAGACCTAAATATTAAGACAGCAATACTTAATCAGCTGGAAGTTAAAATAGGTAAAACTCTTCAAGATACAGGTGTAGGCAAGGACTTTCTAAACAATTCCAATTGCATGATTAATATCAGCAAGATTCAACAAATAGGATCATATCAAATCTAACAGGAAACAACCAAGACATACCAGGAATGTGAACCTTAGGTACTGGAAACATGTAGTAATAAAAATAAAAACCATTTGATTTTAAGAAAAAAACAAGGAAAACACCCACAGAATGAAGAGACAATCTATAGAATGGGAAACGTTTTTTTTTTTTTTTCAATTATTTCTTGGACAGAGGACTAATACTGAAAATATATAAAGCACTAAAAGAATAGCTCTCCCAAAATGAAAGATCCAGGGCCAGGAATTTAGCTCAGTGGTGCAGCACTTGTCTGGCAAGTGTGAGGTCCTGAGTTTGATTCCTGGTACCCCCCCCCAAATAAAACAAAATGAAAGATCCAGTCAAACAATGAACCACTGAAATGAATAGATAATTCTCAGAAGAATAAATACAAGTGGATAAGAAATGCATGAGAAATTGTTCAACTTTTCTGGCCATTAAAATGCAAATTAAAGCAACACTGACATTTCATCTTACTCCAGAAAGAATATCAATTGTCAAGAAGTAAAATAATTACAAATTCTGGTAAGACTGTGGTGAAAAAGAAACCCTCCTACATAGCTGGTGACATTTTAAACTAGTACAACCACTAAATCAATATGGAGATTTACTAAAAATAAAAATTTTGTTCAATCCTATTCCTGTTCTAGGTATCTTCCCAAAATACTTAAAGACATCATACCACAGCAATATATGCATGTGAATGTTTTTAGCAGCACAATTCATAATAGCACAATCTTCAAAGCAGTCTATATGCCTATCAACAGGAAAATCGATAAATAAAATATGATATCTAACTACTCATATAGAAGGGAGGATAAACTTGAGACATTTGCAGAAAAACGGATGCACCTTGAAAACATATGTTAAGTTAAATAAGTCAGACACACAAGCTTAAATGCCATATGGTTTCTCTCATGCGAGAAACCAAAGTACAAATAAAGAGCAAAATAAAAGATTGCTACGAGGGAAAAGGAAGACAGATCTTTTGTAAGTGGAAAAGGGACCAAGAAACTGAAGGGAAGAGGGGGAAGAGAACATGAAAGGATTAAACGTGTCATGTACATTTTACAACTATTCACAGCGAATGAAATTAATAGACGTAGCAAACATGAACTAAAGAAGGAAGAGGTGGAAGAAGAGGAAGGAAAAGAAGGAGAAAATGGGGATGAGCTAGAGATTTATGGAGGGAGGAGAATGGGGAAGGGAAGGAATAAAAAGAAGAAAAATACATTAAGTAACGTACCTACTCCTTAAAATGGATGTAAACATCATGTATGTAAACATGTACAAATAAGTGAATAATAAATAAACCCCTACAGTTAATGTCCGATGGGTATTATGTATATGTTCTGTGTATTATGCCCCATTTTAAAGTAGAAATAATTCTATACAGAACCCTGCTTTGGTATCACCTTGCTCCAATTAACACTGATTAAGAAAAGGAATCACTCTAATTTCTGCCTTGGCAATTTATCAGTAACAGCCTGATTAGAGTAAGAATATACACGTCTAATTATACTAACCTAGTGCTTTTCTTTTTTCTGCTTCAATTCAACTGAACTGCAATGATATAATTAAAAAGATATTGAGAAATGTGGATTTAATACGTACACATTTGTCTCAGTTCACTTTTAAATCCTACTCAGATAATAAAGTTGCAAAAAAATGTCATATATACACAAGGACAAGGAGAAGAGGAGCAGGTATAGGACCCACACATGAGTCACCAGTCTGAAGAAAGCTGTACCTAAGCCAGCAGTGGGAGAAGACAACAGCCAGAAACAAGCAGATTTATGCTGTAGTATCCCCCAGGTGTATCTGGGAGAGCTTGAGGTTTAAAGATGAGGATGTAGGGACATGCTGAAAAAAGAATTAGTTGACAGTCTACTTACAACAATTAGACTCTCACTAGCACATAACCAGGAAAATGCTCTTCCCCTACCCAGGTGGAAACTGGAAAGGTCAGCCCTGACAAGTTTTGGATTTGAGGTGTAGGGAAGGGATGGTACTGAAATGATGTACCCATCGGTTGCAGCCAGAGTTTGCAAAGGAAACAATTTAATACAGGACACATAATTTATAGGATTATTTTACAATAGTCACCCAAAGAGTCAAATACAAAGAGTGCAGGAAATCTGTCCTCACACTACAGACTCAAAGAATCCAGCTGAGGGATCGGATCCCACGTCAATGTCTTGCATGAGTCCAGCTGAAGATGCACAGCCCATGACAATGCCCCCCACAAGTCCAGCTGGAGGTCTAGAGCCTATGATAATGTCTCATGCAAGTCTGCTTCACAGATCTGTGCTAGGAAGGCCCCAAGGTCAGTGGTGGAAGCTACAGAGTCTGTGCCAGAGGGATGAAGAATCTGTGCCAGCAGGCTGAGGGCTTTGCACTGGTGCCAGGAAGCGATGCTCAAATTAAGGATCAAAGCTCCCCCAAAGTGAACAGCAGCCATTCTCAGAGACAAGGTCCTGAGCTCCTCCAAGGATGAGAACAGCCGAATTCACGTCAGGAAGGGCAGCACGGCAAATGCCGGTAGTAGAACCAACAGCACTGCTTTTCCTCTCCAGTTCTCCCTTTTATGTTGTTGGCAACAATCCTCAGGTGGGCCTTCTCCACCCTGCCCTGATTCAGTTCATCTGGGTGTTCAAAGTTGGCCACCAGTTGTCAATCCTCCGCACCATCACAAGGAAACATCTTACAGGCCAACTTTAGATCTACTGTAAATAATTAATTGCCGTATAAATTCCAGATTTTCAACACATATATGCTATAATTTGGATCTTGAATGTTCCCTAAAGGTCATGTGTTAAAGGCTCAGTCCCCAATTCATGGCAGTATTGGAGGTGGTGGAAATTTTAACAGGTGGGACATAGAGGGAGCCATTTAGGTCCCTGGGGGTGTTATCCTTGAAGGAGTATTCGAACCTCAGCCTCTTCTTTTCCTCACTCTTTGCTCCCTGTTTATCATGAGGTGAACAACTTCTTCCACCATGCACTTCCATTAGACTTCCATACTGCTTTGCTGTAAGTCCAGAAGCCACAACCAGCAATGGAGTGAATCCTCTGGTACTGTGAACCAAATAAGCTTGTAAACTTTATAAGTTAATTACATCAGGTATTTTGTCACAGTAACAAAATGCTGACTAACACACTAGATATCTATTCCAGTGTAATTGTTCTTAGCCATCAATTATAAACACAATTTCAGATTCTCCTATGTTATGGTTTATGTCTGGATGTCCCCCAAAAGCCTCATGCAGTCATGAGGTGGGCTTTTATGATTGATTCATGGTCCAGTGTTGGAATTAAGGATGTGTGTGTTACACCCGCCCTGGGGTGGATAGTTTGCATACAGTGTAAGGGAGGGAAAGAGGCTACCTGCAGCAGCTCATTCCTTTTGCTCTTGTTGCTTTGCTATTTTCCACTGCTATGAACTGTTGCCCTGTGCCATGTGCCACACTGCTTTGGAGCCAGCTAAGCATGGACTGAAACCCCTACAGACTGTGAGCTAAGTAAACCTTTCCTTCCTTAATTTTGGGTGTCAGATATATTATCTCAGCAACAAGAGAAAAGTAACTAAGATAGAATTTGTTACCAGAGAAGCAGGGTTGTTGCTGTGACTATACCTGACCATGTGGCTCAAGAGTCTTTGTAAATGGCTTGTGGGAAGTGTTTGGAAAGGTTCTGAGATGTTGCCTGAAAAAGTAGAGCTAGAATGCCTTTGGGTGTTCTGTATAGGAGATTCTGGTCAAAGCTCAGAAGACCAGAAGGCTGATAGAAATCCTGCCAGTGAAGACCAGGCTAGGGAGGTTTCTGATGGGAAGAAGGACTGCGTTGGGTGCTGGACTCTAGACGATGTATGTTATGGCTTGGCAGAAAGTTGGTCTGCATTTTGCTTGGGTCCAGAGACTTTGCCTAAAACTGAGATTAAGGGCAGTGGACTAGTTAATCTGGAAGAAGACATTTTAAGGCAGTCAAATGTCGAGGCAGTGGCATGGCTATTGTTGGGGCTTTTAGCCAGATATATGTAGAGTCAAGAGCAAAGAGCCCAGCAGGATGATTTAAATCGCTGTGAGTTTGGCCTGGAAAAAAGCTCCAGTAAAGCTGTGGACTGCAAAGATAGAACTGAGGAGCTCTCAATTGTCAAGGAGGAATAAGAGAATAGAAAAGATGGCCTGAGGGCATCACTAGGAGTGGCAAGTCTCCACCTTTTGTAGCCTCAAAACTGCAAAGGTGAAAGACTTTGCTTTGAGAAGAAAGTTGCAGAGTGCCATGTTCCAGAATGGTGGCAGCAGCTGCACCAGGTCCCAGCATGGCAGTGGCATAGAGAATTTGTTCCTCAGAATTGGATTCAGAGTGCCCAGCAATCCAAGCACTCGACCCTTATGGTCAAGAGAGAAGAAAGCCTGGCTACTGCTTCAGGTGGCAGCAGACCTTGGCATCATCCATGTGGCACTGGTTCTAGGTGTGTGCAGAATGCAAGAGTTCTGAGGCTAAAAAGGCTTCAACCCAGATTTCATAAGAAGGCCTGGAAGTCCAGGCAGTGTGCACCTGCGAGGGCAGTGTGTGAAGCTGTGAGTGAGAAGACTAAAGGGCAGTGGAGACTTCAGAATGTTGGAAAAGCCAGTAACATGGATCGTCTAAAGAAAGCTGCAAGGAGGGAGCAAAATGGGCCTAAGAGAGAAGCAATGGGATCTATAACCACCCGAAGTGCCACAGGGGTGGAGTCATGCAAGCCTTTGGGAGCTCACAATGTGCCACAGATTTCTTTAGATGTTCCGTATGGAACCACAGGACTTAATGTTTGCCCTGCTGGATGTTGGACTTGCTTTGGCTCCAATGCTCTGTGTCCCCATTTGTACCTTTTGGAATGGTAATGTTTATTTTGTGCCATTGAATGTTGGAAGTTTTAAACTTTGTTTTCATGTGTACTCTTCAGCAATGCTGAAACTGTTAGGACATTGGCAACTCTTAGAGATGGACTAAAATGCTAAAATGTCTTTTACATAAAGGGATGTATATGAGTCTTTAGGGAGTCAGGTTCAGAATGTTATGGTTTAAGTCTGAATGTCCCCTCACAGCCTCATGCAGTCATGGGGTGGCTTCTAGAGTTTATGACTGATCCACAATCCAAAGCTGGGATTATGAGTGTGAGTGCTACACCAGCCCTGGGGCGGAGAGTTTGCATACAGTATAAAGAAGAGAAAGAGGCTTGCTCTTGCCACCTGCTCTCCTCTCTTTTGCTCTTGTTGCTTTTGCTGTTTTCTTTTTTTTTTTTTTTTTTGCTTCTGCTGTTTTCCACTGCCATGAACTGTTGCCCTGTGCCATGTGCCATCTTGCCTTGGAGCCAGCCGAGCATGGACTGAAACCTCCACAGACTGTGAGCTAAATAAACCTTTCCTTCCCTAATTTTGGGCATCAGGTATTTTGTCTTAGCAATGAGAGAAAAGTAACCAAGAAATACTAGAACAGAGACCAGCCTTTTTTTTTTTTGTCTTCTGCTTTGAGAACTGGATAAAGGCATGCCCATGAACCATGGCCCAGAAAGGAGCCTGTTCTACACAGATAGACCACCAGCTAATGCATGTTCCAGTGCTTCACTCAGGCCACTGATTTCTGATAATGAAATGATTACAGAGCACACTCTGTGGAGCCAGGTTGCTTAAGCTGAAACTCTAGCTTTGCCAGTTACCTGTGAAGCAATCTTAGACAAGATACTTAACTTCCCATTGCTTCAGTTTCTTTATCTAAACTATTCTTTAAAAAGTTCTTCCAAATCTTTCCAGATATGATACACCTAGGATTTACCTGAGTTTCTTATTTAAAAAACCTATCAAAACTATATTGTTCTCACAGAGAATTTTAAGAAATGCATTTATAAATATATTGCTTTATTCTTTCCCTTGGCTGTAAAATTAAACACTAACATTATTCTGTGATGCAGAAAACAGTGATTAAGAATAGAATCACTAGATTTCTTTTCTAAAAATCTAAATACTAAGGACTAAAATACCAACAAATGCATTGGAAGGAAGGAGCTAGAAAGCTATCATTTTGAAACTACCCTTGCAATAAAGTTGGGCAAGAAATATTGGCAGATGACAAAACTAGAGGTAAAAATTTAATGAGAAATAGGATATTTATACAATCTTAAAATATCTCCCTATAAATACTAATTGCAAAGGGAAAAAACATCATATTTGGGTAAAACTGTGTTAAGCAAGTGACTAAGTTTAATATGACAGTTATAGAACAAATGAACTCATTTACTACCTCTCATGATACACTAAAAAACATACAACATTACCCCTGAGTTACTCCTCCCATAATTTTATAATCGAATTAATGACAAGGAAACAGCAGATGCGATCATACGTTCTACAAAATAATGGGTCAATACTCTGAAGAACTGTTATGTTCATGAAAGACAAAGAAAGGTTGAAGAACTGTTGAAGAGTGTAGGGGAATAAAGCAACATGAAAACTAGTTCAATGCAGCATCCTGGATCGATTCAAGCAAGCAGAGGAAAAAAACAGGTATAAGTGCAGTATTGGTACTCTTGGTAAAAAGGAAATGTTGACTGGGAATTAGATACCAGTCATTATATTGATGTATCAGTTGTGTCAATGTGTTACTAACGCTATGGTTATGAAAGAGATTGTCCTTGACTTCAGGATAGAAGCAATAAAGTGTCAGGTGGTAACTGGGGCATGGTATCTGTGACTTACTCTCAAGCAGTTGAAAAATATGCATAGAGATAGATTTGCTTTTGGTAGTTTTTAAAGGTAAAGATTTGTTGGTTAGTAGAATGAGTCAATGACTGTTATGATTATAGAAAGTGACAATTTCTGAGGAGGTGGGACTAGGTTTAAACTCTTCTAGTCTGTCAGTGTTTGATTGTGACTTAAGGATGCAGACCAATCATCATGACTCTTCAAAGTCTCAGTGTAATCTGACCTGTTATCTTAGGTCTTATCACAGTTTGGGAACTGTGTAGGGCTTCTGAGGAATCTCCAAAGAGCAATTAAGGATTCTACAAAGTCATTACTTTTGCAGACATATCTGAGACCCTATTTTCTCCATGTCTTCAATCAAGACAACATACTATAACATACTGAATATAGAGAAGACCTGAGAATCCAGTCATTTTCTATTAAAACAGAAAATTAAAGAGATTTCCAAAGCAAATCAGTTGTAGAAAATACTTTTATATAAAAACATATTTTATGGTGGTATGTAATGAATAATTACTTTCAACAATGCAGATTGAACCCAGTGGTATTCTACCCCTGAGCTACATCCAGAGCCCTTTTTAGTTTTTTGAGAGAGGGGCTCATTCAGTTGCTTGGGCTGGCTCTGCACTTGTGGTCCTCCTGCCTCAGCCTACCAAGTAGCTGGGACTACAATATGCACTACCCAGCAGTGAATAATTATTTTAGTCTCTTTATTTTATTAGTATATGTTTTGATACATAATATTACATTCCTCCAGGGAATTGGTATATATACATATTGAATCTTAATCATTTATACTTCCCTCTCTCCTTCTCACCCTCCCATTCTTCCCATCCACAGATGAGTTTTTACATATATTTATATATATGTATATATTTACACATATATGTTTAACATTTCCTCAGTTTTAATTTTAATACAGTAAATCTGAATATAATTAACATAAATTCTGGGATTTGGAGATTCTGTCATTTCTGTTTTAACTTTTTACTTTGAAACAATTATCCTCAATAATTTTTAAGAGTCTAAAGCAGTCCTAAGACCAAAACATTTGGGAACTACTGTGTATTAATACCTTGCCTGCTAAATTTCAACTTAATTTTTAAAGGAAAGAACTATTGGGTAACGTCTCTTTGAAGGTTATGCGTATCAATGAGATACTAATTAAGAACTTGTATTTGTGTACACAAGGAGCATTGTGAAAACTCATCCTTTTTCTGGGAAGGGTTATTTGACCTGCGTATACTGGAACACCGAATCAACTGCATTAAAAACACTGAAAATAAGCAAATTTGTCTATTCATATAGCAAGAATTCCAGGTGTTGAATATTTCTACAAATGGATATTACATAGGCTCAACATACTAACATATTCCCGAAATTTTATATCCATCCAATTTTCTTGTTTCATGATCTTGGCTCGTGTAAACTGAGTCCCAAATCTTGGCATCAGAAGTAAATACAAGAATGAGAGGTAGAATGTGGAGAAGTGGAGTGCTTCCATCTGTGCTTTCACTCTAGGCGGAAGAAACACTTTTCCTGGAAGCACAGTGACATCTTAACAGTCTCCTTTTCAAGTATCACTGGTTAGAATTTGATCACTTAATTGCTCAAAGCAATAGAAGAATGAGATTCTCATTATTAGCTTAGCCCAGCCATTATTTTCCCACTGTGATTGAACTAGCTTTTCTAAAAATAACTGATACCTTAATATCTGCATGATTTGGGGGTTCCTTTAGAAAAAATGAGGGGAGGAGTAAAGAAAAACTATGGGAAGTAGAATATGGGATAGACGACCACTGAGTTCTAATATATAGTCACTGCATTTGGAATATTTCATTGCAGTAGCTATGAGTATTGGCTAAAATTCAGAGATGTTGTGTAACAATCATACAGGGCTGTGCTCCTTTTGTCAATTAATCAATAGTCCCTGAGAACCTAAAGAATGCCTCACAGCATTACAAATGTGCAGTCTTGTTTTCTTTAATCTTAATTGATGGTTCAATTCCTTATAGTTTTCTATAAATCTCCACTTATAGTTCATTAAATAATAACAAAAAATAGTTTTATTCAATATCATTTTGTTTCTTAAATTTTCATGCATTTGTCACTGCTGACATTATCACAGCCCGTCTTTTAAACATACTTTTAGTTAAAATTTGGATTTCCCATTAAACTGAGGGTCATTTATACATCTAAAGAAAATACACTTCATTCCATAATCCAAGTAATTATCTAATCTAACAAAAGTGAGGAACAAATATAGAAATACGTTATTCATTATGGCCTTCTTCTTCTGCAGTAATCCACAAATGAGCTGTCTGGTCTTTCAATATTAATACAAGCCAACCGGATTAGGAAAATATTTTCTGCTATGATTTTTCTATAGTGGCAATAACATATAGGTAGTTTAGAAAATGGTTGTGAGTCATTTTCCTTCAGGTTTCAACTTAAAGACATCTGGAAGTCTTCCCTGACCACCTTGTACAGAAGAGGCCTCCTCCAATTCCCTTATATTAAATCACTCTTGCAGATCAGTAATTACTTCTTCTATATGCTTATTTTCTGTCTCTTCTCTCGAATATAAGCACTGTGAGATCTGGAAAACATGTACATTCAAAGCCTGTTCAGTATCTTGCTTATAATGGCTGGTAAATAAGTATTTATTAAATAAATTTAGTTTTCTAAATCATCTTTCATTGGGTTTGGTATTATATTCTGAAAGAAAAATTTAAAATAGACAAATCTTGATTTTTATCATATTTTAGTCGATGATATTTAATATAAAATAATACATTTGTGTAGTAATAGACATCGATATGAAATGTTACATGTGGTAAAACATGAAATAAAGTTTTATAATGACAAAGATCAATCTGTAGTTCAAATGGATGCATTTTTATTTTATTTTATTATTAGATATAATAAATGAACTTGCTTAGGGATAACACAGAAGGTTAAATGTCTAAAATGAAGCCCTAGAATAGTTTATTTGTCCAAACCTGAGCTTCTGAAAATATTTTGTATATTAGGTATACTTGAATTGCAATTATCTCTCATGAACTCTCTCTTCATGATTTTAATAACAGACATCTAGTTATAAGCATAACATGAAGAATGAAATATTTCAGGCCAATACATGTTATATTGTATTGTATTTATTAACCAAGTAAAACTGCATGAGAGCACAAAATTAAGTATAGCTGTTTTTCAGTGGCGATATTCCCATGTATGAGTGTGATTAGCACAGACTTGCTAAATCTCTCTCTGAGCCATCTGTGAGCACCTTCTTGGTTTAAAACAACACATGCCAACTCCTCTCAGCTCTAAGTCAGTTTTTTCCACAACTGTTATCTTCATCTTAAACCTGGGAACATTCCCCAGTGTGTGAAGCTTGGAAATGCCACTCTTAATCAAGAATCCGATTTTGAACTAAAAAAGATTTGTATTTAATCAACTACCTCACAAGTTTATTGGCATAAAATGTTGACCACAGAAATTCCAATCCATTTATAAGAGAAATTAGAATCTTTTGGCTTACTAATGAGCCTCAAATGTATTTGTGTGTTTAATCTCCCAACAATCCAAACTGAAATTCTTAGTCATGTAAGCTCATTTGTTTACTCTTTAGCTTAACCTCAAGTTAGAAGGGTACAAAAGCTCCCCTGTAATTACTTCCATGTCAGGTCCTGGCTTTGGCAAATGAACAATATTTGAAATTTACTAACAAAGACCTGACAGTAAATAATGTACTGAGTAGCTTGGCAACAGAGGTCTTTACTACAGACCTAATATAATCATTTATGAAGGACTTATCTAATCCCCATGAATCAGAGAATCTGCGAGGAGCATTTGGAAGACTGAGCTGCAGCAAAACTACCTATCATGGCCCCGAGACCAATGTAATGCTATGTATATTTTAAGACAAATGTAAGAGATATTACAATCATATTCTCTACTAAAGTTGCACTTTTTTTAAAAAAAGCATGCAAATAAGAAACACTTAAAAGAGGCTTGTTTCTGATTATGGTGTTTAGTTTTGCAAATTCCATCTGGATATGGCTAAGAACCAATCCCTTAATGTCCCACTGAAGATCTTTACATTCAGCTACACATTGCATACAATAAAATTCATGAAGTTTGTGTAAATTAATGACATTTAGTAATCTTATTGAATTGTGCCACTATCATCAAAATCCAATTTTAGAGCATTTCTATCACCTCAGGAATATATATGTGGGCTGGGGATATAGCTCAGCAGCACACCTGGCTGGCAAGTGCAAGGTCCAGAGTTCGATTCCTGATAACAAAAAAAAGATGTAGAAGAAAATATACACACGTTTAGTGTCTTCTTTTTACCTTTATTTGTACATATTTGCAGAAGATTCACTATAGGGAATTGGTACATTTTCATGATACATTTCAATTCTTTTTCTTTTCCCTTCTGTTTATGGTTTTACATTCAGTTTTCACAAATTTTCTGTGAAAATACAGTTACAGTATATATAATGGAAATAGAATACCAAAAACATTAATAAATTTGACTTTGTTGGCATTCAGACACAACTGAAAATTTGCCTGGGAAGGAGCACATTTTCTATGTGTAATTTTAAAACAAGAAATCCAGCTAATTAGGCAGGTATTATAGTCTTCTTTAGGTACTATTCTAAAACTGATGAAAAAGGAGGATTTTATTGAAGTAGGATAGAATAAATAAAAGGTAGAAAGGGAACAAGGAAACCATAACTAAAAGCTGGACTCTTAAGAGGACTGCAACTTTTGGGCCTCAGCTGGTTACCCAAAGTGGTCCTTATCAGCATTCCTTTGGTTGAATTTAGGCTCTTTCCTCACCAGACCCATCACACCCCAAATCCTTCAAGA
Source organism: Dinomys branickii (assembly GCA_004027595.1). Taxonomy (NCBI): domain Eukaryota; kingdom Metazoa; phylum Chordata; class Mammalia; order Rodentia; family Dinomyidae; genus Dinomys; species Dinomys branickii. Next base: position 141,537 of record PVLD010000212.1, read on the forward strand.
ATAGTAAAAATCCCTAAATGGTTTAATTGAGAAAGTAAAGAGCAGGAGCATAATCCTAAAGTAAAGAAGCACATTGAGAGAATCCCAAAAATATTTACATTAGCAAATACTGTCCACACCTGTAGAGTGGGCTAACACCCTTCTGGAGCGTCAGCCAGCTTTATGTGGTCTTCCCACTCCTTTAAGAAAAGCTCAAATGTTCCCTGTTCCAGGAAGTACTGTGTCTCATTTTTCTGAGTGTGTACTAAATCTCTGCCTAATAAACCCTTCTCATGCCTCTTACTGATACAATCTAAAAATTATTTTTTTCCTACCATGGGAGTCAGGAAACGTGCACAGTTATTCTACAAAAGGGTGGGTTAAATTCCCTTATTTTGGCCTTGGAACCTTCTGAGAAAACTGGCATTTTATCAGGTGGCACACGGTGGCAAAGGAGGTGTGAGTTGTTATATTCTCTGCATTCCTTCACACTTCTGTTTTTCACCTTAGTTTCTAAGTGGGGAATAAGTCATACCCCAGCTGTGGTCATCCTGTCCATCAGAAAGTGCTGAGAAATACCATCTCACATTCAAGATGGGAACCTAGTTTAAGCTCTCATTTTAAAAATTGTTGATTATTGTTTTCTGGGTAATACATGTGCTCATATCCATTTCTTAGAGACAAAGCCATAGTTGGGCATGGTGGGGCATACCTGTAATCCCAGCAGTAGGATCACAAATTAGAGGGTGCCTGGGTTACATAGTAAATTCAAGGTCAAAGCCCAGCCTAAACTGCCTTCTGAGAACCTGCCTCTAAAAATATACGGCCTTGCTGGGCCTGATGGCACATGCCTATAATCCCAGCGCTCAGGAGGCTGAGGCAGACGGATCATTGTGAGTTCAAGACCAGCCTGGGCTACAAAGTGAGCTCAAGGCAGCCAGAACTGCATAGAGAGACCCTGTCTCAAAATGACAAAAAAAAAAAAAGACTATATATATATATATATATATATATATATATATAGCCTTGATTCCTTTCCTGCTTATTTTTTGGGGGTCACCTAGAATTTTTTTCCAGGATGCACTTTTTTCTCATCTTATACCCTCACAAAAATTGCAAGATTTAAAAAAAACCCAATGGGCTCATATGTACAATGTATGAGGTGAGTTTTTGATACTTTCTCTTTGTGAAATATAGAGCTTAGTGGTCTGGACGTCAGTTAGAATAGAGCTCCCTGAAAGTATTACAGTCGTGTCTGTTTTGTTCATGGATAAAGCCCATGCTTCTCTTAGACAGTCCCTGATGCATAGTAGCTGTCCAATAAATACTTGCTGAATAAATGAAATCTATCAGTCAGCTTTCTCATTCCTGGGGCAAAGCACCACATATACGCAACTGAAAGGAGGAAATCGTTTATCTGGTTCACAGTTTCAGAGGTTTTATCCATGGTAAGTTGGCTTCAAGACCCTGGTGGAAGGATGTGGTGGGGCAAAGCTGCTCAGTTTATGTCAGCTGGGAAGCAGAACATGAGGGAAGAGCCCAAGGGAGACACCCCGTCCAAAGGCCCTGTGCACCCGCCTCTAACCAGACCCACCTCCTGAGAGCACATTCATGTGTGATCATCATTAGAGTAATCCTGGGGTGAGTACGTTGCCCCCATGATCCAATCATCCTTCCAGCAGTCTCTTAATTCAGTCAAGCTGACAGTTAAGATTAACAGGCACATGACATTCTACATATTTTAGTCCTGATGTATTATTGGTTTGTCTAACTCATTGACATGTTGTGAAAAGGGTGTGATGTGCTACATAAAGTATCTATTTTATATACACAAGTAAAATTCACTATGAAATAAATTTGAACTGTCAGATATATTACACTGGATTATATTATAATTCTGTACCTCTTTACATTTGTTTTAAAGACTTTATATCCTTGTACTGAATCACAATTGCTTATGAAATATATAATCCATTCGGAAATAATGATATCCCAAAATTACAAGGATTGCTCTTGTCTTTTGCTACTTCTTAAAATTAATATTCCCTTTCAGGATTTAGCTAAAAGATCTCATCTTAAATTAGAAAATGATAGAATATATATATCACCCTAAAGCAAACAAAAAGAACACGGCATTTTAACACAGCTTCAGTAGAAACCAGCTCGAGAGATCTGTACAAACAGGTGACATAAAATAGAAGTTGCATATAAATGGAAGATTTAGGCTCTTCTAGTTCTTGTAGTGCATATTTCTAGTTCTAAGTTTACCATTATTTTGATCAAGTATAAATCTTGTGTTTATTAATTTGTTTCCCTCTTTTTCCTTCTAGGAATGTTCTCTTTTCACAATTTTAGGACAACTAATGCTCTTTCAGATCCTTCCTCAGCCCAAATTTAGTCAACCTTGATTAAGCCGACTTCTCAGGGTTTAGACCTAGATTATTACGGTTACTGATTCATACCCAGCAACCTCATAAGGGTCCCCTCTAGGACGAATGACCTTTTTCCTGTCGTCTTTGGAGACCACGAGCCATCTTCCAGCCCCTCTCTCCAGAAGCCCCTCCCCTTTTTACCCTTAGCTTCATTTTAAAAGCATATTTTTGTCTCTTGAACCACTAAAAGTATCCCTCTACTGATCCAGTACTCCCTCTTCTCTCTCTTTTGTTCTAAGATGGGTTGCCTCCACTCAGTTTCTGCCTTCATCTCTCATATATAATTCAACTTGCTGTGAAAAAATATTCTGCCCATATACGCACAAAGGATGTTCATCTTTTTTTATTTTAAAGAGATTAGTGAAGAAAAAAAATAATAGCAGCATACCAACATCACAAACATAAACAAAACAAAGCAAGCACATTAAAAGTGATACAGGGTTTCCAAATAAAATGGTAGAAATTAACAGTGGTTGTTATGTATTGTTATCTCCAACTACATTGTTCAGATTACCAGATGTAAGAATGGAAGACTGTTCACGCAATGAAAAAGAATAAAAAATAATTAGATAAAACATTAGAGATAATACAGTTTCACTAGATGAAAAGATGGTAGGAATTCACCACTAGTTGTTCCAGTGTATATTATTGTCTTCAGAGCAGTTGCCCAGATTACCAGATTACCAGATACAAGCATGCAAAATTGGTCAGAATATAAAAAATTCTAAGCATTAACTGTTCCTTTCAATATACCGTCAGCGGTGCAGTTATCCCAGTGATTCTTCTACATCTATCTCTGTATCCATCTATGTATCATCTATTTATCTATCTATATTTTCCTTCCTTCTTTCTTTTTTCTTCTTTCCCTCATCCCAGTTGTTCCTTCCTTTGAGCAATTTCTTTCCCTTTCTTATCATTTATTGTACGTTTTCAGTTTTACTTTTTCAGGTTCCTATACCACGGGGACAGTATGATGTTTGCCCATGTGGGTCTGATTTATTTCACTTATGAGTATGGTCTCTAGTTGCATCCATTTACCTACAAAAGCCTCGAGCATATCTTTTTTATAGCTGAGTAATACTCCACTGTATAAAAATACCACATCTTTTTAATCAAATGATGTTCTTCTAAAGTCACTTATAAATCCTTAATTGCCAAGTTCAGTTAGGACTTGTCTTGTTTGGGTTCTTGGGAACATTTAATGTTTAGATCTCTTCTTTTGGAAGGGTAGATCTCTTCTTTTTATCGGAATTATTTCACCCCAATATTTTCACCACACCTGCTCTATTGATTCACCTTCTACTGCTACCACCTTTCCTTCCAGGGGAAAAAAGTTGGTGTACTTTCTTACCCTACAATTAAGTGGTGGGTACTCAGAGCTCTGTCCTCTTCTCAAGCTATAAAATCTCCCTGGGAAAAACAATCAAGTGGACTATGCTCATGACCACTTCTTTGCTGATATTCTCTCCATTTAAATCTTTAGCCCTAAACTCTCTACTGACATCCAGAACTTTTGTCTCTGATTGTTCCCTGCACATCTTTTTTGTCTACGTGTTACTGAGCCTCCAAACTCTATCAGGTCTCTTAGGGTTCCTTTCCTTGGAGTGACTGCATGTAGGAAGGAAAGAAACCTGAGTATTCACTCCATGGCCAACAGGTAAGATGATAGTACTTTATATGCTGTTTATTTCTGTTTGTCCTCTTTGGAGGAATATATAAACATGCGTTTTCCTGCTGCTCTAAAATTGGCTCTGTCATGAGACTTGTTTTGGCCAGTGAAATATACTGGAGGAAGTGTGTGTCAGTTTAGGCAGAAACCTTTGAAAATGGACATAACATTTATTCCTTTCTCCCTGTTAACTGGTAATATTCCAGAAAGGCCCCAGCAGCTCACATCCTTAAGTGAACACGAGCTAGAGCTATTCCTCCACTAACCAAAAATGTACATATATAACACAAGTGAGAAAGGAATCTTTGCTATTTTAAACCTGTGAGATTTTAAAGTTATTTCTTACTGCCATACAGGCCCTGACAATTGAGGAACCAAACCAAATTTATTATTTTTCCCTGGGTGCTATTATCCGAGTAAAAACATCAAAGTACCTCACCTGTTCTTTCTCCCACATTCCCTCTTTGTCTTTGCCTCAGCCGTCAGTACCTGTTCACTTAACAAGACAGACACTTGGGGCATATCTGAACTCCACTTCACATTCCCATGTATCTCATGACTCAGGGTGTCTGTTAGATTCTTATGTTATAAGAGTCCTTCAAATCTATCATCTTTCCCCATTCTGACTATATATCCTGTTGTATCTTTCCCAGAGAGCCACAGTGATCTTTGAAACTTTCTCGTCCCCCATACCACACTTCCCTAACTCCATCTTCTGTGTGGCTGCCATGGTTATTTTCTAAGATGCAAACTTCGACCATCCCACTCCCCTATGGTTTATAAAATGTTTTCCCATTGTTTATAAAATACAACCAAAAAGTTACTAGCATGGCATATTAAGGATTTCTATCTTTTTAGCCATATCTCTGCTTCAGCAATACCTCATCTGTATTTTTTCTGCACCTGTACCAGGCACATACAGAGATTATAATACATTGGACTGATCCTTCTAAGCTTACATTTCATTTATTCTAAGAAGATGGTCCACACACCCAAAAGACTTAAGTCCCTCCCTGTGTCACTTCTTTGCCTAAGATATACTTCTATTGTTGTATGTGTCCTTTCTACAAAAAAAATCTTTACTTATAGGCCACTGTAATGGCCAGAGTTGGTAATGATTATAATCTTCTTGAGGATGGGGGAGTATCCTATCCACCATCATGTCTTGAAAGTACAGTACTTAGTCACATTGCGAACACATCAAACATGTTACAGAATTAAAATAATATGATTTCATCAGACAGCCTAACATCTGTGTATTTTTTACATAGCTTGTAATTTGTTGAGGGCTACCTATGAGGGTGAGACACAACCACAGCATTTTCATCAGTCACCCGTACCTGCCGAGATGTAAATTACGGCTGACTAATTCGATACCTCCACGCCAATGGCGCATCCGTATTCCTCATCTTCCTCTCTTTCCACGTAGGTCGAGGGATCTATTAGGGATCATACCTATTCTTAGAAACCCGAAACATTGGAATCATCCTACTCCTCGTGGTAATAGCAACAGCCTTTATAGGATACTTCTTACCATGAGGACCAATACTGTTCTGAGGGGCTACAGTAATCACAAATCTCCTTTCTGCAATCCCCTACATCAGACCAAATGTAGTAGAATGAATCTGAGGGGCGTTCTCAGTTGATAAGGCAACCTTAACACGATTCTTTGCATTCCACTTTATCCTACCTTTTATCATCACAACCACAGTCTTAGTACACTTGTTATTCCTCCATGAAACTGGACATGCAGCAGGCATTCAGTAAGCTTTGCTTTATTTTGGCTAACAATGACTCAGCCATTGAGACATGTGCAAGGTATCTACCCACCTTGATTTCATTATCCTGGGGAATTCAGACCTCATTCTTTTGGCAGGTGGATCATTCTACGTTCTTAGGCAATAATTGAATGTATTATTTTCATAGGAAGTACATAGTGATTGTATACCAGAGACGCTATAACTGACATTTAAGGTTTTTCACCTACAGTCTTTAAGGGAAAACTCAGTTCCCATTGTTTAGCTCCATTAGCAGAAAAGTATAACTTTTATATATCAGGTTTCACCTGAAGCATAACATGTTTACCAATTTTGATAGGCCTTTCTAGATAAGTGAGGGGTAACAGGAGAAACAAGAGAAAGAATGCCTAACTTGTTTCATAGAACTTTCCAAAATTTCACTATTGTTTCATACAGCCCAGAATTTTCAAATTATCTTTGAGGGACAGAAGTGCATAGATGACATTTATGATGCATGGGCTTATTGACAAGATTTGAGGCATCACACAGACAGGAGAAGACATACAGAGCTGTTACACCACGGAGTCAGACTATTCTAGTCTCTGTCCCTGTTGGCTGGAACGTTCAGTCTTCTCCACTTCATCTCTCGTTGCGGATGCTTTTCCATTACCCTCCAGTAGTAACAGGCAGGTGTGCGAGCCTAGCTTATCAACACATTTAAAAAACCCAACCTTTCTTTCTGAAGGAGTGCATGGATTCATCCATTATTCAAAAATTGTTCCGGGGAGAGGAGTTCAGTCCATTCCTGATGGTTTCAGTCCACATCCAGCCTTGAGAACACGGGATGCAGAACCAGCTGCTTTTGCCAAAGCCCCAAAAGCCCTGGGATGAGCGAGTCAAGCAATTACCAGCCGCTTGGCCTTTGTGCAGAAATACACAAAACGTGTAGAATCGCTTAATTTTATCCCCTCCTAACCTGTTCACATGGAAATTGGCTGCTCGGGCGAGTGTTGTTTTTCACCGCGGCCATGTGTGGAAGGGCGATTAACACTCGCTCGACAAAACCCCTTGCAGTGCCATTTGGGAGCTGCACGCGTTCGCACCCCGGGCTCAGCTCGGGGCTTCTTCACGCGCAGCCTTTTTGTTTATTCGAGGACAGAGGGGTGGAGGGCGTGTGAACCTCTAACTACGCAGGAGACCGCCAGGGCTATATAAAGCCCGGCCTCGGGCCGGATGGGAGAAGGCAAGACTCCCGCGAGCCGGCCGCGGGCGTCTGCGAGCCTCGCCCAGCCATGGACGCCGCGGGGAGCGCAGAAGGCGCGGAGAGCCGAGCGCCGCCGCGCCCCGCCCCCGACCGCCCGGCGCCGCGCCCGGCCGCAGACTCCGGGTACAGCGCCCTCCCCGCCCCTCCGCGCCGCCGGGTCTGGCTCCTCCCCTCCTCTCTCCACCCCACTCCCCGCGCGCTGGGCTTCGCTGGGCTTCGCTGGGCTTCGCTGGGTTCTCCCGGGTCCGGGCTCACGCCTCCTCGCTGCCGTGTCCCCATCCCGCAGATCCGCAGGCTTCTGGAGACCGTGGGAGGCCCGAGGCGAGCAGGAGCGCCGGGCGCAGCACCCCCCTGCGGAGGCGGTGAGCGCGGTGGCGGGCGCTGCTCCGCGAGGTGCAAGCTCGGCCCGGGCTGGGGACGCGAGGCCTGAAGGACACATGCGCCGAAGCCTGCCCCTAGCTCACAGTCGCGCGGGTGATGGTGGCCTGGCCGGTTTGGACGTGGGCGGGTGTGTCCTCCAGAACGACTGGTTCCCAGGAATCGGGCCGAAATCGGGGCTGCTGAGAGGCCCGGGTCACGTTCCCTAAAGGGCTGAGGGATGCTGTGCCGCACGTTTCCAGTTTCTTGGAAGGACGTGTGGGTAACGGCGATTCATCTCCTTTCGTACCCAGATGCCCGGTGGCCATGGAGTGACCGCAGCCCCAGGAAAGCCTTCCCAGTACAGACACCCGGTCAGGTGAGTGACAGGCCTTACGGAAGGTCTGCTGCTTCTCCAGCGCCGGGGAGGAGCCTCGGGCCTCCCACAGCCCTGCTCTGCAGCTCGTCCTGCAGTTTTTCTCTCTTAGAAAATCTTTCTTCAAGGTTACTCTTGTCCGCTGGAAGAGGTCGGTTGCTGAACCGTTTAGTCGGTGAAAACCTCGTAAGTGCTTGAGGGATGTGCGATGAGCAGAGAAAGTACGTGGTGTAGTAAAAGAAGAATGCGGCATCTTCGAACTGAAAAAACAGTTTTTTAAAAAGACAACCCTAAAGGTCCCAATGAAACCAGACTTTCCATCGGAGTATGCCTAGTATTCACTTACAAAGCAGAAGGAAGAGCGGCCAGAACAGCTGCAGTTTCACAGCAAATCAAGGGTTGACACTTAGGAGAAAATGGAAATGTAGTGAACACCAGAAGATTACCTAGAATGACCCTGAAAACATTCAAAACGTATTTTAAATAATAATGAGCAAATATTTACTGTGGGTTTTCTTTTTTTTTTTTTTTGCCACAGGGAGTCAACGTTTCTACGAATTTTTTGTAGGTTTTATTCACGTAAAAATTTGATAATTACGCAGTTTTCCTCCTTGTGAAAATTAAGTGAAGAGACTTAGGACCTTCGTGAAGTGTTTATAAGAAGCATTACTAGTCAAGACAAATTTCATAGCTTGAGCTAGCACTAGGGAAAAAAAATCACAGCACCTAGTAAGTGTTGCAGTGTTCACTTTGGTCAGTTTTTACAAGTGTTGACAAGGCAAGAAGTGAGTAATTCTGCTGGCAATGGGGGAGTCGCAGGAAGTGGGTATCATAGGTGGTGGCTGGCTGAGTCTTCACACAGGAGCCTGGCAGGGCATGGCTAATGAACAGCAAGGAGCTGGCATTCCAGCAGGGGTAGCCGGAGGCCAGAACCATGGGTTTTACTCTATATAGAGGGCTTCTCAAGGGACTTTTAGCCAGAAGAGAAGAGTGATCAGGTTTATCTTTCAGAAAAAGCACAAAGGAAATGATACACAGACTTAGAACACCTAAAGTGAAATTGGAAGCTACTGCAATTGTTTAGATAAGAGCCTTTCTAAGACATTGTAAGTAGGGGTGGAAATATTTAGGTGACAATTAGGCTCTATAACATATTAGATATGGTAGGTGACAAGGTAAAAATCCAGAATGTTTCCCAAGTTTGTGGATTGTGAATGCATGAGTGTTGTACCAAGACAATGGAAATTAGAGTTTAAAACACATTTGGGGAGCAAATTATTGAATATGGTTTTTCTATTTGTCATATTTAATATACCTAGGGAGCATCCAAATGTAGATATCAGGTAGAGAGCTGCATAACATGCCAGGGGCCTAGAGTTCAAATCTTGTAAGTACAGGTTTGGGAATCTCAGATGAATAAAGGATCAGGGAAATCATGACTCTAAGGTCATCCTAGGCAGTGTAGAGGGGAGAGCAGATCATTTGCAATGAAGTCTTGAAGGAAGGTCAAGGGAGACAGAAGAGTTGGAACGGGGAAGAATTCAGAAAGGATGGAGTCCCTGGAATAAAAATTATACGCAGTGAAAAATTCTGAACAGAGTATGATAACGACAACTAAACAACATTTCTTACATTTAGCAATTTGGGTTACATATTAGAAGCAGAGTTAACTTTATAAGTAATTCCTTTCTTTCTTAACTACTGTTATGATTTAATAATACTGAAGTTTATTTTGTTTTTAAAATTTCTATCTTGGTTAATATTGTATTTCATATTCTTTTTACTCAATGGACAACTTTTTGAGAGTAGGGAGCTTGATGTATTCATCTTCAATTTGTGAATTATTAGCACAAGAAATTACTACAATATTTATTGGATAATTGATAGTTACTCATTTAAGCATCAAAATTATAAAGTTTCTAAATGTTCTTGCTAGAAACATTTAAAAACTTCATTATCTAGTTTTCTTCTTTCTAAAATTGAACATAGTTAAAATAATATAATCTTTCCTTTATAAACAGCACTCAATTACACATATATGGGGGACTATTGACTCTACACTAAAGTGATTTCACTTTAGTTGATGATTCAGCCCTATCTCTCTTCTTTTCCTGGGATGGAAAATGGAGGGTTGACAAAATTAATATTTGTCAGATTTTTAAAACTCTGAGGTAATCATGCTTCTATGCCAATTTTTTGTATGAAGCCTATATCATTTCTCGATGTCTCAGCGTGGTGGGCCCACCTTTGGTTGAATGGTAAAAAGGGAAAGAGATGGGGCCAAGATTGGTGTCACAGTCATCCTTCCTGTGTCAAGCTGTGACACAGGAATGCATAAACGAACTTGTGAATGCGTGAACAAACTTAAAAATACCGCTCTTTGTATGTTTCTAAACTTATATTGGCTACATTTATACCTAAGAGTTAAATCTGTGAGTTTAAAACAAGACAGTGGGTAACTACTGCCTTTGTTTAGGGTGCATAATATTTTGTAATCTTTGTAAGGCTGACTTTATCAGAATTTTTAATATAGATTTTTTTCGTTAAAGAAACTTGAAAAAGAAAGAATTTTCCTATACTTTATAAGACTGAGTATATACATAATGCTAGAAGTAAGCTAACCATTGATGTTATATTTATTTAGGGTATATTATAAATTTGTTTGATCTAATTTGTAGACTGGATAAAGATTTAAAATAATCACACATTTATTGAGACTTTGGCAAACAGATTCCATGAAAGTTATGATAGTAGCATTTAAAATTCTCTCTATAAAGGCTGTATCTAATGAATAATAAACTGTTAAACATATAAAACACTTGAAATTTGATCATTTCATGAGGATAAGGATGCTGTATGTGAAAAATAAAACATACTATGTTGTCTGCTTCTTTCAGACTATTATGGCCCAAATCAAAGTGTTATGATTACTTATATCAAGAAGCAGAAACTCTTCTGAAAAATTTTCCAATTCAAGCCACAATTTCATTTTATGAAGATTCTGATAGTGAAGATGAAATTCAAGAGATGGCCTGTGAAAATTAAGCTAATTCTGATGATATTTAAAATTTTTAGGATTTAAACTTAGTGTACAAATGTATCATAATTTAAAAAAAACTAATTTATTTGTATATAAGTTTTTAATAAAAGGAAATATTTTGAAGTTACTATGGTAGTTTGGCTTTTTAAAGATTCCCTACACTAGAATTCAATGTTGAAATTTAAAATAGGTGACATTTGCAAATGTGTGTTATAATTATGTAGTTGGGGCTTACAAAGGATAACTTTGGTCTTTTCATTAAGTTACAAATTTATTTTGCCAAGAACGACAATGTTTAATTTTTCAAAGCTTGATCTCGTAACATCTGCTCTTTTCTATTAATCTCAACTGGATGTTGTAATTGCAGATAAAATTATCCACAGATTGTACTGTGTAGTTTAGATAATGAAGAAAATCATTTTGTTACCAATCACACATTTATTATTATGTGTCTACTAGCAGATGGTGAAAAATACTTTAAATTATTATCTATAATTGATAATAGAAATCCATTGTAGAGTTATTAAATTTTAGAGATTACAAATAAATAATAGGTAAAGTAATTCTCACTCCCTACTTTCTACTATTTTTAAATCTAGTAGTAAAATAGCATATACGTTCAATACTTACTGTATTACTTGAGGGATCTCTATAATTAAAACAAAATGTTTCAGGGGAGTTATTTACCTTGAATCTAAGACACTGGAACCTAATGTCAAGAATTGAAAAGTATTTTTTAAATTTGTGTCCAAGAGGGAGCTAAGGCATTTGGTAGATATAAAACATTCTTCAGCATTACCAACTTTCCTTTTGGTCTGGTTCCTGGCTCTTGATATACATATTTGAAATTTTTCCTATGGGAAGTGAAAATACATTCTCAGTGATTAGTTTATCTTACAGGCTAATACTTCACTTAATGAGAAAGAAAATGAACAATTTACAAGGTTAAGGTAATACGGTAAACTACAGTCATGGAGTTTAGTTCATATACAATCTTCTCATAATAAACAGTTCAACGCAAGTAAAAATATTTCTATATAAATTCCAGAATGATAATGGGTGGGGATGAGAGCAGAGGTAGCTAACTAGCTAAGATACGCTTCTTGCTTGGATGACCACAACTATCTCATACTTTCCTTATAATATAAAAACACTGAAAATATAACTTTAATTTCCAAGCACTTTGAGGACTAGATAGACGTAACAAATTTCAAACCCTGACAATGTGTTCAGAGTCAGGAAAGTGAATAGTAAAAAAGGGTTATTTAGAGCTGTTTTGTTTTTCTCCTGAAAACTTTCTATGTCTCCTGGATTCTACCCTCAAAATCTGTGTTTTCACTGAGGGACATGCAAGAAAAAAAAAATCCCAGTAGTTCACTTGAGCATTAGGAAGTGGTATTTATTTGAACAGCACCTGTGCTTCTCTTCTTAGTATACTGGAATAGTACAAAAGTCACTGACATTTATTGAGTACCTGTAATAAACCACACACTACTATGTAGTTTAAATATGACAATTTGATCCTTATTAAAACCTAAGCCCATTATACAGATGTGGAAAGGAAGCTTTGAGAAACTAACTTGCATCAGACAGCTCAGTAATTAAGTGCAGAGATGGCATCAAAACCAAGTCTGTCTCAAACGTAGCTGCCCACCACCAGATGGAAAGTTAGGAGGAGGAAGAATTTGTGAGTGACTGAGTCCAAGCACAAGGAGATTAAAACATCTTTTACTCATTTGTCAGTCATCTGCGGGGGTGTTTAACGATAAATTTTTTACTCACCTGTAGTGGCTATTTGCATTTGATTCCTTGGTTTTGACAATGGTGAGGTTCTCTTTCCTGTACTGCCTAGTACCTTACATGACATAATTTTAAAGAAATCAGAAGGTTTTAATGACGTTATTGTAGTCTGCATCTCAACCAGTGTGATGATACTGCTTATCAACGGCAAGTACTGGTGTTCTGGATTAACAGGACTGTATAAGAATTTATTCTAGAGTTCTGTCAGCACCAGGAACAGCTTCTCTCTGATCATTCGCCGGAATAGCTGTCACCGGCTTCTAGTGCTGAAGTTTAGGACGCAAAACTCACTGAGCATGCGTACTTCTCACCTCCTACCCCGCCGGGGCTCTGTGCGTCCCATTGACTCCGCCCTCCGCGGACGTTCTGCGTCATGACGTATATCACCTCCGGCGACCCCGGAAGTGGGTCGGGGGCTTGGCCTCTCCCGGGCCTCAGAGGCGGAGGTGGAGGTTCTAGCCAGAGGGGTCCTGCCGAGAGTGCCAGTCAGGCAGCGGGCCCCGGGTGCCGGGCAAGGCCCGGGCTAGAGGTCTAGGATGCTAAACGTCCCTTCCCAGTCTTTTCCGGGCCCCAGTTCTCAGCAGCGCGTGGCCTCCGGGGGGCGTAGCAAGGTAAGTGGGTGGCACCTTTAAGATCGCCCAGCGCTCTCCTCGCGCCGGGATTCGCGCTTGGCACAGTGTATTCTTTCCTGCTGTCCTTGCCCCCACCTCCTGCCCCCTCTCAAGTCCTCGTTCTTTCCTGCCCTTGCTGGCCACCGCTTTGTTGTCCCACGCCGTCTCCAGTTCCTCTCCTCCCATCCTCTCACTACGCTCTCCACTTTCCTGCTGTCACTTTCCGCTTTCCCCTTCCTTTCAGTCCTTTTGCGCTGACTACGATCAGATCTGTAGAGCAGGACCCATGCTTGTCTTGTTGTGGGTACTCAGTGTCGGCGTCCTTCCCCTTAACCTGTCCCGGTCTCCGATCTTTTCTTCCTCCCGGTCTGAAGCAGTTGTAGATGCTGTGCATCCCATGGCAGAGAGGGAGGCTGAAAAGTGGCGAGAAAAGATGAGAACTTGTGGAGCCAGGGAAGTGTGGAGAAGCGAAGACAAAGGTCCACAGGTGACCTCCAGTCAGGCTTGCAGGGCCCTCTCTTCAAGTCATACTGCCTTTCTCGGGTACCTGACTGTTTCAGCGTGGCTTTGCTGCTGGGGTCGTTGCTGACTTCGAAGCTAATGTAATATTCTTGAGTATATGTTGGAAATAGTTATTGTTAGCACAGGTGGAACACAAATGTATTTTATATTTGCAGATTTTGATAAAAACTGTTCTGTGTTTGCTACAATGTGGATCCTTCTTGGTCCCGTGATTTGGTGCTTCTTTTATCGGTAACCACGTCTTGCTTTGTTTTTGAGACCCCATCTACTTGCACCCATCCTTTGTCTTTTCATTTCTGCACTCTTTCAGTCTTGGCATCATTTGGGACCTTCGCTAACTTTCTTATTCTTCTCTACTTAGACCTGGGTTCTGATCCCGGATTAGAATTTAGGTTTAGGAAGCTGCAAGTTTGATTTGCTTTCCAGACGTGTGTGTCCCCGACTATAAGAATAATGCTGGGACTTACTAAATGCTTCCTGATGACCATGTTTTCTTTCTTTTTTTTTTTTTTTTAGTTCTTTACTGCATTACTTCACTTAATCTTCACAACGATCTTGTGAAATGGCAGATTTACTATCTCTTTCACAGAAAAGGGAACTGATCTTAAGAAGTGTTGCCTTAAATCATGCAGGCTGGTGATGCAGTTCTGTCTGTGACATTTCACTTATTGCTCTGTGTATCTGTTATGCAACCATTTGTCTTTTCCTTCCTGATATTTGAATTGTTTTTTCCTTAAACTCAATACTTGACTGGATAGTATATCCTTTCCAGAATTAGAGTGTGAGTTGCAGCCCTTCTCCTTTAAAATTGAACAGCTATGTTCTCACCATTTATTTAAAGAAGACAGAATAGAGGCAAAGACACAAAGTCAAATGGGTGATGTCTTTGGGTCCAAAGAGAGAAAAATTTATATTAAGTTGTCTTAACTGATTAAAATGTGAATAACAGCTCTGTCTTGGTCCATTTTGTGCTGCTGTAACATAATGCCAGACACAGCATAACTGAGAAACAACAGAGATTACATCTATAGTTCTGGAGATGGGGCAGTCTAAAGTCAAGGGCCCTACCTCTGGCAAAGATCTTGCTATGCCATAACATGACAGAAAGTATCACATACGGATGGAGTGCATGAGATAGCATTCATAGCCTGAATTCCAAGCCTTTTTATAACATTCAAGCCTCTCATCTAAAACTTTGAAAATGTACTTTGTAAAATACAACAAAATACTGCAGACATCCCATTGTTAAGTCCCCTCAGGAGGAACTGGCAAACTTTTCTACAAAGGGCCTAAGAATAAATACTGTAGTGCCTTCTTACCTGTTTTTCACAGTTTGATTCCTGATTTCAGTTACTCACAGCCCACTGCAATCTGAAAATATTAGAACGTTCCAGAAATACAGAATTCATAAGTTCTAAATTACATGCTATTCTAAGTAGAACGACAAAATCTTGTGCTGTCCTGCTCTGTGCTGTCTGGTATGTGAATCATTCCTTTGTCTAGCACATCTGCATTATATGCATTGCACACATGTCATTTACATTGTAGTAGCTGTGTCGGTTGTCAGGTTGACTCTGGCAGGATGACAGTGTGACAGTTATGTTTTCACTCAGTAATGGTCCCAAAGCGAAAGAGTGTTGGTGCAGGCAATGTTGGTATGCCATAAAGCCCTTTAGGAAACACAGTCACATTCTAAGGCTGCTAAGATCTACAGTAATTATGATCTATCCATGAGATTGTTAAGAAGGAAAAAGAAATGAGCATATATGGAACAAAACGTAGCACGTTTTGGGTTTGTCACTAGGTGTATGTCTTGGAGTGCACGCCCGGTGGGTAAGGGAAGCTACTGTGTTTTACGCTTTGAGCACCTCCTTTCTTCCTTTCCACCCCATATAAAAACTTCTTAGCTTGGACTGTGTAGAAATGTTAGCAGACCTGGCCCCTTATAGTTGGCCAACACCTTTTCTACAGTGCTGTTTTTTTCCCTTATTTGACAAACTTTGCTTCTCATTGGTGTCGCAGTTATGCTCTTGTTCCTGTGAGCACCTATTCTGGCTCACAGTTTTAGAGGCTTCAGTCCATAGTTGGCTTCTCCACATTACATTTAGCCATAAACTCAACAGTAGACTAATCCAGTGATAAGTATCATGCCCCCACAATCCAGTCACCTCTCCAAAACCCTACCCGTGAGCACTAGAGGGTTTGAGGGGACATCTAGACATCTATTCCAGCCTGGCCCCTGAAAGACTCATATGCATCCCTTTATGCAAAATGCATTTACTCCCTCTCTAAGAGTTTTCGAAGTATTAGTTCCAGCATTGCTGAGAAGCCAAAGTCTCTGAGATTTAAGGCAAACTCTTAGCTGGGAGCCCCAGTACAAATGAAATGGAAGTTAAACACTCCCAGAATAAATACTCCCATTCCAAGAGAGAGAAATAGGGGGATCGAAAGGAATGGTACTAAAGCCAGACCAAAATCCAGCAGGGCAAGTATTAAATCCTGTAGTTCCATGTTCAGCACCCAGTGCAGATTGGTGAGATGTGAACTCCAAAGGGCTTGGGTGAGTGCCCTTACCCGCATTGTAACTTCTGTGATCATCGCCCTCATGGCTTCTCTCTTACACTGGCTTTGCCCACTCCTTGTGGCTTTTCCCAGAAGTCCCCTGTTCCTGGCGTTTGAACATCTTGGAATCTCGGCTGCGCTGTCGGCTCTACCTTCACAGCTTCGTACGTTGCCATCTCGGCCACACTGCCTGACCTCGCAGGCCGTCTGAGATCTGGGTGGGAGCCTCTGTGATCCTGGCATTCTTGCATTCTTCATGGGGATAAGAGCAGCACTGAGTGGATGGCACCAAGATCTTCCATCAAGAGCAGTAGCTGAGCTCTTTTTAAATCTTGCTGGTGATTACAGATGCTTTGCTGGCTGAGCACAGTAAACCGAATCCCTGGAAATCAATTCCCTAGGCAGCCCTTCTTCAGCAGAGTACCCTAGGGCACTCTTCCGAAGCAAAGTCTTCCACTTTTATAATTTTGAGCCGTAGAAATGTGGCCTTGCTGGTTCCTCATGTGCCCT
Source organism: Dinomys branickii (assembly GCA_004027595.1). Lineage (NCBI taxonomy): Eukaryota > Metazoa > Chordata > Mammalia > Rodentia > Dinomyidae > Dinomys > Dinomys branickii. The sequence goes on from PVLD010000212.1 coordinate 158,398, forward strand.
TTAGCTGTTCTTCCTGTTCCATTCCAAACTACTTGACTTGTTTTAATGCTAATGTTTTTAGCAACTGAGCTCTCCTGTGCTGCGTTTTTGCTGGCCAGAGCTTTACTGGCGCTGTCATTCTAGCCAAACTCAAAGCTTTCTAATCATTCTCCTGGGCTGTGTGCTCTTGATTGTCAATGTAGAGCTTGCTAAAAGACCCCTACAGTACCTAAGTCACAGCTTAAATATTTGACTGCCTTGAAATTTTCTCTGCCAGATTAACTAGTCCTTGATCTCAGTCTCCTTCATAATTTCAGGATATCAGCAAAATGTAGACCAGTTTTCTTTCAAACCATAACATACATGAACTGGAGTCCAACTGTCAGGATGTGGTAGTCCTTGTACTAAACTCAAACTCCTTTAGTCTGGTCATGTGCCAGCTGCATTTCTGTCAGCATTCTGGTCTTCTGAGTTCTGACCAGAATCTTCCATCAGGCCTGGCGTACACCATTCTAGGGCTACTTCACCAGCCCCCATCTCTAAATCTTCTCAAATTCCTTTCCACTCCTGGTCCCCTGTCACTGGGACACAAAAATACCTGTCACATTTCATGACTTGCAGCATAAAGGATGAGCGATTACTTGGAGTCCATGTCCAGTTTACAGTCCAAGCGGGCCTAGAGGGACTGCGTTAACTGAGACCCCCTCAGCATGAAAGAATTTCAGGAAAACAGTGCCAAACTGAAATTTCTGTGTCTTTTTATTGATAAAATGAAGCAAGGATAAAGGACAAAAGGACACCTGTGCAAAAACTCATGTGGGGGACGGAAGGACGGGGGATGGACAGGGTGGTCGGCTACGTGACTGACCTCAGAGCTAATCCTAGTAATGCACTGGAGTGTGGGGAGGACAAGGACCAGGGAATGGCATTCCTTAAGGTAGTGTGTCTTCTTCCTACTTGGACTGTGGCTCTGTAGATTGTCCTTTAATTTTGAACCACGCATTCTGGGAGGTCTGGGCTTGTGGTGCCAAATCACCCTTTTTCTCTGTGTATCCACCTCACACACACCTCTGGCCGGTCCCCCCACAGACACCCACAGTTTAAAGGAGGGAAGGTTTATTTTGGCTCACAGTTTGTAAATGTTTCAATCCATAGCTAGCTGGCAGCAAAGTGGCTCAAGACGTGATGGTGGGAAGTGGAGAAAGAGTGAGGTCAAGGGAGGAGAGAGGGGATCTACCCTTCCAGGCTATGTCCCCAGCCCACCTCCTCTGACTAGGCTTTACTTCTCAACATCACATTTGACTATAAACTCGTTAGTGGACCAATCTGTTGACGAGTATCATGCCCCTATGATCCAATCACCTCCCAAGAGCCCCATCTATGAGTACATGAGGCTTTGGGGGACAACTAGATATAAACCATGAGAACTGGATTCTTAGAAAATACATTGCTGCATTACTACATAAAAATTACTTAATGTTCTATTCATAGATTATTCAGAAAATGCCAACTTATGCCAATTGTTTGTATATGCTTTTTTCTATCAAATCTTCTTTTTTGTGTGTGCTGGAGATTCAAGCAAGGGCGTTTACCTGAGCTATATCCCCAAGTCTCGCCTCATCCTTTTAAATTTTGAAACAAGGTCTCAGTAATCATTCAGTTCCCCAGGCTGGGGTTAACTTTGAGATTCTCATGTCTTAGCTTCCCAGTGTACTGAAATTGTGTGCATCATCACACTCAGCCAAGTCTCTTGATTTTTAAGATGAAGAAATTTTGGTCCAAATTAGTAGTGACAGAGCCAGGACCAAGACATGTTTTCTGACTTTGGATTTAATACTGACCTTTTATACTATGGTGCCATTATTAATGAAACTGTGAAACAGAATTTCTTGAGTCCCAACTCTTTGCCCAGGTTTTGTATACATGTCTCATTTATGATTCTAATATAGAAAAATAATTTTGAGTTGTGAGCATTTTGTAGAATTGATAGATTTGCATTCTATCTTTTAAAATGGAAATAAACATAATGAAGTATCATGAAGACAAACATCAGGAGAGAAGAACACAAGGAAAAGCTACCTTTAATTCTTTTTTTTTTTTAGGTACCTTTAAAACAGGGCAGAAGTCTTATGGATTGGATTCGAATGACCAAAAGTGGGAAAGACCTAACAGGATTAAAGGGCAGGCTAATTGAAGTAACTGAAGAAGAACTTAAGAAACACAATACAAAAGATGACTGTTGGATATGTATAAGAGGTAGGTCTTATTGTTAAATATTTTGAAATTTTTGTCTGGACTTTTCAATTGTAATGCCATATAACCCCATAGTCATGCTATTTTGTGATAGGATTCAGAATTAGATCTTAAAGTGCACCTACATTGGATGATGAATAAATAATATGGTTCTGACTTTGGACAGTCCTTATATAGACATTTACATTTTGATGCAGAAAATAGTAAACTTCAGAAATAAATTTTTTTAGCATCTGTTATTATAGTCACTTTAAAAGAAAATTAGCATCTGCCTGGGGATTTAATGTCAAAGTCATATAGTAAATTATCCAATAGCACCCAGTTTATACAGAACTTTCTCTCTCAGGGCGTTTAATTTAGTTCTGTTGGAAAAAAATGAAAGGAGACCAGAAAGCCATCATTAATGCCAAATTTTCAGTTTTCACTTATAGCAAGGTTTATTACTCACTGTATGTTTTTTAGAAATACTATTTTCCTGATTTTTCTAGTTCATAGTAAATTAGAAATTCCAGGAGTAGGTAATTGTGCAAGTTAATTTTGTCAGCTTGACTAGTTTGAGGCTCTTGTATGGATGATTGGATCATAGAGGTGCTATGCCTATCGGTGGATTAATCCACTCCCCTTGTATTCATAGCTGAGTATGCTGTTAGGAGGTGGGGCCCAGTTGGAAGAGGATTTCTGGAGTTGTTCCTTTGGAGGGTATAACCCTCCCAGTTACTCTTCCCCTATACTATGTTGCCAACAGCAACAGCATAAGAGGCAGAACTGGCGAAGGAGGAGAGGGAGGCTGTTGAGAGCTGAGAGAGGCTATTGGGAGTGAAGAAAGGTTATTGGGAGCTGGTAGAAGCTGTAAGGGGCTGTTGGTTCTGTTAGAAGAACTTGTTATGCTGACTTTACTGATGAACATGGCTGTTTTCATCCTCTAAGGAGCTCAGGACCTTGTTGGCACTGAGAATAGCTTTGGTTCACTTTGGTGGAGCTCTGGTCCTCACTCTGAGCGTTGCTTCCTGACTCCGAAGGGGAAGAAGGTGCACAGTTCAGTCTCCGGAAGAAGCTTGCTGCATTGGCTTTCCTGGTGGGAACTCAGTTATCTTCATGCTTTGAGGAGCTTAGGACGTCACTGTTGCTGAGCATGGCTTCTCAGAGGAGCTCTGGTTATTACTTTGAGCATCACTTCCTGGCTCCAGTTTAGATCCCTCAGCCTGCTAGCACAGATCCTTCATCCCACTGGCACAGACTTTCTAGATTCCAACACTGACCTTTGGGCCTTCCCAGCACAGATCCGTGAAAGATCCCTACATGAGATATTGTCATGGGCTCTGGGTCTCCAGTTGGATTCGTGGGAGGCATTGTTATGAGCTTTGGGTGTTCGGCTGGACTCATGCAGGGCATTTCTGTGGGATCCAGGTCCTCAGCTGGATTCCTTGGTCTTAGTGTGTGGACAGATTTCCTTCACTCTACTGTATATCATTCTTTGGGTGACTATTATAAATAATCATATAATACATGTGACCTGTATGGTATTGTGTTTCTTTGCAAAAATAGCGCCGAAACCAACACAAGTAGCCAGGCCTTCTTTCTTGGCTATAGGGCTGGAGTGGCTGGACCTCTGAGCACTCTGAACCTGATTTTGTGGAACAAATTCTCTGTGCTGCAGCTATTCTGGCACATGGTGTGGCTGCCACCGCCATTCTGGAACACAGTGCTCTATGGCTTTCTCCTCATAGTAAAGTCTTTCACTTTTGCAGTTTTGAGGCTGCAAAAAATGGAGACTTGTGCTTCTTGTGATGCTTTCAGGTCTTCTTTTATAGTTTCCTGTTCCTTCTTAGCAATCAGGATTTCCGCTGTTCTACTTTGCAGTCTACAACTTTATTGGAGCTTCCTTTCTGTCCAAACTCACAACATTTAAATTATCCCGCTGGGCTCTTTGCTCTTGATTCTCAATGTAAATCTGGCTAAAAGCCCCCAATAATAGCCATGCCATTGCCTTAACATTCAACTGCCTTAAAATTTCTTCTGCCAGATTAATTAGTCTACCACCCTAAATCTTTATCTCAGGCAATGTCTCTGGACACAGGCAAAATGCAGACAAACTTTCTGTCAAGCCATAACATACATCATCTAGAGTCTAGTACCCATTGCAGTCCTTCTTCCCAGAAGAAACCGCCTGAGCCTGGTCTTTACCAGCAGATTTTCTATAAGCTTTCTGGGTTTCTGAGCTCTGACCAGAATCTCCTATACAGAACAACCTAAGGCTTTCTAGCTCTACTCCTTCAGGTGACCTCTCCAAACCTTTGCAAACCCTTCCCTCAAGCCATTCCCAAAGGCTCTTGAATTGCATGGTCAGGTATAGTCACAGCAACAACCCCAGTCCTGGTACTGAATTCCATCTTGGTTACTTTTAACTTGTTGCTGAGACAAAATACCCAACACCCAAAATTAAGGAAGGAAAGATTTATTTAGTTCACTGTTTGTGGAGTTTTCATTCCATAATCAGCTGGCTGCAAGGCACAGTGACATGGCACAGGGCAACACATTTCAAGGCAGCAGAAAACAGCAAAAGCAGCAACAGCTAAAGGGAGTGCAAGCCTCTTTTTCTCTTATATTGTAAGCACGTGTACTGCTCACAGAATTTCCATGGCTTCCTCTTGCACAGGATGAGGATATTTACAAAGTAAAGACTCTGTTTCCCTGCTGTCACTTAGTTAGACTTCTAGACTTCTCAAGTTAACACACAATATATCAACCATTACAGGAAAACATAAATTCAGTCTCAGTAATTAAGTTACATGTTAAAGGATCAAACATTCTAATTAAAAGGTAGATTATCTCTCTGTGTACATGTGCATATGTATGTGTGTTACCCAGTTAAGAAAAGAAACAGATCTCCATGACGTCCATACAAGTATACTTTAAAGATAAATAAGTTGAAAGTAAATGTGTAAGGGAAAGTATACTGTACAAACATTGAGGTACATTATTGATTTGACCTTTTGGTTAGACTATATTAATCTCAGATAAAAAGCTTTACCAAAGAATTTCACCAGCGATAAAGGAAAAAAAAAGACTTTTCATAATGATAAAAAGATTTAATTTTTTAGAATGATTGTGTTTATGTATGAAAACAAAACTTCAACATATACAAAGCATACCTTAGTGGAACTGAAGGCTAGAATTGGAAATCCAGTTATAGGTGCATATTTTCACATCTCCTAGCAGTTGTTAGATAAAAATCAGTAGATACAAAATACTGAAAATAATGTGCAATTTCTTTTCTGAACACAAGATGGCAAAGTAGTCTTAGTACTTATAAAAACTAATCTGTACATTTGAATACAGTAAAGCATGCCATGATTTTACCATGTGAACATCTTTTCCCTCTATTATTTTGAAGCTAACAAGATGAACAGTGGTTAATTGAGATAAATAAAAATATTACAGTAAAATGATACAATATTTGGTACATGCATGACAGGTATTGAAGACATTTTATTGAATCAGTATAGCATGTGGCTTTTGAATTACATATTTGAATTTTAAAAACCAAAAAATATGCTTTAATTTGATTGCAAAAATACCACTTTGACTTGGTCCTCAAACTTTCTCATCTTAAGATCTCTTTACTCTTGTAAAAAATTATTGAGGACTCCAATGTGCTTTTGTTTATGATATCTGCTTAAGATTTATCTTTAAACATTTAAGAAATTTAAGGAATATTTTAAAATTAACTTACAAATAAAAATAATAAACCCATTGTATGTTTTCATAAATAGTACTTATATTTATGAAAAATAACTGTACTTTCCAAAACAAAAAGTGACCTTGACTTACATTTTGGCGCATCTCTCTGATGTGGAGTTTGATAGGTTATGACTGCGTTGTCATGTCACCTTCGATATTTTATCATGTATCATGTAGTCTCTAGAAAATTCTTGTCTCCATTTTGGCTAAACCTGGCCCTGTATCCGTGTATTGATATGTACAGAGCTGGCTGGGACTTTTCCTTGTCCCCTCAATTGGCTTTAAGCAATGCAAATGGTCTGACTGAGGTGCCCACATAGAGTCTTTAAAGCAAGGTGCCAGGTCAGTGAGGCCCTGCCTGTAGCTCCCAAATAACATGTGTGAGGTAGGCCCTATGTAGCCACACTCTTGGCTGAGATCGAGCATTGAGATAAGAGGCTATGACTTCTCAGGGCATAAAAAATTACACATCAAAACTGAAGCACTGACTCCAAAACATTAGAGATTGCCTCAAATAGTGTTATGCAGATTATTCCTTTTGCATGTCTCTCTGTATGCATACTGCAGAGGTGATTTCAGGCCTTATACCTAGCCCAGCTCACAACGCTCCTCACAGTCACTCATCCCTGAGCCACTCCCCTCTTCACGAATTAATAAAATCTGGGCTAGGCCCTGGAGTGAGGCCTTTGTTCTAGTTAGGCATCCTACTAGCTGGACTTAGGACCCCTGGGCTCCCCACGACTACAGATATGCCTTAGTATCTATTCTCACCATGTGTTGCTCTGGAAATGGTAGATTGGAATTAATTTATTATAATTCTAATAACTTTTCCTGAGATTACAAATATGAACTTGCCAGACTATGACAAGGTTCAGAAGAGGTTTTTATATGAAATGTCCAAAATATTCAAATCTATTTGCACAGAAAAATCAATCATTACTAGGGCTAGGAAAGATGGAAAGAATGTTTCTGTATGTGTTAAGTTGTACTATCTATTGTGTGGTGAGTATCATCTTTATAATGGCTCCTAATTCCTCACGCTGTCTAGCAAGTTTTTCTCTTTTAAAGAACTAATGTGTCTTTCTTGTACCTTAATTATTTTTAAGACCATATAATAAGAGCACTGCTACTAGCTTTTCTTTTGGCCTTTTGGTTCAGAATTATATTAAATGCTCAGTCATAGTAACATTGTTAGCTAGGTTAGACAACTGGTTTATTTTCTTCTGCACATTGTAGAGTGTTTTTTAAGTTTTTACACAGAAACTTAAAGGCAGGTATTTTATTATATGCTGCCTGCAGTCTTCATCAGAGACTCTTTGGGGTTTAAGTTAAAAGTGAATAAATAATAAGTTTACATGAATCTTACATTCTTATGTCTGGTGGACTGAGCAACTTCGTTGCTGATAACAGTATATTATGTAGCAACCATTGTTAATTCCTTTCATTTTGTTTTGAGGTCATGTATCATTTTGGGGTTTTTTTGTGTTGTTTTGATTTTGTCTTCATTGTTTTGTTAGTTTTTTTAAGTTTTTAAAATAAAAAATTAAAAAACTATAAGGCTGTGCTTTTGAAGATGAGTAGAGTACTTTCTGTAAAATGATGGCCTTCATTTTAGATATAAAACAATTTTAAATTGTATATGTTTGTGATACATAATATGTGCATATACAGCATATGCATAGATATATACTGTGTATATATATACTGTCTGTATAGACAGTATATGTTTGTCGTACATTACATACATTCATTGTGAGCAATTGGTGCATGTAGATACCACATCTTGGTTGTTTTTGCTTCCTCTTTGCCTCTTTTCCCTCTCGTGTGGGGGATGGGGAGAAAACACTGTTGATCCTTCGATGGAGACCACTACAAAGTGCCTCTGGGCAGGATTTAACATTAACCAATTGGCTTTCCTTGTTTACTTGTAAGCCTGTCCAAGGCCTAGGCCCCTTGTCTGGAGATGGGCCATGGATTCTTTGTAAGTGAACCTCTGTGAATCACTGGTCCTGGCTGAGCCCTGTAGTTGCCTATGAAGCTGTGATGCCTCAGAGGACAAGAGGAGGCCACAGCTGAGGGTGCCTGGCTCCACCCGAGTTAACTGAAAGGAGACTGCCGCTGCAGGCTCCACACTCCTACAGTAAACGTCAACCTGGAGAGAAGATAGTCTCCTATTAGCGTACTTTACTACCTGTGGAAGTCTTTGAACTGTCTCCCAAGATCCCTGTTTCCTTCAGTATCCCCCTGCTTTGCTGGAAAACCTAGTAAGTGTGGCAGCCCCGGAAAGTTCTTTGTCTTAGCCCCTAGAGAATCTTGATTCTGTTAAAGGGTTTTGAACCTCCTGGAGCCCTAAAATCATACCATTTGACTCTTATTTAAGCCTTCGCCTTACACTGGTTTGGGAGACTGTGGGCCTGATCACTCTGTAGTATCTAAGGGTTAGTATTAATGTGATAATCTTTAAACTTGTTTTGTAAAAATTGATGAGCACACAAATACTGAAACTGTTCAAGCTGTTGCTGCATAGACTAGCTATAGATAGAAGTAAGTCCTGCACTAGGTGAGCAAGCAAACTAAGAACTGCCAGAAGCTGAGGCATGAGTATCATGCTTAAGTTACTACCAGTACATATCTTTACAGAAACTCAGTTTAGCTGTAGTTCTGAATATGTGCTTTTAATTGTGTGACACAAAATAAACTGCCAGCATGAAGAAGGGTGGGTGGGTGGATGGAAATTGATGCTGTCCTTAAACCCCTCTTGTGCCCCTGAAAGTCACTCGTGTAAGTGATCTGATTTACCAGCTATGCTGTGGTGGAAATTTCTTGGTTACTGATCACCTCTGCTTCTAATGTTACCATTTATTAAAAGCCCAGCATCAATTTGTCTTTTGGTTCACAAATATTGTTTCTATTTACTAGACAATCTGGTACTCAAATGTACCACACCTGAGTAATTAATGATGTAGGAAGAAATTAATAAAATTATGTCACTGGAAAAAGGAGAGAGTTACAGGGTTAGTTTTTAAAAACCAGGTACTAAGAACTCATAGCAGGTTAGAACTTTGTACATGAGAGATTTGCTTGATAAAATCCATATATAATACAGAGAGAGGATAATAAAGTATGAAAGAAAAGCATAATATATATTTATTTTCTTCTGCCGTATTCAGAGGTCCAAAGTTTCAGTTATAAGGCGATGCCTCCAGGGAAAAGTTACTGACTTAGTGAGATCCTGTCTCAAAATGAAAACTAAAAAAGGGCTGGGGATGTAGCTCAGGGCAAAGGCCCTGGTTTCAATTCTCAGCATGCGGGTAGTGGGGAGGGCATTTATAAGTGGACCAGTTCCCTTTTGTGACGGGTTTAAAATCTCATGATTAGCAAATTACTAGCAAATTCGAAGTGCGGTTTGATCTACTGTGTCTCTGGCTAAAATACTGTCTAATAATCTTAATTGCTTATTGTGTGAGATTTTAGTATTCTTCATAGTTTTTTTTTTTCCTTTCCAAAGAGGATAGGATGTTTGTCTCAGTTATTTTCTTATTGCTGGGACAAAACACCCAACATGCACAAATTAAAGAATGCAATGTTCATTTTAGCTCTTAGTTTGTAGAGTTTTCAATACAAATTCAGCTGGCTCCAAGACAGGGGGTCATTTCAGAGGGGCATCACAGCAGAGAAACAGTCCATGGCAGGGCAAGCGGGAAGCAGTGAGACGTCTTTCTTTTTCCCATTTTATTCTGTTCAGGCTACAGGCCTATTGGCTAGGGCTACCCACCCCAGGGTGAGTCTTCCTTCTTTAGTAAATTCAGCACCCGTACCCAGAACTGTGCTAAACCAATCAGTGGACTAATTCAGTATCGCGCACAGTAATCCAGTATCACACACCTATGATCCAGTGAGTTCCAAAAGCCCCTCTGGCGTGACATCTAGATATAAGCACTAACAGTGTTCTTCCTATCCACAGATAGGTCCTAGTGTTATCAGAAAGGGGGTAGAATTATGAGAGGTTACATGTCATTCTAAGGGTTATGAAGTAGCAGAGAACATGTGGGTTATTTCAGGCTTTATATGCTGACACAATTTGTTTCATAAAATGTATTAGGAAAGATACATTGGTACTTCCATCTATAGGTTTTACAATTTTTAAAAAGTTCATTTCGAATAGCTTTTCTCCTTGCTTTGGTACAGGGTTTGTTTATAATGTCAGCCCATATATGGAATATCATCCTGGTGGAGAAGATGAACTAATGAGAGCAGCAGGATCAGATGGTACTGACCTTTTTGATCAGGTAAGATGCTGACAGTACCTGAAGTTATTACAATGGAAGAGTGCTCATGGCTTTGGCAGTGTGATTTTATAGGTGGAAAACAACCTTATGTGTTTCAAATCTGTTGGCTTGAATTTTGAAATGTAGGCATATGTTCACAAGTAGCAGCTGTTCATTTAATTTGTGCTTGGATTGTTACTTTAAAAATTTAGAGATGGTTTCATATCTCTGGCATGTTTTTAGTCTCCTTTAGCCTTGATGATGATAATTGACTTATGAGAAACAGTAACATGTGGAAGAAGGAACATTGTGATCTGCTGCTGACTTGCTGAATCATGCCTCTATGCTCGCTGTCTTTCTTCATTTGGGATTGCTATATATTCCTGCTGCCTTGCTGTGCTGAATCTGCATTGTCATTCAGAAAGTTAAATGAAAGTTAAATGAAGCTCTGTAGTGAATAGAAAACTTATGTTTTTGTAGAGTGAGACCTGAGATTCTTGTATCTCAAAAGATACTTAAATTAATCACTTTCCCTCTTACGTTTACATAAGCATTAGTTCTTGCACTATTTAGGAGCTATGCAGAATATGCGAGCTACTATCAATTTACTGAACTGGTATTCTGAGATAACAATCCTCAGAAGGATAGAAATTCGCTTTTGTCTTCACATTTGCTTTATTTTATATTTTAATGATACTTACCCACATTATAGTACTTGGATTTTATCATTCAAGATACCGGAACAAGATTGAGTCATTTTAGAGTTGTTTTTGATTAAATTTGATTTAATCACACTATGAACACAATTTGATTTGTGTTCATAGTGTCTACTCATTTATGTATGTGTTTTTGAACCAGGTTGCCAGAATATAATTTGTTTTGTACTTGGAAGTATACTTTGCATCTACTTAAATGGCAAAGTCTCATTGGCTGTTTTAATGGTCTTCCGGAGTTTTACCTCTTCCTGAGGTCATGTTTGCTCATTGGTCATCATAGCAATCTCATTAGGGGGTTCTTTTTACTGTTTTAAGGCAAGTTCCAGTGTCAGTTGATATTTGTTATTATCTAGAAATGCAAGGAACATAGCCTAAAAACTTGTCTGCCATATTTTTCTCTTACCTGCCTTGTAAGTTTTGAAATTTCTTTCCCAAGAGTAATTTTCAGTAAAATCTATGCTTTTTTATATTCCACAGTGTTATGAGTTTATATATGCCTCAGTAGTGTGAATGTACATGGGCTTTATTTAAGGAGAGCTTGTCTGAGAGAAGTCATAAGAGGTGCTATATTAAGTTCTTTAGTAGTAAAAATAATACTTTGCTTACCAGATTCTGTATTTCCCTTGGCTTTAATGAGGCCAGTAAATTTAAATTACTTATGACTTTTACACACCATGGAAGTAGAAGACTTTGGATTGTAAAACCTGCTGAAGTTTCTTGGATCTTTCAGTGTGAAACTTTACTTGTGGCTAGTATTTGAGTCATCCAAAAGTATTAATCTTTTTAATTGTCATAGTTCTATCTCCAGTTTTGGTCCCAGTCCTGATCTCTTATTTTGAATTTCCAAATGCCTAATGGGCAGTTTGATAACCTGTGGGCACTTCTTCAACTTAGTATGTTCTCAAATAACATCAACTTTTCTTTTCTCTTTTTCCTGGTTTTTGATTCTAATAAACGGGACTTGAGCCTGTGAATAATTGCTGTGTGCCCTAGTACTCAGTCATTGGTCAAATCCTATGATCTTTCTTTAAATGTTACGCTTTTTTGTTCCTTCTTATACTTTTCTCCTTTGTATATGTACTTAAATTCTACCTAACTCTGTATTTCCAAAGATAGTGCTTTACCCATTAGTGGATACTCCATAAAAATTTGTCAAGTAAAATTTCAATTTACTGTATATTACTATGTGAATGCCCATTTATAAGTATATGTATGTTTTTGAAAACATATGTGCTGATCTAATATTATAGATTAACTCAGGATCATACTATAGATACTCTTGTATCAATATTTGACCTACCTATTTTAGTGTTTCTATAGTATTTTGTGAGTAATATATTATGATTTTTGTTTTCTGATATTCTACAGTTGAGGACTTAGTTTGTTCTAGTATTTTGCTGATTTAAATCGTGCTATGATGAATATCCTAGAGCTATGGGAAAATAACTCCCAACACGTTAAACATTAGATGTGCCAAGTTTGTGATCTCACAACATCTAGGAATGAAGCCATGAACTAAAGGAGGGGTTGGAGTGTAACTGGAAATGGAAGAGCAGCTCCTGCATTTCCAGGAGGGGTGCTGAGAGGGTGGCTGCTTCACCTCTCAGTCCAGAGCTCCTTAGAGATAAGTGGGGCACAGGAATTGCTCAGTTGTTTAGTGGTCACCTATCACAGTAGCTCTGGGTTTAAAACGACCACTTAGAATTCAGGCTTTCTAACGCAGTTCTTCAACATGTACTGTAATGGGT